>JAIUJO010000263.1:17500-402500 GCA_023846275.1 Vanilla planifolia
GATGATTAATTAAAAAGAAATTTAATTTTTGTGTCCTACAGTAAATGTTTATATCAAGCTTTAAAACCTAATAAGTGTATTAATAAAACAATTAAAATTAGATTAAAAATATATTTATTAATAGTTTGTCACTCCAACCAAGGTGAACTTCATGAGATTTGAGATCTGCTCATCTTCTTCTTTAAGTTCTCCTATAAACATGAGAATTTGCCAACAAAAATGTTAAAATTTTCTCAAACAAATTTATTAGACATACATAGGGATTGTTATCTTAAAAAAACACCATAACTAGGAGGCAACAATACAACTTAATCATGATAAAACAAATGTCATTTGCCTTGTATTTATTTGTTCGACCTAACTAAATATTCTTTTCTATATATTTTTAAATATTTAATTTCTCAAATTGTTTTATATATTTTAAGAGATATTTTTATTTAAACCTCATTTTACTAATTAAGATGTTACACTTGATCTTTTTAGTAGGTTAGAATGAAAATTTTCCTTAAAATTTATCTTATTTCTTCAACTATTTTACTTTGATTTGGTTATATTGTAATAAAATTTTAAATCTATTCCCATGTGACCTTTACATCACTTTTAAATTTAGTTTATTAAATTTCTTAAAGTTATATTATTTAAACATTAATATATTTTTAATTAATATTAAAATAATAATTTATGCTTATTACTATGGTAAATCATAATAATTCTAAGTGAGGTGTGTTCTAGATAAAGACAACATATTGGGCTCATCTAAATGAGCTCCATCCAAGTAAACTTTATTTATTTTTTTATTCTTTTTTTATAATTTGGCATGTTTTACTAGATATTTTGATTCATACATGATTAGATGGTTGAGAATGTTATACTTTAGCTCTTTGTTATCTTGTAATACAACTTTCTCATAAAATTTATCTCATTTTTTAAAATTTTTTTACTTTTATTTTATTATATTTCTATGAAACACTAATTCCTCTTATTGTGTGACTTTTATATCACTTTGATTTGTCATATTTTATTGTTTTAATTTTTCTTATTTAAAAGTTAATATATATTTATTTAAAAGTAAAACAAAAGTTTATTTAATTTTATGCTCGTTTACTTTAGTAATTTGTTGTACTTATTAACATGTTATAATCAAGATGAAATTGATGTCATTTGACTCATGTCGCCTAGGTCTCTATAATAAAATATTAATTTTTATATTTAAAATATTTCCATTTTTTAAAATTTTATCAAACTTTATGAGTAATTCCAATTCATACATCATTGGAAAATCGAAGACATTACAATAGATCTCTTTAATGCCTTGGAATTTTACTTTCCCATATAATTTATATCATTTTTTTAACCTTTTTTTCTTTAGTAATATTACTATCTAAATCTAAATCACCTCTCATGTCACCTTGACATGGCTTTGATTTGGTTGTGTTATAATGTTGCAATTTATCTATTTTTAACTTTGATATAATGTTTTTATTATAATACATTATTATTATTTGCATGTATTTATTTTGGTTAATCATAGTAATTCCAAATGAAATCTAATTGAAGAAAAATAAACATTATTGGACTCATCTCAACCAATTTATCTAGTTAAATATTTATTACATTTTTCATATATTTTATTTTGAATTGTTTTGTTATACTTTGTAAGGTATTTTGATTTGTATCTTATTTGATAATTATGGATTTTATAATCAACCTTCTCAATATCTTGGAATCTAACTTCCCAAATAATTGACATCATTTTTAATTAGTTTTTGATTTAGTTATATTATTTTGTTTCAATTTATCTCATTTTAGCTTTAATAATTACTTTCATAATATTTAAACTCTCTTTTTAACGTTAAAATAATTAATTATTACAATTATTTTTCAATTGATCACTTTATTGTTTTGGTAAGAAAATTTCTGATACAATTTATCTCATTTTTCCAGAATTTTTTGATATGAATATGTTCTTTTACAACGTATCTCTACATCTCCTCCCCAGTAATCGTTACATCACCATGTTTTAGTTATATCACATTTCTTTAATTAAATTTATTTTGGTTTAAATATATATTTACTAAAAATTAAAACAATAATTTATCAATATGTATTCTTATTTTTTTTTTCAATTTGTAGTAATTCTAAATAAGGTCCTTTTGATACAATATAAATTGGGTTAGACTAGCCTTGCCAAGCTCTACATGATTAAATATTTATTTTTATATTTAAAATTTTTTATTTTGATTATTTTGACATACTATAGTAGTCATTTTGATTCTTATTTGATTTGATGGTCCAAGATATTTTCCTGATCTCCAAATTACCTAGGAAAACAACATAGTTGTGCTATTCATCTCATTGTTAATACGTTTTCACATTGATTTTGTTATATCATCATTTAACTACAAATCTCTTCTTGTGTGACATTTACATAACATTGATTTGGATATATTGTAATTTAACTCTAAATCTCTTCTCATGTGACATCTACAACACATTGATTTAGTTATATTATGTTGATTCAATTTATCGCATTTTATTTTCAATATAAATTTTCTTAGTATTTAAATAATACTTTATTATTATTTATATTTATATACTAAGATAATTTTTAGTAACTAGAATTGAGGTCTAACCAAGTAGAAACAAGTGCCATTAGACTTATCTTGACGAGCTTTATCTAATTAAATTTCCATTTTTATAATTTTAAAAATTTTGTTTTTTAAGAATTTGGCTTGTTCTATGGGGTATTTTTCTTTGTACTTCATTTGATTATTTCTAATAACTCACTTGAGCTTTTTTGTATGTTGGAATGCATCACTTTTATATAACTTATCTAAATTAGTTAATGTTTTTTATTTATTTATGTTACTATGTAACTCTAAGTCACCTCCAATGTGACTTTACATCACTTTGATTTTGTTATATTTTATTATTTTAATTTATCCCATTCTACTTTAAAATATATTTACTTTAAATAAAAATAAGAGTTTGTCATTATTTCCACTTATGTTTTTGATAATTCATAGTAATTATGAATAGTATTTGATCAAGATGAAGGAAACTTCATTAGACTCATCATGATGAGCTATATCTAACTAAATATTTTTTCCATATTTTTAAAGTCTTCTTTTCAATGGTTTGGCATGCTTTATGAGGCATTTTAATTCACACATTATTTAATGATCGTGGATGTTACACTCGATCTCTTTGGTTCCTTAGAATGTAGTATTCCAGTATAATTTATCTCTTTTTTTACCAATTATTCTCTTTTATTTTGTTATGCTACTATGTAACTCTAATTTTTTTCATGTGACCTCTAAGTCACATTTATTTTGTTAGATTATATTTTTTTTTAATATTTTCTCAATTTATATTTAATACATATTAACTTAATATCAAAACTATAATTTATTATTGTTTATGCTAATTTACTTTAACAATTCAAAGTATCCAAACAAGGTCTGATTGAGGCAAAAAAATGTTGTTAGAAAAATATGCATTAACTCTATTAAAATTGAACACAAAATATTATAGATTTAAATAATTTTTTTTTTATTTTGGAATGATTAATGAGACAATCAATTCATACTTAATTTAATGATTAAGAATTTTATGATTGATCATTGTTATATGTTGGAGTGTAACTTTGTTATTCAATTTATTTTATTTCTTGAAATTTTTGTTTCAATTTTAATATATAACTATGTAACTCTAAATCTCCTCTATGTGACCTTAACATTAGTTCAAGTTAGTTATATTTATTGTTTTTAGACAAAACAAATATCATTGGACTCATCTAAAAAAGATTTATCCAAATAAATATTAATTTTTATATTTTTAAATAATATACTTTCAATGATTTTAGTAAACCTCAAAAGAATTTTTTATTCACACCATAATTAAAAATGATGTGAAAATTGATCACATTAGTATTTGGGAATACAACTTTGTTATAAAACTTATGATTTTTTCAAATTGTTTACTTTGGATTGATTATATTTCTATGTAACTCTAAATCTTGGCTCATGTGAGATTTGGATAATTCTAATTTAATTGTATTACATTGTTTCAATTAAACAATTTTGAGAATTACTATAATTTTCTTAATATTAAAATTATAATTTATTGTTACTTATGTCTATTTACTTTGAGAAATTGCCTTAATTCTAAATTTTTCCAATAATAGAAAAAAATTATCATTGGACTTGGTTTGCATTAATATAAAAAATTTTATTTTTCATGTTTTAACTATTTTATTTGTATGATTTCAACATCCTTTAAGAGACATTTTGATGCGTACTTGATAAGACGATCAATAATATTACACTCAATATCCTTAGTATATAACAACACAACTTTCCTATACTATTTATCTTATTCTTTCAAATTTTTTGTTTTGATGTTACTATATTTCTACATAACTTGAAATATTTTCTTGTGCCACCATTATAAATTTTAATTGGTTTTACAACATTTCTTTAATTTTTCTCATATGAGCTTTAATCTTATTGATTTAATATTAAAATAATATTTTGTTATTATTTATCTTTATTTACTTTAGTAATTTATAGTAATACCAAATAAGGTTTGATTTAGATGAAAAAATATCTTTAGAATTATCTCGACGAGCTCTATGTAATTAAGTGTTGTTTGTTTAAATTTTTAAGCATTTATTCTTATCTTTTGATCACACTTTATGATTTGTTTTAATTCATACCTTATTTGATGATCATTGATGTTACCCTAAGCTCTATAGTACCTTTGTGTATAACTGATCTCACATTTTATGATTTTGTTGTATTATTATGTAACTCTAAAATTTTTATTATGTGATTAATACTTTACATTGACTTGGTTATATTATATTACCTTAATATGCCTAATTACATCATTAATATATATTTACTTAAAGTTAAAAAAATATTTTATTGTTATTAATGCTTATTAAATTTAGTAATTCATAATAATTCCTAATGAGATTTAATTGAGATGAAAAAATATTGTGGGCCTCATCTTGACACGCTATATCCAATTAAATATTCATTACTTTATTTTCAAAAATTTGTTTTATGGGTTTGGCTTATTTTATGAGAAGTTTTGATTTATACCTTATTTCACGATCGATGGTCTTACCCTTGATCTTCTTAGTATATTAGAATGTAATTTTCTAGCATAATTTATCTTATTTATTCAAAATTTTTGAACTAATTTATCTTAAAACATTTTATTATATATTTAAATAATATTTAAAAGAATTTATTTTTATTTATGCTTGTTTACTTTTATAATTCGCAGTAATTTTAGTTGATGTTTGATTGAGATAAAATAAATATCATTAGACTAATCTCAATGGGCTCACTCTATTATGCCTTATACTTACTTTTATGGTCAACGATGTTACACTTAATCTCTTTTGCATCATGGAATATAACCTTCTCATTGATTTATTTAATGTTTTTTTAATTTTTTTCTTTGATTGGCTTATTATACCATGTAACTCTAAATATCCATTAATTTGACCTTTTATATCACTTTGATTTTGTAATATTATAATTCATCAATTTGTATTATTTAGCATTAATATATATATTTATTAAATATTAAAATAATAATTGTTTTTCATATTATTTTAATTCAACAAATGGAAGTAAATTGAAATGATATCTAAATAAGACTAAATAAACAAAGTATGACTCATCTCGATGACGTCTATAAATTTAAATATTCATCTATGATTTTTTTTAATTTATTTAGGGTTTCAGTATGCTTTAAGAGATATTTTGATTCTACTTAATTTAATTATCATGGATGTTACACTCGATCATGAAGAATCTGGGAATGCAACACACATGTGCAATTTTTCTATATTAATGAAAGTTTTAGCTTTGTTTTAGAAATATTTCTATATAACTTTTTAACTCTTTCCATGTGAACTTTACATTGCTCTAATCTAGTTCCATTAACATGAGTCAATTTATTATTACTTATGCTTACATACTTTGATAATTATAATTATAACATCCTCAGTTTCTCTTTATTTTATTTTATTGTCGAAAGAGCTCTTTGAGACGAGTCTCATGGTATTTAGTTTGTAATTTTTGGAGTTCTAAGGAATAAATAATGAATTTTTAAATATTTGGATAGATTTGTAATATTGAGGATAAATTTGTAATTTTTCAAATGTCGGCATAGTTCAATTCATTTTTGTTGATGGTATATTTATAAATTTAAAGTTGTTGGCTGTGCTAGGTATATATGTAATTTTAGGAATTTCAACGCAAGTTTACTCCGGGTGGAGAATATAAGTGTAAAAAAAAAATGGGAAGGGGTGATATGCAAAATGCGGTTCACGAACCTTCGGGCAAGTTGGTTTCAACCGCGGTTATAAAAGGCGAAGCAGGGTGCATTTGAAAAGCGCTTCTACGAATACCGATTGCTGGAAAGGGTTGTTGGAGCACGTAGAGTGCGAGGATTTTCGTAACTAATGGTTGGCAAGGGTTTTTGTAAGGTTTTTTGGGAGTGTGTCAGAGTTCCAGCAGCTACCGTGTAGAGTTTTGGCACGTGACAGTGACGGCCAGCGAGATTATCGTAAGATAAGGTAAGAAAAAGCTATTTTTGCTTCGCCAGGGTTGTGTAAGATTTTTCAGTGAGTGGGGGAGACGAAGAGGGTGGAAGCCAAGCTGGATTTGATTGGTTCAGTGCGTGAACTGGCCAGTCCAGCGTCAGCAAAATCTTTCGGTTTCTTTGGATGCAAACGAAAATAAGAAGGAATTTTAGGGATTTGTTTGGGGAAAACTTTCGAAAAACACTTTTGGTTACTAAGCACATTTTAATTTTTTACTATGGCCTTGTAGGACGTCAAGAAAACTAATCAGAAGTGGGCAAGATGATTGGTATAACAAGGTTAGGTAGATAAATTCCTAACCCTGTGATGTGGCACATTATTGTTATGTATTTTTACATGCTTTTCTTACTGTCATAATATTTTTATTGTTACATATGTTACACATTAATATTATTACATAGGGTAAAGAAAGAAATAATATGATACTCTA
Source organism: Vanilla planifolia (assembly GCA_023846275.1). NCBI lineage: Eukaryota > Viridiplantae > Streptophyta > Magnoliopsida > Asparagales > Orchidaceae > Vanilla > Vanilla planifolia. Next base: position 24,556 of record JAIUJO010000263.1, read on the forward strand.
TGTGAACATAAAAAAAGAAAGAAGCAATATAGAATGAAAGGCCTTTTGATATGGTATAATTAACTGGACTAATGTTTGGAAATGACAAATATAAAAATGGGATTGCCAGAGAACATTATCCTCACTACTAGGCTCAGCATGTATTGTAAGGTATGGATTTTTGGGTCAGATATCTACCTAATATTGTATGTTATGTGCTATGACTCCATGATGATTTATACCAGGCTCAGCATGCGTTGCAGGGTATGGTACCATACCTACCTGGTGGCACTAGGCTCAACATGTGTTGCAGGGTGCTATCGATCTTCGGATCAGATATCTGCCTAGTGTTTTATGTTTAGTTGGTTGCCGGTGGGAGGTCATTTGTTGATGATGATTGGATCCAGAGGATAATGCGTCAAAGGGAATTAGGCCCGATAATAACACACTATATAAGGAACTGGCATTTCTTTTGGTTTTTCATCTGGCATTATATTATGACATTTGGTATGGTTTTAGCTTTAGTAATATGATTCATCTTTACTATTCATGGTAATTTGATATTTCTTTTTCATAATTGGTTAGTTATTGTGATTTATCTACTAAGATATATAAAATCTAATTTAGTGCTTACATCACAGGTCATGCAACCACTGCACTGAGAGATGGGAATGGTGCTGCTATAGAAGAGTCATTTTCACGAGATGTGTGAGAGAGGGAAGGTTTTGCTGTGATTAAATTCTAAAAAAAACATGTTCTTGTTTATGTACTTTGGATTTTGGAGTTGGTGTTCGTTTCATCGTCGGGTCCTCACATTGAGTATGTCCTTTGCCCTCACTTAGATGTTGTATCTGACGACTTTGATGTTAAGTTTGTTATGTAGTGGTACTTCATGTTGGTGGGGGCTTGACAACAATAATTTGAAACGAGGTCAGATGTGTTAAACCCCATGGCCTAAATGATAATTTGATGATAACAAAACAGTGTATTGTTGTTCTAATTGTTTGCTTGAGCATTTGTTACAGTATTAGAGTGACATGAAGCTCAAATGACTTGGAAGATGATTGAAGGAAGTTACCAACAACTTTGATCTTGATGAGCAGCCCTTGGTACTCCAGATGGTGTGGCAGCCATTATGGAGGTGTATAAGTTTTTTTTAGGACACAATGTAAAACCTACAACTTTGTTTGTGTGGCACATTATAAATGTATTTTTCAAGTTTTAATTGCCTAAGGGTTGTACCATACGATTTTATATATCGTATTAGTGCAACTCTACGTATGAGGCTTACATTTGCGAAGGCGTTGTTCTGTTTTCGTGTGGAAGAAGTGTTTCGGAGAAAATTTGTTCTGAAATTCGACTCAACAAAAATTCGAAACAGGTAAGTTGAATTCCGAAAAGTTAATAGAGACTCCAAGGCTTGAAACGAGAATCACAGTTGGTGAAGATTGATCGAAAAATCAAGATCCACGAAGCTTGGTTAACGGAAAAGTTTTGCAGTAATTTCCACCTCAATCTAAGTAGCTAAGCAGAGTATGAGATGTAGTTAAGTAAGCAATTGTAAAGTAGAAACGAAAAGGGATGAAACCGTTCAAATTTGAAGCGAAAGGAACGCGTTTCGTTTCGATCCGAGAAGGCTGAGGAAGACGATGAACAGTAATTCCAGTGATTTTTGTCCGTCTTTGCAGGGATTTTTCCAGTTCTTTGTTCTAACTAAAATACCTCGAATTCAATCCTTCTTATAGAAGGAGATCGAGCAATTGAACGTTAGTTCCAATGGCTAGAAGAGGAGAAGAAAATAATTTTAAAACATATAGCCGTTTCGCCGGAAAAGCAAAAAAGGAAAGCCGAAAAAGAGAAAACGCTTTTAAGTTTTAGTCCCACATTTCCTGTTGGTAGGGAGAAGTAGCGCATATATTAGTTCACCTTTCTTTTGCCTTCAGCTGAAAATATTGGGGTTGGCTGCCCCTAGGTGCGGTTGGGAAGTCAATACCCAACCCGACCTGTTTAGAGCATAACGGGTCAAGTATGACCCGAACCCGTCCTAGGAACTCTGGCTTGTGTTTGGCATGATTTGAGAGGTATTTTAATTCATGCTTTATTTGACCACGAAAGACATTACATGATATCTTTGGTATATCAGAATGTAACTTTCCTATATAATTTATCTTATTTTTTCAAACATTTCACATTAATATGTCTCGTTCAACTTTAACATATACTTCCTAAAAATTAAAAATATATTTTATTGTCATTTATGCTAATTTACTTTGATAGGATTCAATCGAGACAAAATAAACACTATCAGACTAATCTTGAGGAGTTCTACACAATTAAATATTCAATTTTTCTATTTTTATATATTTTATTTTTCAAATTTTTTATGCTCTATAAAGTTTTATTTTCATGCCTAAATTTATTATTGAGAATATTACATTCCACCACCTTAATATGTTGGTATACACTTTCCTACAAAATTTGTAAAACTTTTACAAAATAAGTTTTTTTAATTTGTTGTTATGCTATGTAACTATGGACGTCCTCTTGTGTGACATTTACAATGCCTTGCTTTTTTCATACTGCAATGATTCAATTTATCTTATCTGAGCTTTAATATATATTTACTAATTATTAAAATTATAGTTTATCTTATTTTGTGCTTATTTATTTTGGTAGTTTGCAATAATTTCAAATGAGCTTTAATGAAGATGAAACAACTATTAATTGACTCATATCAATGTGCTTTATCAAATTAAACATTCATTTCAAAATATTTAAATATTTTATTTCATTGAGATTTTGTAAGCTTTGTAAGTTATTTTTGTTCCAATATAATTTGATGAATAAGGATGGTGCACTTAATATATTTAGTATCTAAGAATGCGTCATTCTCTTATAGTTTATCTAATTTCTTTATATTTTATACTTTTATTTTATTATAATTCTAAGAAACTCTAAATCTCTTCTTACGTGACTTTTAGATTACTTTAATTTGGGTATAATATTTTGATTTAATTTCTTTTATTTTCACTTTAAAAAATATTTACATAAAATTAAAATAATTTTTTATTAATATTTATACCTATTTAAATTTGTATTTTTTAGTAATGAAAAAAGAGCTCTAATCAAAATTAAAAAGCTTCATCAGACTCATGTCAATAAGGTCTGTCTATTTAAGTATTCATTTTCGTAGTTTCAAATTCTTTTTCTAATAAAGTTTTTGTATGCTTTATAAGACAATTTAATTCGTACGAGTTTTAATAATCAATGATGTTACTCTCGTTCTCCTTACGGACTTGGAATATGACTTTTCTCTATAATTTATCTCATTTTTTCAATTTTCTTATTTTTTACTATGTTAGTATGTAAATCTAAATCTCCCTATATGTGCCGTTTAAATTATTTTGATTTTGTTATATTAGATTGCTATAATAAATTTCATTTCTATTTTAATATATATTTATATTGATATTAAAACAATTATTTTTTTTATTTTTTTGTAATTAAAAAATTTATAATAATTTTAAATAGAGCTTATTTGAAATAAAATTAATGTTGCTAGACATATCTCAATGTGTAATATTCAAGTTTAAATTTTTAAATATTATCTTTTGTGGACTTCATGTACCACTTAAGACATTTCTATTTGTATATTATTTGATGAATAGGATGTTACCCTCAATTTATTTAGTATCTTGTAATGAAAATTTTTTATACAATTTGTTTCATTTATTTAAAAGTTTACTTTTGTTTGGTTATATTACTATGTAAATTAAAATCTTCTCTCATGTTACTTTAGTATCACTTTTATTTGGTTGTATTTTATTAGTTCAATTTATCTAATTTGAGATTTAATAAATATATGTTTACTTAATGTTAGAAATATAATTTTTTTGCTTATTTATTATGGAAATTTTTGGTAATTCCAAATGAGACAAGATAAAGATGAAAAAAATGTTTGATGTCTCTATAAGCCTCATCTAATTAGATATTTATTTTTGTATTTTCAAATATTTGCTTTTCAAGAGTTTTGGCATATTTTATGAGACATTTTGTTTCATAGCTTCTTTGATGATCATGATTGTTAAACTAAATGTCCTTAGTATGTTGGAATGTAATTGTCTTGTACAGTTGATCTCATTTCTTAAAATGTTTTGCATTGGTTTACTTTTATTATAATCTTTAATTTAACTCATTTTAGTTTATACACACACACACACACACGCACACACACACACACACACACACACACACACACACATATATATATATATATATAATTTTAAAATAATAATTTGTTAACCTTTATATTTATTTTTTGTGTTAATTTGTAGTAATTCCAAACAAGGCTCAATCCAAATGAAATAAATGTTTTTTGCTCATTTCAATAAGCTCTATTCATTGAATTATTTTTGCTTTTTTAAAATATTTTAAATTTTATAGTTTTTGACATGCTTTATGGTATATTTTAGTTTGTATCTGATTTAATGATTGGGAATGTTTTATTCGATGTCCTTTGTATCTTTGAGTCCAACTTTCCTATATGATATATCTCATTTTTTTGAAATGTTTGCTTTCATTTGATCAAATAAATATTTAACACCAAATCTCTTGTCTTGTGATCTTTACATCACTTTGATTTAGTTATGCTATATTGTTTTCATATATCTCTTTTAAATTGGAATATATTTTTACTTTATATAAAAATGATAATTTATCGTTATTTTCTGCTTTGTTTGATAATTTATTGTAAATCTAAAAAAGGTCTTATCCAGATGAAACAAATGTTGTTGGCCTTTTCTTGACTAGTTAATCTTATAAGACATTTAGTTTTGCATTATTAAACATTTTATTCTCTCTAAGATTAGTGTGCTTTATGAAACATTTTGATGTGTATCTAATTTGACATCTGAGAAATTCACCCTTGATCTATTTTATTTCTAGAAATGTATTATTTCTATATATTCTTAAAATAATTTTTATTTAATTAGGTTATATAATTATGTAACTCGAAATCTTTTCTCATGTAGCATTTCTATCACCTTGGTTTGGTTATATTACGTTAATTTAATTTATCTCATTTCATATTTGATATATATTTACATAATATTGAAATAAAACTATAGTACCATTTATGCTTATTTACATTATTAATTTCTTAATATTTCTTATTTAGTTTAAGCTAGTCAAAACAAATATAGTTAGACTCGTCTCGATGAACTCGATCTAGCTAAATATACATTCTTACCTTTTAAATATTTTCTCTTTGGTTTTTTTGCTTGTTTTATGAGATATTTTGATGTGTACCTAATTTGATGATTGAGGATGGCACACTCGATCTCCTTAGTATCTTAGAATTCAACTTTGTCATATAATCTAACTTATTTATTTTTTTACATTGATTTTGTTATTTTACTATGTAAATTTATATCTTCTCTCATGTGACATTTACATCATCTTGATTTGGATATATTATATTCGTTCAACTTATCTTATTTCATTTTTAATATATTTTTTATTTAGTAATTTACAATATTTCCAAATGAGATCTGATTTAGATGAATCGAATGTTGTTCTAGTCCTCTTGATGAGCTCTTTATAATTATATATCAATTTTTATACTTTTAAGTATTTTTTTTCAAATTTTTTGGCATTATTTCAGAGATATAGTGATTCTTAATTAATTTAATCACTATGGATGGTACTTGTAATTTTCTTTATATCTTTAATTTCTACTTTCCTATAAAATTTATCTAATATTATGAAATTTTTTGCTTTGACTTTTTTATATTACTGTGCAACACTAAATTTCCTCTTGTGTGACTTCTATATCAGTTTGATTTGGTTATATTATCTCACTTTAATTTATCTCACTTTATGTTCAATATAAATTTACTTTATGTTAAAATAAAATTTTCAATGACTTAGGCTTATTTATTTATATAAAGTGTCATAATTCTAAACGAGGCGCAATTAAAATCAAACAAAAGTTGTTTCACTCATGTCAACCACCTACATCATATTAATGATTCATCTTTTATTTTCTTAAATTTTTTTAAGGATATGATAATCTTTATGAGACATTTTAATTTGTGAAAAATTTAATGATTGAGAGTTTATATTAGATCTCTACTGTATCATTTAATGGAACCTTTTTTTGTATGTTTTGTCTGATGTTTTTACAATTTTTTTTGCTTTAAATCTAACTAACATTGACTTTGTTGTATTATAATTTTGCAATTTATCCCTTTTCAGCTTTAATATATATATTTAATTACAAAAATATTTTTTTTTAATTTTTATTACTAAATAATTTTAAAAAATTATAATTAAGATCTATGGATATAGAACGAATGTCATTGGACGCATGTCGATGAGCTCTTTGAAATAGATGTTTTTATTTTTATATTATTGAATATTTTTTCCAACATTATTGGAAGTTTTATTTGATCAAAGATGTTATAGTCGATCTCCATAGTATCTTGGAAAGGAGTTTTCTTATATATTTTATCTCAATTATTTAAATATTTTTCTTTGATTTTGTTATATTATTATGTAACTATAAATATCTTCATATGTCACATTTATATTACTTTGATTTGGTCATATTACATTATTCCTAATGATCACATTTTCTATATATTTATTTTTTAGTATTAAAATAATAATTTATTATTTTTCTATTTATACTTACTTTGGTGGTTATTCACAATAATTCAAAATGATGTTTAATCATGACACAAAAAAATCATTAGACTAATCTTGATAAGCTTTTCTAAAAGAAATATTCATTTTCATATTTTTAATATTTTATTTTTAAAAGATTTTACAATCTTTATAGTACATTTTTTATTCATACTTATTATAATGTATCTTATTTCTTCAATTTTTTCTTTCATTTTTTATATTATTTTGCTTAAAGTTACATTATTTGTGGTTTAATATATATATATATATCTCTTGAGTATATAAAAAATGTTTTTTTTGTTATTTATACTTATTAGACTTAGTAATTCATAATAGTCTTAAATGGGGCCCAATTAAGATGAACAATTATCATTGGAGTCTTTTATATATTTTTAATATCTTACTTTCAAGGGTTTTTTGAATGTTTTATAGGATAATTTGATAATACCTAATTGAACAATTAAAGATACTATAACTTAATCTCCTTATGTCAAATTTTTTGTAATGTTTTGTCCTGTTTGGATATTTTATTATATAAAGTTAAATATCTTCATGTGTGACATTTATATTACTTTATTTACTTATAATACATTGTTGAAATTGAAATAATTTAAGCTTTAAAAAAATTTTTCTTCGACTTGGTTGCATTAGCTCAATTTATTTCATTTCAACTTTAATATAAAATTATAAAAAATTGAAAAAATAACTTATTATCATTATGAATTTTTTATCATGTTAATTCATAATAATTCCAAAGGAGTTTCAATCGAGAAAAAAATAAATATTATTAGACTCATCTCAATGAGCTCTATCCAATTAAATATTTATTTTTATAATTTTATGTATTTTATGTTCTATGATTTTTGTTTATTGTACGAGATATTTTAATTCGACCTAAGTTGTTCTGCACAAATGTAAAACTCAAAGTATATAATATCTTGGAATGTCACTTTCTCTTCACTCGTAACCTTTATACCACGATAATTTTGTCATATTACATTATTTTAATATTTAATTTTAGCTTTAATAGAAATTACCCTAAAATTTAAATAATAATTTTCTATTATTTGGTTTTTTCACTAAAATAATTCATAGTAATTCAAAAACGCAATTCATCGAGAAGAAACAAATGTTTTGGAGTCATCTCGTTGAGCTTTAACAAACATAAAAATATATAGATATATATATATATATATATATATATATATATATATATATATATATATATATATATATATATATGGCATTTGTAGGCCATGTGAGATATTTTTATTTCCACCTAATTTGACTATAAATTATCTTATTCGTGATCTCCTTAGTATCTTGGAAGGAAAAATTATCTCATTCTATCAAATAATTTTTTTGATTTGGATATATTACGATGACGCACTAAAATTGCTATACGTGAAATTTTTCTTACAATATTTTGTGATATTTTATTGCTGTCATTTATCTTATTTTAGCTTTAATATAGATGAACAAAATACTAAAAAAGTAACTTATTATTATTCATTCTTATTTATATTGATAATTCATAGTAATTTTAAATAAGGTCCAATTGAGAGAAAACAATTATCATTAGAGTCATCCCAATGTGAGTTATAAAATGAAATATTCATTTCTTTTCTTTAGATATTTGCTTTTAGAGTTTTTGTGTGCTTTAAAACACATATTTATTTGTCTTATTTAGCAATCAAGAAAGTTAGATTAAATCTCCCGAGAATCTTATATTATTCTTGTAGCATTTATATTATTTTTTTAAAGTATTTTTTCTTTGATTTTGTTATATTATTATATAACTTCAAATATTCTCTCCTATGACCATTACATCAACTTGATTTTGTTATATTACACTACTTGGATTAATGACATTTTAGCTTTAATATATATTCACCTAATATTAAGGTAATTATATATAATACTTATGCTTATTTAATTTGTTCATTTTTAGTAATTCCAAATGGGGTACTATTGAGATGAAAATAATGCTGTTGGACTTATATCAATAAGCTGAATCTAATTAAATATTTATTAATTTTAATATTTTTATTTTTTTAATTTTATATAGCTTTGCACACTTTAAGAATAATTTGATCCATACTTTACATGATGATCTTATGTGTTACGTTTGATCTCTTTAGTATCTTGGAATACAACTTTATCATGAAATTTGTATAATTTCTTCATATTATTTACTTTGAATAAGTTTCGTTATGTTGCTTCAATTTTTCTCATTTTAGCTTTAAGTTTTATTTTATTAATATAAAAAATATGTTATCGTTGTTTATGCATATTTATTTTTGCAATTCTTAGTAATTCCAAAAGCATTTTAATCAAGCCATAACAAACCTCATTGGACTCATTCTTATGAGCTACATCCAGTTAAATATCTATTTTATATTTTAAATATTATATTTTCTTATGTTGTTTGCTTATTTTATGAGACATTTTTATTCTTACCTAATTTGACCATCTACAAATTTTTGTTCCATGATAAGGTCATTTCTTCTAAAATGAAATTAAATCTTGATGAAAATAATTCTTAAAATTTTATTTAGATAAAACTTGCAAGAAAGTTTGAGATAAAATCAAGTCTTATCTTTTGATGTTATGTGTTTGTTCTACAATATGCCTTGATCCATAATATAATACTTTAGTGCCATGGTTAAAGTTAGATAATTCTTAACAAATTCCTTGAACTTTATAATGGTAAATATGCGACAATGTTGTTGTAAAAGAAATGTGGTTTTCAAAGAATGTTGTAATTAATGCCAAATTATGAGTGCACCATGTCTTGATAATGAAAACACAGTTGAAATAAGCGAAAGCATAATGTAATGTTTTGATACAACATTAAGAACACATTTAATTTTTGTTCATAAAAAGTAAACCCAAAGGTTAACTTTAAATGTGGTTATAGCCATAGCTAGCCCTAGAAAGAGAAGGAACCTTTGAGCATAATATTGAATAGAATGATGATAATCTCAATTTATGGCATATGTTGATGTTTTTCATTTTATTTTCTCTATTTGAATCTTAAGTATAAATAAACATTACAGAAATGCACTTATAACTCTTGCTGAGGCTTTGAGTATAATTTGGAGATGGACTTCAACTTAAGACATTATTGAATTTGATGCTAAATGGTCATTAAGGTTGACAGAACACTTGGATGTTGATTTAAGAAAGGTGCAAGTGTTAGCCAAGATATAGTTAAGGCTAATGGTTGACATTTTAATGCTCTTAATCCAAATGATAAAAGCTCTAAATAGTCATATAGGGTTTGAAGTGACCCCAACAAAGAGATGTCATAGGAAGAGGATAATATCATGGGTTAACTTAATAGGCATGGGGAAGCACTAATGAGACCCATATAAACCCAAGCTTTATAAGGAAAGACTTTGATGATAGCTAGAGAATAAGTTATGCATATATGTTGTGTCTACTAGATAATTCTTTAGTCTTAATGAAAACGATCAAATGGATCTCTATAAAAGGTTAAAGAGACCTACTAAGGAGTTGAGAGACTAGTAAGTGTTAATGGCTAATAATAGATTTGAATCTAGGAAACTATGGTAGCCATAATTATGGCATTTAGGGTTTGAAGGAACTATAGAGTAGCTCAAAATGACTGCTATGTTCTAAGAACCTTAAGGTACCATAATAACTATTTAAGATTTAGAAGGAATCGTTAGTTCACAATAGATAGGATAATTAAGGTTTTGGGAAAAACCTTAAATGCCTAGATAAATTTTTAATGTTTAAAGAAAATATTAAAAACCCAAGATAGGTGGGTTTGGACTTTTGATAACTTAAAATTAAGCCTAAATAAGTTGATAAGTAGGCATAGCACTAAGGAATAAGAACTGTTTTGTAGCCTAAGAGAAAAAGAAAGTGGTACCAAAAGTGGTGTCCAAAAGATTCTAGTTGGTTTGCAACATCCATATAAACTTTATAACACTAGAACAAAAGACTTAGATAAGAGAAGTTTAATGGGCATTAGGTATTGCTTCTAGTGTTAAGGAGCATAACATTAAAAATTAGTGTAGTAAAGAGCTTAGACTTTTAATAGACAATGAAGCACTATATTGTTTAGGACATCACAAAGAACATTGATGTGCCACATTATTTAAGACAACCCAAAGGACTATGGATGTGCCAAAATTTTTTGATCTCAAAGGATTGTGGATATGCATATTTATGTGATGGTTGTGTTTCTAACTATTAGTGAGATGTTAGACACAAGAATAATTATATTGCCAAACCTTGTTGTTCTTGGGACAAGAAAAGCCCCTATATCTTTGTGATGAGCTAAGGTTCTTTATGTTATGCATGAAGCATATTTTCATTATTTATTATCTGAGTTATGTCTACCTCAACATGGTAATCTAATGCCCCTTATTATGATATTGAAGATTACTTTACATACAACTTTGTTCTATTTCACAATGTCCTAATTAGTTATGTTCATTTGGCAAGTACTTACTTTTATAGCATACCTTAAGGATTCATTATTGAGGTTTCTATCTCATGCCTTATTGTTACATATTGGGCAAAATAATTAGGTACTTGCCTTCAAGACAAAGTTAGGGTGGTAGATTATGCGACTATAGTAGTTTGGGCATCCAATAATTCATTTCCAAATATGTTTTGTATATACTGGGAATGTTTTATTAATATGAGTGTCAATATTTGTGTTTGTTATCATGGACGATACTGAGCATTTATTAGATGTTTTTATACATTAATTGCATGGCTTTCTTTAGCATGTTTGGCATGTGGATTGTAGGTCGATGCTATGCAAGCTATTTCTATGTTGCTTGTAACTACAATGTACTCGTTAACGCTTTCCAAGAAGTTATCTTAGGCAAGGATTAACCATTTTCTAAATTAGTTATGTATCAAATTGGTTAAACTATTAGGTTCATTTATTAGGATAGACTATGTGCATGATGACAAGATTAAGAGATCTCTACTTCCATTTGAACACTAAGCATGGAGTGTGGCAAGTGGCTAGTTATGTAAATTATTTCGAGATGGTATGAGAACCTAGTCTAGATTCTAGTGATGGCCTACCACCATTTTAAACACTAAGCATGCATTTCTATACAACATAGTTTTGAATTAATGTCTTCTAATTTTTAATATATCAATCAAAACATTCTTTTTAATTGATGGTAAGATTAAAATGTAATATAAATATTGAGATAATAGAAAACTTAAGATAAATATTACAAAAAATTAAAATACCTAAGGGAAACAATGTCAAAAAAGCATAAAAGAGAATAATTCGATAAAAAGAATTTAATTAACAAATTCACAATATTTAAGACTATGCAAAACATTAATGAGACACTAATTCCTTTTATATAAAAAGATAAAAATTAAAAAATAATGTATGACTAGAAGATCATTTATTGAATAATAATATTCCTAATTGGTTACTAAAAGCTAAAAAGACTATGGTTTAAAAAATACTTTTAACTAACAATTAAATAAAAAAGGAATGAGTAGCTTGCAAAAAAACTGTAGAAACATAAATAAAAAATATTTTAAATTAAAATAATTTTTTTATCTCAAAAATCTAAAACAATTAAAACAATGTAATGCTAATTGTTTTATATACTAAAGATAAACATCGAACACTATTTATAAAGAATGAGCTTTTAAATAGTACATATTTTACAGCTTAGTGCTTAAAAATTAAAAAAGTTTGGATTAAGAAAACATTGATTAGAAAAGATATTTAAATAAAAAGACAAGTGCCATTTAGATAAACTTTTTAAACTTAAAGAAAATATAATAAATAATATAAAAAATATTAAAATAGTTTAATTATTTTTGTACTTAAATCTTGACATTTTCGTTTCATAAAATAAGTTGAATTTGGAAAAAAAATCTTCCAAACATAAGAAGTGCCACAAATTTCAAAGAAAGAACCAAATCATTAATTTATTGAAAGCACTACAACTTTATAATTTAATTTAAAAAAATTATAAAAATAATGTAGGAATGTTAATAAAAAAGGACCATTATTTCTTCCTTTGAGATAATTATATTAAATATAGATAATTCTTATGATTATTAATGGGCCAAGAAGGCTCATAATATGATGAAAGATAGTATCAATAGATGATTCACATTTGTTAAAACCTTGTCTACACATGCAGATTGAGCCAAAGGATGATTAAGATATTAAAAAAGCATAAACTCCAACTAGAGTGTATGCCAATTTCTATAACTCACATGAAGGAGCTATAGTAGAACAAGAGAAGAGCTGAACACTTGTTTTAGTATAGCATTTAAATTTAATTAATTTATTTTCTGACTATATTTTTTTATTTATACAACAATAAAATAAAAATTATATCTACCAAGAGCTTTTATTCTTTCTCATTTTGTGGTGATAGTTAAAGTTTTTGTTGTAGTTCATAGTCGGTAAATAAAAAGTCGAAATTTGTGTGACCTTTTTAAAATGTTAATGATAAGTTTCATATTTCTTTTTTTATGTGGTGTTTATAAATATCTTCAAAGACATATAGCCAAAGAATTTCAACATTAACTGAAATTAAATCCTTGTAGAGCTTTAAAGCTTAAAGAGTGCATGTTATGCCTTTAGAAGCATAAACTTCCATAGAAGTGTAGGGATTACTCTGCTTACCCATCCTTGCTATCCTCATGTTATTGCGTGAGTTCTTCTCATCATCCACTCCATCTATTTGGATATCAAAAAAAAGGCAACCATCTTACTTGATGGTTTTCTTCTTCGGTTCTCTTTCTTTAGTCTTGCTACACATCCAATGATAACTAGCCTATATACATGTTCCAAGCCTTACACAAATTTGTACACAAGCAACTCCATTACATCTCATGGTTTTCCATTGTACAACAAAGCTAGCCACAACATTGAGCTAGCTCATCACTTTTCATGCCTATAAATGATGAATTAGTTTTTGGAACAATAGCTAAGCACAAATTCATTGAGTCTTTCTCAAAAATCAACCTTTTAATCCTTGATTTTAATCTAGATATTAGAAATTTTTTAAAAATAGTTTATCAAAAGTTCTTCTAAAAGTTAGTATATAAATAATAGTATTAAAATGGAGATCAATTGCAAAAAAGTAAATTAGTAAGAGGAAACCAAAGATCAAGGAACAAAGCATTAGATCTTATTTGATTTTTTTGTCTTAATAGTTCATTTACAAATTTGGTAATGCTACAAAACCCTAGATTTAACATAACTTTTTTTAGACATTAAAATTAAAGTTCATAAAAGGATCGTGTCTACAAGAAATCTTATGAATAATATTATAATTTTTTTCCACTTCCAACTTGTGCAAAGTTTCTATAATAGATTATATCCTAACTCAATTACCACTTGTAAGCTTGAGATATGCATTTTTTTGTCTACCTAAAGTATAATGTGTGGCACATATTAAACTAGACTACAGGATCCTTCAAATTATTAAACAAAAGAAAAATACAAATCTTACATTAAAGAGTCTAATGATTTATTTATTGAGGTGTAGTGTTATGATTTTTAGATTGAATAGTAGATATGTAAAGAAGTTTGACTAACAACAAGTTTTACTATTTTTTTTAGGAAAGTTTGATCTAGTTGTGTTGCTATTGCAAAGAATGTTTAAGGCACATATAAGGTGTTCAAACATAAATGAAATGGCTCATGACAACTTTCAAATCATGCTACACATCATGATCAATATTTCTAGATGAAGGAAATTGCAAGCTTGAGGATTTAAGCATATATAATATTCCAAGCCTTCCTTTATTCTTCATTCAGTGAACTAAATTGAAACTATCTCTTGAATTAATTTATTACTTCTAATGTGCATCATTGTAATTGTAATCAAATTAAAAAATATTATACTTTGAGCTTTTATTTAGCAGTATTGTCGTATTATCAGGACATCCAATTGTGAGCATCATGTTAGTCCTCTGGTGTTAGTTATAATTAACACCAAAACATTAATAACTAGATGTAATAGGTTGACCAAATTAATCTTGAGATGCATGATCCAATGCATTTAAGAAAGTGAGGTTAAAACAATACAATGTTTAGGTTGTCATGTGATAATTGTGCAAAGACAAAGTGTTTTAGAAGTGTATATAGCTAAGAAATAGAAATTTAAGGCTTCAGAACACATCATGTCCTTAATATAACCTTCAATGTCATTAAGATTTTAATTTAAAATTAATGTGAGCAAGGCTGTGATGTTGAGCATTTAGTATACTTAAATATGCATATATTCAAAAGATAGTGAAAGCTAGGATCATTTGTATGATTTACTTCTCAAGCATATTATACATAAAATTTGATGTACTTTAGTTAGTGTTATTTGTTACTATTGGATGGCATAGTTTTTAGACATGCCCACACGAAAACTTGTTACTAACACCAAAATTATTTAGGAGCTCAACCTAACCTGTAAAACCATCTGTTAGGACATATTAAAGTTCTATATAATGTGTATGGCCTTTGAATTGTTCATAAATGTTACTCAAGTTTAGCCTCATCCTATTGCACTTATAAAAGATGATTTTGCATAAGATAAATCATAATTATTTTGTTGTGTTACTGAACTAGAAAAGATTTTAATATATGGGATCAAAAGATTATTTGAGCACACCAAATAAATTTAAACTTTTTCCAAGATATAACATTAAAAAACTTAATGAATATCAAATAGAATGAAAAGCAAAACTCTTGAATTATTTATATTTTGGAAATAAAAGATTTCACTAGATTAATGTTTAACACACTAAATTAAAAGTAGCAATCCTCCTTTAAAATACTGTAATACATCTCATTAACAAAATAATGAAGTAATCAAATAATGTTATTTCTAAAAATTGAAATCTTTTAGGAAATGTATTTGTTATTCAAATTCTTTATTAGCAACATTACAACATCCATTCTAAACAACAATATTATTCAAAAGTGAGTGCTACTATTCAATTTACATTGGAAAGAATAGACTAAATTTTAAATTTAGGTAAACATTTTAAAATATAGAAAAATAAATAATAAGAATTTATTGTAAATTGTAGAAAAATACATTCTTTCTAATTCTAAAAAAATATAATAATAATTCAATTCATGACAAATTCATAGATTTCGAAAATGCTTTCAAAATTAGGACATTAAAAAAGTGAATAGTTTGTTAACTCAATAACCATTAATTTTGCTAGGCAAACATTAGAGTTTTTTCAATTAGGACATAACTCATAAATAAAGGCATGTCTCCATAGGTACTATGGTAAAGACATTCCTACAACTCCACTTAGGCACTACATTTACGAAACTGTCCTGTGTTCATGATTGGTAATGCAAAAGATGGAAATTGATATCGCAAAATTGTTTACTAACAATAAGAAATAAAATCAGAAGAAAAAAATAATTACGTGCTATATTAGATGGTCATGAAAATTAAAAAGTTTTGAAGATCTAATATCTGCATCGAAATGAATAGCATGTAATTTTTCTTGTATGTTGATATGAATGCAAGATGATGCACAAGCATTTAAATGTGAAGTTAAAAAAAATGTTTTCTTCAAAATGTTCTATTGATTTTCAATTGTGGAAAATAAGCAAATTGATCCTTTGGTCTATTGATTTGTTATGCTGTTTTATTGATAACTTCATATTTTTATTGCTTGGTTTCCCTAAATGTGTTATGTATTGCATGGTTTCCCTAAATGTGAAGCATTTAGGAATTTTTTCCTACATTATTTTCTTATGGCAAAGAATGAAACCTTCTTTTGAAAATGTATCCTGAAAGTCCCTGCATTAAAATCATATATTTTCAATGTGAGTTTGGAAGCATTACAACCATGACAAATTCTATCCTCCATAGAACATTGATTACATTTGAGACCAAAAAGGTGTACCACCTCTTGAACTATTTATGAATAGTAGAAATTTGTTAATGAAATCCTAAGGGACATTAATATCTTAGTTGGACATTTAACATCCCAAATAATCTTACAAAACATGTTCATTAATGCTTTCTTCCTTATTTCCATCCATGTAGAGTTATGACTAAACTAGCCCTCATTCTATTCATTCCAACACATGTAAATATGCTATTTCTGATTTGAATATCAGATTTGCTATTAGTTCTTGCATATTTTCAAAGTATTCGTAATGCTACATTCAACACATCTATCCATAATTTTTGTTGTCTCAAGAACTTCTAATTCTTTTTTATGTCATAAGCCTGAGTAATCTCATTTAAACTTCTAATACCTAACGCATTTTCTCAAATTGTGTATCATAATTTATCTTAATTCAACCAATGATGTCTATTAATACTGACATTTTCTTCCCAAAAATAATGTGTTCATCATAAACTCTAATCTATGAATGATTTGTTTTGGATGGTGTATGGACACAAGCAAGTGGATTGGAATGGAATTTAGAACATAATTGTCAAGTATCAGTCTACCTCCCATTAATTATAAGCTTTCCCTCCATCCCACCACTTTTCACCTATTTTATTATATGTTAAAAATATGTACATTTCCACATCACATTGATGATTGGACTATCCAATAAGAAAATTGTAACTTGTCTACCTTAGAACATAAAATTTTCCTTATCCATTGAATTCAAATTGATGACATTCTTCTAGTAGGGTAGAATTTCAATTTAGACCGGTTTCGCTGTGTTGTCATTAATAACTAAAAAATGGTATAGGAATCTATAAGTAAATTATATAATGTTTATAATCTCCCCTTTGGAAGAAATCTTATCATCTGCATAGTTTAGCTATGTTATTATAGGATGGCATTGAGAGGTAGCACAACCTTGAATTTTGTGTCTCTTAAATTTTTACTTGAAAGCCCTCATGAATTCTTCTATTATCATGATGTGAGGTAGTTGCAAGATTGGGTTTCCCTTCTATAAGCCCCTTGATGGTTGAAAGAATCTTTTTGGATAGCCATTGATAATTACAAATATCCAACTTCTAACAATAATATTCTTGATTAAAACTTAGACTTGGTTGAAAACTAAAACCTTCTTAAGATGTTAAATAATAACTACAAACATAAAAATTTTAATCCATTTGGATTGCTTAGCTTGATGATGTAGAGTTTACATTTCATTTTGTAATTAATAAACCTTACGAACTCTTAAACTATAAGAATCCTATCAATAGGACCACATGCATGAATGAATCTTGCTTACGTTGGTGGAACACTCTTAGGAAAGATTTCTTGAGACCAATTGCCTAATAATTTTCCTAGAAATTTGAATGAAAAAGTAAGTATGCTTATTGGCTAGAAGTGTTAAATTGTGGTAGAAGATTGCATTATTGGGATAAGCATTATATTTACCTTGTTAGGGCTCTCAAGAATTTAATTGCTAGATTAGTACAAAATCTTCAACAATTGAAAGAAGACATACTATAATTATTTCCCAATATTTTGCAAAGAAAATTCAATTAAAACCATCTAAACTTGTAATAGTCCCTTTTTTTTTATTGAAAGATAATATCTTTGATCTTCTCTAAGGTGACCTTCTTCACAAGTGGTTGTTGTCCTCCTCTAAAAGCAACTCTAGAACATTAGCAAAGATTTCATCATCATGTGTGATTTCTTTCTTAAAGAGAAAGGATTAGAAGAACCACAATGCACCTTTCAATATCTGCTTATTCCCTCAGAGCTTAGCTCCATTTAAATAAATGATCCCTAAGAAGTATAGGAAATTTTTTCTCTTTTAAAAACTCATGAAAAGGTATTATGTTATTTTAACCCCCTATCAACCTTTTTTCCTTACCTTTTTCCACCAATTAGCTTCTTCTTTAGCAAGTTCATCTGTTAAGTTTGAACCAACCTTCCTTAGAATTGTTTTTCAAAAATCTAATTTCACATTTCCTCACATTTTCTTTCAGTTATTTTATTCATTTAAATATGTCTATGATTGCTTTATTATTCCAACATCTTAGGAAATCCTTTAAATGCTAGTGTTTTCAACCTTGTTTGATGAAAGAAGGTCCATCCAATCCCTATTACTTAATAGGTTATCCAACCTTTTCCAAACCCATGTCCCTCTATCTACCAATTCTATAGTAAAGGGATCCTAGAAAGGATAGTTTCATGAGCTTGCAAACATAAATATAATTATTCAAATCTTGTGATGATTTTAGTGATGGAATTAAGCTTCCATTTTATTTTATTATCAATGTAATCACATTAAAGTCTCCCCAATCAATTATCATATTTTCATTAATCTCAATTAGTTTGCTCAAAAGCTCATGTCACTAGTATCTATTAAATTTCACATATATCAAAGTAAAACACTTCACTAAGTTCTGTAATCAAATAACCTACAAGTGCAAATATCACTCCCCTTGTTAAATTTGTCACAAATCAATTTATCACTCCAAATATCTAATTTTTTTTTTGTGTATATTCCATGAAGTGCTTCAAACCATGTGAAAATATCATGTCTTATAATTGAATCTCCAATTTTGTGCTCCTTGATTAAGTGTTTGATGCATGCAAAAGATTTGCAATTCATAATGCCATTGATATTTCATATAAGTCTGTTCTCCATTAATGTACTTGTCATAGATAATTTGCATTGATTTTGGCATTCCTTGATTAGCTTTGGGACTTGAACCCTTCTCCATAAGTTCTTAGCTTTTCTTCTAGATCTTTTTTTTTGATAGTAGTGAAGTAATCTTACTTTATAGGAATGAAACCATTGTTTATTTGTCTCTCTTGAAATTTCTTGCCAAAAAGCATTATTGCTTTCAAATCTAAAATTCCAACTTTATTTCTTTTTTTGGCTTGATGATCTCAAATTCAAAAGCTACTACTCAAGAGTGTGGCTACTTATCTATCTTTTGGCAATGGCTATGTCATCTAACTTATTAAATAGTTGTGTGCTTCTGGTTAATTCAAGCTAAATGATCAAACCTTTGTCTGGGAATGTTATTTTTGTGCCTTATTTGTTAAGTATTTTAGTGCTACAAGTGGTCTAGTAGTTCCTAAGTTAAGGCTAAGTTATTATGCATTACTTCCCTATTCTTTAATTATTTGCCATATCAGTCTGATTCTATTTTCTACTTTTGTTTTCTTTTCCTTCCACTACAATCTATACTTCTTATGACTTAATCATTTTATCATCTTCAACCATTAGCATTGAAGCAGTTTTCCCAAAATAAGTTGGATGTAGAGAACAGGTAGACCCTGGCTACATATACCATGGTAAGTTCAAATGTGGTTGTATCTACTTTCAATGATTTCCATATGGTAGAGGCATTTTAGAAAAAAGTAGCTTTATCAAATTAATAAAATGATAAATTCTTACAAAAAATGTTAACTAATACTAGGAATGATTCCTTATTCAAATGGGAGTTCAAATCCCATTTGAAAACAAACATTTCGAATGCACATTTTTGCTTGAGTGGTTCAGCCAACATTTTAGAAACTCTTCTTCTTTTTAAATTCATTATAGTACATGCCTTGTGTCCAAAGCTCCAATTTTAATCTCATTAGTAAAATTGAACTTATGATTTACTTTACAAATAGCTTGCAAACATGCCCTTATAAAAGAGAATTTCAGCATCTATTTACTTTTCATAGCCTCAAATATGATTTTATGTTCTCCTTTGTAGAAAGAGGACAAATTTATTTTTTATTGAAGTTTTTATCTAAACTACTAACACATTAGCAAATGATTAATTAAGGGGAGGAAGGACTCAAATCCCTATCGTACTAGCCTAAATATAACTTGTAAAGGCTAATTCAAATTGAGAGCTTACTTGATGTCTAAGATTATGCTAAACTATAATAATGTCCCATGCAACACTTAAGCTTTAAGGAATTTTATAGTTCCCAATTGAAGTTTAGGAATTTGTTAGCTGTTTTGGTGTTGGATGAATGATCACTAATAATGTACAAGGAAATTTATTGGTGTCACTCACCACACCACCATCTTAACAGTTCTTTTCTTAGTCTTTGTCTCAATCCCAATCTCCACATGTACAAATTCTTATCAAGGATGAAATATTACCAAAATGTAGAACACATCTTTTCGTGTACAAAGCCAAGGGTTGGCATAAATGGTATCATAAAAAATATTGCCAATCAAAATCATTTTAAATTTTATCAACAAAAAAATTTATTGTTACATATATTGATTTCTTATTCACATGAGATGAAGAATTAATGTGGAAAAGATCTTATGTAGTGTAAATATTAATGTAACAGTAAGGAAGAGGATTAAATCTTCAATCAATATTGCATCATTCAATTTCATAGAAAAACATGGATCTTCTTGAAATATGTTTACAAATATAAAAGATATTTCAAGGAAATCCTATGGTTACTTGACCATTGCTAATGGCTTTAAATTTCAAATTTTGCTTAAACTCAACTAGCTATAAAAGATAAATTACAATTACCATTACCATGCATTAGGTCTAGAAGGTAATGCATTTCCTTTTATTCTATTAATTTTAATAAGACATATTGTTATATTTGACTCAAGATACCATATGTCAAGAGAAGCATACCATACATAATTCTCTATTTCAGGGATTGGTTCTTCACATACCAAATGCTAACATTGTGTAAAACATTAGAAGAAATGCATTTAACTAAAGTCAACGTTTTTCCCAATTTTCAACTTCAAATTTTCCTATTCTTACTTACTAAATTTTCTGAGCACATAAATTTTTCTATGCTTAAGAGACATGGGGTGAGTCTTATTTATTTTGTTTTAATAATTGTATCCATCAAGATTCTTCTCCTATTATTATTTATTGATGCATGTAGCATGATTTTAAGTATTGAAGGATTTAACAATGCAAAAAAATTTTTATTTCCATATGCCAAAAAAATATTCCACTAATAAGAATAATTTAGAAGGTAGATCATACAAATTAATTAACAATTGATACCATCTTCAAGATTAAATTACATTTATAGTCATTTATAATAACTTTGATTAATTATGAATAGTAATGATTCTAATTCTTACAATTATAATTATTTTTCTAAAAATTTCTATTTAGTAATTTTAGTTATTTATGGTAGAAAAATTATTTAAGTGTTCACAATATTTGATAATAAGTTAATGAATTTAGAATTTATTAATAATTAAAACTAAATATTATTTACAATAATTAGCACTTAAATTTAATACTTTTTAAAGTAATTATAAAGTAATTATGCAAGTAATTATTTTTTATTATATATAAATATAAAATAACTTGTTATTGTAAACAATATTTGGAAATTAAAGGTAAGCAATACAAATATCAATTAAATTATAATATAAATTGAATATAGGAATTACTATTATTCATTAATATCTGCAACTAATATAATTATTATATTTATTATTTCAAAAAAAATTTAAGATGAAAAAAGTATAATTACAAAAATATATTATCCATCTATTCATGATAAATCTTAAGATTAAAAGGAAAAACTTTAAAATAATAAATATTTTAAATATCACAACATGGTAAAATATATAATTTTATTGAAATAGTATTTTCAAAATATTTTTATATGTTTTTTAATCCCCCTTTTTTTCTAAAGTTTAAAATTGCTATTATGATTAAAATTATGAAATCTCAAACAAGAACTTTTAGAATGATGATTAAAAGATAAAGATATGGAAATATTAAAAAATTATAGAAAAGGAGTAATAAAAATTAAAGAATAAAAATATAAAAAGTAGAAGTGAAGAGGACAGAAGATGTACATGTTTAAAAAATAAAAACGGTAAGTTGAATAACATGAGGAATAAAAAGAATAAGAAGAAGAAAAATATGAGGAAAAAGAAGAATAAGAAATTAAAAAAAAATAACATTAAGAAGAAAAATAAGAAAAATAGAATTTTATTAATTAATAAGAGTTCTTAAATATTTAATAATTATAAAATGAAATAATATTTTTTAATAATAAAAATTGTTACTTATTATTATAATAAATTGATGACTTTGTTGTTCTCATGTGAATTAGTATTATTGTGTAAAAGTAAAATAAGAGAATGCAAAAAATTTGAGAGACAAATGTAGCACCTAAGAAAGGTATGAAAGGGGAAAGGAATGATAAAACAATGTGTAAAGTGTGATTAGAGAGGCAAGTTTTAGAGAAGATGAGATTGAGAGAAATGAGAGGACTAAAAAATTTACAAATGAGTGAGTGAAAGAATGTAATTGTTGAAGAATTCTTGTGAGAGAAATTACAAGCTATTAGAGAGCAAAAAACAATGAATGAGTTCATCCTACTAAGAGAGATGAGAATAGAGAATAAATGAGTACAAATGAGAGGGAGATATAGAAAGAGAGAGAATAAATGAATGATTTGGTGCTTGAGAGAAGATAAAGTAAAATCGGATGTGAAAAGTTTAATCATGAATGAGAGAATATAGCAAAGAAATGACACTAAAAGAGATAGAAAGGAATTTGTGAATATTATAACAAGACTTATTTAAGAAAATACTTTCAAATATTATAAAATTTTTACTATTAGCTGACTTTATAAAAATTATAATGTATTAGTTATTTAGTAGTATTTATTAAGTATTTATAAAATTCCTCTTATTTTTGTTTAATTTATAAATTTAGTGCACTTGAAAATTAATATTTTAATGCAATACTGAGTTTATTTTACAGATTCGTTTTTCCTTCTCAATGGAAATATTTACGTTCAAAGAAATGTTTGTATCATATTTGAAATAATTGGTAAAATTGTTTGTGATTATTTTAGTGTATTTTTTTTTATTTTTTCTTTTTATTCTTTTAATTCAAATTATTTTTTTCCTTGCTCTTTTCCTTAATACAAATAAATGGAAAACAATAGGAAAGTAATTATAAAGGAATTTGTAAGATAGTGGTAAAAGAAAAGAGAAAAGGAGAAGCAAAGAAGAGTTAGAGAAAAGAGATAGATAAATTTGTGACATACAAAGTAAAAGAGAGACAACACAATAATGTGATAGTTGGAATATGCAAAAGAAGGAGAAGATAATAATAAAAAGAGAGCAGGACTTGATGACAAGTTAACGAACAACAGAGAAATAATGATATAAAATAAAGAGAGAAGTAAGAGTATGAGAGTATGAGAGTAAGAAAGAGAAGTAAATGGAGAATGAGATACACTCTTAAAAAGAGAAAAAGGTAATAGAGTGAGGTAAAGCATCAATGAAGAGAGGAAGAGGTCTTTGAGATAGGGTTGTAGTGAGGGAAGAGTGAGTGAAAAGATTGTAAATAAAGTAAGAAGAGAGTTAAGGAAAGAGATAGAGAAACAAAGTGGTTGTGCAGTACAAAGAAAGTAAGAGTGACTAAAAGTGATAGTCTTAGAGAGAGAAAAGAATGGCTGATGGAAGGGAGAGGAGATTGAGGGAGACAAGGTTAGAGATGAGAAGAAATTATGGAGACATAGAGAGAAGAAAATGTTAGTGTTGGGAATTGAAGAACAGATGACATTTTTTGGAAACTACATACAAGAAGAGATCAAAAGTGTGAGATCAAGAAGAGATAAGAGGGAATAAGGTCATAAATAGAGTAGTTAGAGCATGAAGGGAATAGATATATGACAAAGTAAGCATAAGAGAGCAAAAAGAGAGAGGCAAGTTGGAGCAAAATATAAAAAAATTGAGAAAAGAGAGAGATGATGAAATAAAAAGTTAGAATAAAAAATGTAAAAGATTAAGTGATATAGTTAAAGATAAGTGGAGAGAAAGAGTTGGTGTGATACAAGGGCAAATAGTGTGAAGTAAACGATAGAGAGAAAGAAACAAAGAGGATGGTGAATAGAAGTGAGAAAATTAAGGAAAGAATGGCGAGATAGTTAGAATGTGAAGAGAGAAAAGAAATGAGTGAGAGCTTTATAAATGAGGGCAAAGAAACGAGAAAAGTGGTCAAGAAAGTGATAGAATAGGGGATAAAGTGTACAGAGAAATAAAAAGAGAGATATTAACTCTATATGATAGAGACATAAGGAAAGATATAGTGAGAATGAGATTCACAAGTGGAGAGAATACATTGATAGATAAAAATAGATGCAAAAATTTTGAAACTATAGGTAAGCATTACAAAGTGATATTGGAGAGAAAAAATAGAGTAAGATAAATTTAGAATGAGAAGAGAGAGATGATAAGCTGATGAAGATGAGAGATAGATAAGAGGGAGTAGGGAAATAGAGTTAAATGAAAAGGTGAAGTGAAAAGAAATTGATTTTCATAGAGACAAGACATATAAGAGCAAACATACTACAATAGAGACATAAAAAATTGGAAAATCAAGTAATAGCGAAAACCAAGTTTGTGAGAAAGGGAGATATGTAGAAGGGAGAAATAACATGTGGGAGAAATTATGATAAAATAGGAAAATTTTTGAAAGAGAAGATAAAGATAGATGGAGAGAAAGACATTATAAGAAAGGGCTAGATTTAATTAGGAGATGAAAAGAGTGAGAAGGTGACAAAAATTAGACTAAAATTTAGTAGAGTAAGAAAGATTGAGTGAATGATAGAAAGGGTTAGAAGAATACGAGCAAGGGATAGGCAAGTGAGAGAGAATGAAGATTCATAGAGAAAAGGAATGACAAAGGGAAAGAATTAGTTTAATACTAGGGAAAAAATTAAGTAAACTCATATAAATAGATAAAGAAATAAAAATTGTGGGATAAAACACCAGTGACATAAATAAATAGGGATCTAAACCTTTTAATAATGAGACGTACATATAAGATTGAGAGGAAAGATAGAGAGTAAAATGATTATGAATTATTATTATTTATGAAATATTTTTTAATTATGACTAAATATTATTATTTTTAAAATTATAATTATTTTCTTTTAAAATTCCCCAAAAGAATTTTAATGTATTGTACTCAAAATATAGATAATCAATTATTTCTATTTTTGAATAACAAATTCATTAAACTTTTTTATTCCAAATTATTGTTATAGTGCTTATTTTAATAATGAAAAGTTAGAATTAATTTTTTCCTTTGGATCTTAAGTGCTTAATACTAACTTATATAAATAATTCATTAATCTGATAATCAAAATGAAAACAATAAATAATTGTTAATAATAGTTTGAGTATAAGAGCAAACAAATGCTTTTCATTAAAATTATTGATGAAAAGTTTTAAGAATTTTTCTTTGTATCATTTAAATATAAATATATATTGGCCACATGCCAATCACAATTCTTGTGTTAACTAAAGGTCCATTAAAAATTATTGATAAGAAAACTACTACTTTTAATATTGTTGTAGATATCATATAAACGTTGATGATTAGAAGAAAAAAATAATTCCCCTGATTGTAATTATAGTTATTCTTTTCATGATAATTATTGTCGATTCTTAAAATTATAATAATCAGTTATTAAGAAAACTATTCAAATTATAATTACAAATAAATTTTCATATTAGTGTTCTTATTACTTTGATTATTTAATAAATTAATACTGTTATAACAAGTTGTCCTAGTTAATTTATTAATATTATAAGAAAGGTTTTATTTAAATATTCAATATTTTATTGTTCTTAACTACAATTATGAAAACTTTGAAAAACATTATTAGTTAACAATTATTATTTATTAATAACCATAAATTCTTATTAAATTTATTCTATTCAAATATTTTTAAATATTACATAATTCGTTTTGCATCACTAAGATATTTTTTATTAAACATTAATAAGATTTGAAGAAATAATGGTAATTAATGACCTGAAAGTTTTTTCAATTGTAAAAAAATTGTTAGAACTATCTCAATCTTAAAAAATATTAAAAATAATTTTTGAAATCAACCTTAGGAATTAATAATTTTATGTAATAATTAATAAAACATAAAAAATATTTTTTTTAATGTAAGTAAAATTATACAATAAATAATAGTGTGATTAATAGTACCACATCTTGAATATGGATCAATAATAAGGGCAAGAGAAGGAATAAAAAAAGAAACATTTAAGAAAGAATTAAAAGAATAGAAGGGAGAAGAAAAGAACGAATGAGTAAAACACAAAAAGAATAAAAGAAACTTTTATTGATGGAGTTAGAAAAATGAGAACCAAAAATTAGAAGAAGAACAATATATTGATATTAGTAATTGACATGCATAAATTAGAAAACTAAACTATATTATTGTGGAAAATACTTTTTATTGTTTTTTAAAAATAAAACAATTACTTAATATTTTAAGGGACTACATATTTTATAGTTTCTATATGAATTGTATTTATTATAAAAACTAATAACCATTATGCACTGATATTCTTCTTTATTTAACGTAAATTATATTTTTAGTTATTGTAATTAGAAAAAATATTAATTATCTAATGTCATTCCAATTAATTATTAATTATAAATTATAAAATAATTATTGTTAATGATTAATATAATTATTAGTTAAAAAATAATACAATTATTATTATAATTATTATTATTATTAATTTTTTTATCTTACTTAATTTATTCTTAACTATTTCATATTATCATTTGTACTTATTATAAATATGAATATCATAAGTGGACAATTTCTTTTTCTTAAATAAAATGATTATTGTAATAAAAAATAACAAATTTTATAAAACAATTGTAGAATTTCAAAAAAGTTTTTAAATTTATCAAAATATTAGTTATTAATTCTTATACCTCTTATTAATATTTTGATTTTTTATTCTTCTACTAACTATTTTTAAAATATTAAGTTAATCATAATTGAGTGAATTGTGTAGATAATGAGTGAATTAAAAAGATTATGTGCTATAGATTGGTGCCATAAACATAATGAATGAATTATATAGAATTGAATAAATTCATAAAGGAGAGAGATAAGCAAGTTGAAGTAGTGAGAGAGATAGAAAGTAGAGAGAGTCTAGGTGATAGAGAAATAGGACTAAAGGTAGATAGAAAAGGATGAAAATGAGAATGGTGGAAGGAAAAAGCAGAAGAGAAAGTAAGGAGGGAAAGAAGCAAAAGAGATTGAATTAAAGATTTAAACAAAAGAGTTAGAGGAAAGAGATTGTTAGAGAGAAGGATTGAAATAACTAAAAGAGTAAAAAATGGGAAGGGAGTGGGTGGAAGAATCAAGAGAGGAAAAGAAGGGAGACTGATAGAGGAAGTGAAAGATAAGTAAGAAAGAAGATATCAAACCTAATAAGATGGAAGTTACATAAACAAAATGAATGATAAAGTGGGGGAGATCAATGGAAACAAGAATCCAAAATAGAATGGTGGATATAGACACAAAAAAGAAAGATTAATAGAAGATAAGTTTAGTAGAGAGAAAAGATAACTATAGAGAGATATTAGAGATGAGAGAGATAATAAAAGAGATAGTGAGGCATGATAAAATAAGAAATAAAAAAAGAAAGAGATGAAAATGAAATAGTGGATAGTGTAAAAGAGAAAAGCAATGAGTGATGTTAGAGAATTTTCTAAGGGAAATAAAGAGAAAAAAGGAGGAGATCAAGAGAGAAGATAAGATAGACATGTGAAATAATGAGTGAGTGAGAGAAGATTAAGAAGAGATAAAAGAAGCTACAAAAAGTGAAAAACATTATGAAAAAAGATAAAAAGAATAGAAAGACAAAGAAAAATAAAGAGTGCAAGAGATTGAGAAGCAAAATTAAGAATTGAAAGATAGAAAGAGGAGGATATTTGGAATGATAAAAGGACTATGATAATGAGACAAAAAGGGAACAAAACGTTGCAGGAAGAAAAAGCTAGAGAAGGAAAAGAAATATGAGAATGGCTTATAGATATGAGAGACAAACAAGATGGGGGATAGAGAAATAAAAGAAAAAGTAAGAAGAGAATAGAAAATATGGACAACAAGAGAGGTAGAATAGAAAACTAAGCTAAGACAAACAAACAAAATGGGAGAGCTAGGAGAGCGTTGGAGAGTGAAAGATGTTGAGAATGGGAGAGATTTCAAGATATAGATTATAAAGAGAGATAAAGAGATTAAGGGAGAGTAGAACGAGAATAATGATAACATTGGATTTGGAAAAGGATTAGAAAAATAATAAAAGTGTGTCAAAGATGTAGAGCATTAAAATGCATAAAGAGAAGATAAAGTGGTAGAGTTGGTAGATAGATTAGAATGTAGACAATGTCAAAATTAAAAGGTGAAACAAAAAATAAAGAATTAAACTAATAAAGAGAGAAAAGTAGAGAAAGAGTAAGATAATTTGATAGAGACACTTAAACATCAAGAGACAAAAAAGTGCCTATAAGAGACATGCACTCCTAAATTGTGAGAAGAAAAGAAGAGATATGGAGAACACATAGAATGAGAAAGTAGAAGAAGAGAATAAGAAAAATGAACAAGAAAGAAACAGTTAAAAATTGATAAAGTATTCAACTAAAGGAGACATAGATTGATTAAGATGTAAGGAAAATAAATGCATGAGTGAGATATATAAAGCTATACAAAGAGAGAAGGAATTAGATATAGAGTAAGAGAGAAGAAATTAAGAGGGTAAGAACCAAAGAAAAAAAGAGAAGAGAGAAAGTTGATAGAGAGCAAATTAGAGAATGAGATTAGTAGATTAAACAAAGTAGTGAAGAGTGAGAAGCAAGGAAAGAAAAAATAAGATAAAGAAAGGAAAGAGTGAGATAAATAGATGATGAGGTAGATATCAGAGCAAGAGAAACAAAAACGGAAAGACAAAAAAATGATATAGAGTGGAAAGGAGAAAATAGAAAGAATATTTAGAGAGAGAAAGATTTTTAAAATGAGGAAGATAGAGTGAAAATGATAAATTCAAATAAAATTAAAAAATTTTGTAGGATATTGATAAAGTTAACGAAACATAAAGAGAGAAAAATGGGAAAAAATGATAGAGGTTGGAGTAAATGATAATGAAAGAGTCAAAGGAAGAAAGGGGAATTGGGGGATAAAGAACAGAGGGGCATAGAATAAGAAAGATATTGAGTGAGAGATAGAAAGAAAGAGGGAGAAGAAAGGAAGAAGGGAAAGAGAAGAAATATAAGACAGTGAGGAGACATGGTAGTAATATAGAGAAAAGGGAAGTGAGTGTGTAACAACAATATCAACTAGTTCAGATCATGCAAAGGTTCAACCTAAAGGTCTATCAACCATAATTGAACATAGGGCCTTGCTAAGATTATTTCTACATGCTTTTTAGTTTCCTTTATCACTACCTTTGGGGGGTCGATTATACTTGACCATTATTTATTATAATAATTTATTTTCTATCTTCAACTTATTTTAGATTGCATGTAGTTCATATAGTTATACTTTATTTTGAATCACTTAGAAGTTGCCTCATAATTTTTTATATATTTGACACTTAAAAACAAATATATACACTTATTGCAATAGGTAAAATTTCTTCTAATGAAAATTTTGTTTAGAATGACTTAAATTAAGCTTTTAGTCAATTTCTATCATTGATTGGCAATCGTCACGAACTCTATTCTTCCACCTCAACCTACTCACCTGTTAATGTCACAACTCATGTCAACTTGTTAAACATATCTATGCCAACAAACATTGATCTTTGAACCCACATTGACCCTAGAACCAATGTCTTTCAGCGTTCTGGTCTCTTAAGTTTTGCACCACCGTACAACTTATCAGATCAACTTTAATTTAGTTATATTATATTATTTTAATTTATCACATTTTAGCTTTACTATAATTTTAATTAATCTTAAAATAGAAATTTATTATTATTTAAAATTTTTTATTTTGGTAATTTTTAATAATTTCAAATGAAGTCTGATCAAGATGAAACAAATGTCATAATACTCATCTCTATGAGATTTGTTTAATTATTTATTGATTTTTATATTTTTAAGTAATTTATTTACTATTATTTTTAAAACACTTCATGCGTATTTTTTATTTGTATCAACTTTAATCATTGAAGATGTTACACAGACTCTACTTATTATCATGCAATATAACTTTCTAATTCAATTTATCTCATTTCATTAATTTTTTTGCCTTTAATTTTGTTATAGTAATTTATAATTCTAAATCTACTCATATTTGACCTTTACATTTCGTTGATTTTATTTTATTAAATTAACTAAGATTATCTCAATTTAGCTTTAATATATATTTACTTAATATTAAAATTATAATTTTTTTTTATTTTTTCTTATTTAATTTATTAATTTATAATAATTTGAAATAAGGTCTAATAAACATGAAAGAAGCATTGTTTGATTTATTGCTCTGTCCAACTAAATACTCTTGTTAATATTATTTAATATTTTGTTTTCTATTGTTTATGTACATTTCTATAAAATTTTTAATTTTTATTTGATTTAACAATCAAGGATGTCAAACTCGATCTCCTAAGTATCTTATAATGTAACTTTCTCATATGATTTTTTTATTTCTTTAAATTTTTTGTCTAGATTTTTTTAATATTATTACATAAGTTTAAATCTGATCACTTATAACTTTTATATCTTTATGATTTTGTTATATATTATTTCTATTTATCTCTTTTCAACTTGATTATCTATTTCCATAGTATTTAAAGAATACTTTATTATAATATTTCAGGTATGATGAAGACAAAAATACATAACTCATGTCATCTCAATAAGTTCTCTCACATTAAATATTCTTTTTTACTTTTAAATTGTTTTGTTTTCTAACTTTTTATGGCACTTTACATGATGTTTTTATTCACATCTTAATTGGTAATAAAGAATGTTACACTCAATTTTCTTAGTATCTTTGAATGTAACTTTCTTTTGCAATTTATCTTCTCTCGTGCAACCTTTACACTTCTTCCATTATGCTATATTGCTTCTATATTTTAGAGTTGTTCTAGATGACATCTAATTAAGTTCTATCCAAATAATTATTCATATTTATATCTTCAAATATTTTTCTTTTAAATGTTTTGACATATTTTATGAGACATTTTGAGTTGTTCCTTATTTGATATTGATGATATTACTCTTAATCTCCTAACAATCTTGGAATGCAACTTTGACTTTAATTTTTTTATTTAGTTATATTCCTTTGTAAATTTAAGTCTTCTTTAATGTGACTTTTAGATGACCTTGATTTTTTTATTAAATTGATTAAATTATTTCTTTTCATGTATAGAATAGTTTTCTAAACATTGATAGTAATATTTTTTAATGCTTAATTGATTTTGTAATTCGAAGTAATTCCTAATTATGTTCAATCGAGATGAAACAAACCATGTTAGATACATGTCATTAACCTCTATCTAATAAAATATTCATTTTTAATTTTTAAAAATTTTAATTTCTAAGCTTTTGTCATTCTTTATGCGAAGATTAAATTTTTATCAAACTTGATAGTCAAAGATGCAAAACTTGTTCTCTTTAATTTGTTAGAATGTAACATTCCCACATGATTTTCTAATTTCTTCAAACTTTTTACTTTTATTGGGTTATATCATGATGAACTTCAAATTAGTCTCATGTGTGGCTTTTATATCACTTTGATTTGGTTATATTATATTGCTGTAATTTAACTTATTTGAAATTAAATATATTTTAACATAATTTTAAAATAATAATTTTTAAATTATATCTACTTTTTTTTGGTAATTTTTAGTAATTTTAAAGGAGGTTTGATCGTAATGAAGGAAAAACCTTTGGGCTTATTCTAATGAGCAATTGTAACTAAATATTAATTTTGATGTTTCAAATATTTTATTTTTTATTTCTTTTATATGTTTTGTGAGATATTTTGATTTGTCCCATTTTTCATAATTGAAGGTGTTGAACTCGATCTCCATACTATTTTGGGGTAAAACTTTTCAATAAAAGTTTTCTTATTTTATGAAATTTTTTATGTTGTTTTGCTTATTTTTTAGTGTAACTTTTAAACTCCTAATGTGTGACCTTTATATCACAAAAATTTTCTTGCACTATATTTCTTAAACTTATTTCATTTCAATAAAAATAAATATTTAGTTAATATTAAATAAATAATTTTTTATTCTTGTTTTTATTTTCATTGCTAAGTTAAAGTAATTCCAAAATAGGTCCAATTGACATAAAATAAATTGTTAAATTCATATAAAGTAACTCTATCCTATTAAATATTCCTTTTTATATTTTTCAATAATTTACTTTCTATTTTTTTGTAATATTTTTTTATTCCTTTTATTTTGTATCATATTTGATGATAGAGAAAGTTATACTTAATTTGTTTAATATCTTTGAATGAAACTTTCATGTATTATTTTCTTATTTCTTTAAATTATTCACTTTGATTTTGTTATATTATTATTTAACTCCAAATCCCATCCCTTTGAGCATTACAATATTTTTTGACTTGGTTACATTACATTTTTTTAATTTATCTTATTTTAATATTAATATATATTTAGTTAATATTAAAAAAAAAACTTGTTATTGTTATGCTTATTTACTTTTGTACTTCACTGTAACTCCAAATGTGCTTTGATCAAGACAAACCAAACTTCATTGGGCTCATCTCGACAAGCTTTATCTAATTAATTATTAAATTTTAAATTTTTTTTCAAGTATATTTTCTAACAATTTTACATACATTATAAGACATTTTCATTAATAACTGATTTTATAATTATGGATGTTACATTCATTCTCACTGGTATACTGGAGTGTAACTTCCTGATATAACTTATGAATTCTCTTCAAATTTATCTTTTTGATCTGATAATTTTGCTATATAACTCTAAATCTTTTCTTATGTAACTTTTACATTGATTTGATATTGTAATATAATGTTACTTCCATTTATCTCATTTTAATTTTAATATATATTTATTTGATATTAAAGTATTAATTTATTATTACTTAACCTTGTTTACCTTAGTAAGTTTTAGTTATTCAAAACACTGCCCAACTAAGACAAAAAACATCATTGGACACATCTTGAAGAACTCTATGCTATTAAATGTTTATTTTTTATAGTTTAAATATTTTATTTTCTATTGCTTTTGCATGTTTTATCGCACATGTCATTTTGGTACATGATTAGAAGAAAGAGGATTTTATACATGACAGTCCTAGAATTTTAGAATGCAACTTTTCAGTATAATTTATCTTATTGTTTTAAAATATTTTGACTTGATTTGATTATATTAAAATGAAGCTCTAATTCTCTTCTGATGTGACCTTTACATGGTTTTGAATTAGCAATAATATAATGTTTTAACATACATTATTTGAACACTTTAATATATATCACTTTAAGTTAAAATAATATTTTATTATTATTTTCACTTATTTACTTTCATAATTTGCAATAATTACACATGATATCAAATTAAGATGAACCAAAAGTCATTGGACTCATATTGCAAAGCTCCATTGAAGTAAATATTCGTATTTATATTTTTACATATTTTTCTTTCTATGTTTTGGCAAACTTTATGAGATATTTTAATTTGTATATGATCTAAAATTTGAAGATGTTACACTCGATTTTCTTAGTATCTTAAAATATAACATTCCCATAATTTTTTTTATTATGTTTTTTTTATTTGGTTATGTTTTTATGAAACGATAATTCTCCTTTTGTGTGACCACTACATTGGTTTTGTTTGGTTATATTATATTGTTTGAAGTTTTTAATTTTGACTTTATTATATACTTACTCAATAATAAAACAATAATTTCTAAATATTTATGATCATTTAATTATGTAATTTGTAGCAAAATTGAATGTCGTCTTATCAAGTTAAAAAAATTATTGAGCTACATCGTCTCTATCCAATTAAATTTTAGTATTTAATATTTTCAAATCTTTTATTTATTAGGGTTTTTTAGCTTTATAAGTATTTCAATTTGACACAAATTTGATGATCGAGAATGTTGCACTCCAACTTTTTAATATCTTGGAATGCAACTTTCTCATATAGCATAAGTTATTTCTTTATATATTTGCTTTGATTTAGTTTTCTTATTATATAACTCTACATCTTCTATTGTTTGATCTTTTGCATCGCTTTGATTTGGTAACATAACATTATTTTAATTTAACTCATTTCTACTTCAATATATATTTAAATTATATTGAAATAATAGTTTATTATTATTTATGCTCGTTTATTTTACTAATTCTTAGTAATTTCAAAGAAGGCTTGATTGAAGATCAAGTATATTGCATTAAATCTCTATATTATCTTGAAATGCAATTTTCCAAAACAACTTATCACATTTCTTTAATATTTTTGCTTTCATTTTTTATATTACTATGTAACTCTATATCTATTCTGATATGACATCTACATCTTTATAAATTTTGTTATATTACATTAGATATAAAAGGAGAGAGGATTGGGTCATTAAATTGAATGTATGGAAAGTGGATTAAAAAAAGTGGAGAAGGGTTTTAACATAAAGGCAAAAACAAATATGAACTCACTAAAATTAACCAAAGAGAAGGCCACCAAGAGAACTCAAACACTCTAGACAACCAAGTCAACTCATCTTTCTTCAAGCCTTCATGCCTATATATTTTTCTAATACATCATCATGCTTCTTATCTATCTTTTGAAGACTTTCATGTCAATGTCATCCTTTAATAGGAAAGCATGGTGCTTACATACCTCTTGATGGCTAATTTATTGAAACAATAAAAGTATAATTTCTACCTACTTCATAGTATTTAATCTAAAAGTGTAACACTTTTATTAATGTGGCACCAAGGATGCGCTCATGATGATGTACGGATGAATCATGATATCCCAAGTCTATGATTTGCATGTTCTCCAAATTTTCATGCATTTATTAAATTTTGGAAAACTTTAGCATTGATTGTTTGTACTTTGAGACCTTGTAATGAGTATATGTTATTATTCTAAAACAATTTCTATGTTTTTCATTGCACCATTTCCTACTTAGTGAATACAACTCTATTATATAGAGTTAAAGTGAAGGTAATCATCTAAATGTTATAGAGTAAGCTTTTCTAATTCTTTAGGTGTCATCCAAGTATCTTTAGATGCTGGTTTATTTTTGAAATGAATAAAGAACCTGTAAGGCACATCAATAGTAGAAGAATGCTCATATGTAATAATCCCATCAACTTCAAAACATTTTGGCTTTGATGGCACTTGTAATTGACCATCATGTTCACTTACATAATGATTAGATTGCATCAAACTATGTTGTGACATACCTTTATAGGGTGAAGGTTCTCAATATTGCAAATAATACTAATATAGAAGTCTTGTTACAAATCAAGAACATAAGAATTTGTACTAACTTTTGAACTATTTTGAAAGGCCTACAAGCACGCGTATGTAAGGTATTGTATTCTATGAAAGAATAATGCTCTGGTTAAATACAGATTAGAATATAACCTTCTTCATTGAATTCCTTTAAAGATATATTTTGATTAATAGCTTTGGCATGATTTTCGTTGCTTACTTTAATTTGTTCATCAATTTCCTTGTTTTTTGATTTAAAATTATATGCAAAAGTAAAAGTTGAATCAAAACATTTCTGTATAGACATGTCAAGTTGGTCAATAAGACAATTTGGATTATAACTATACATAATTTCAAATGGTGTTTTCTTAGTTGTTTAGGAAATAATAAAATAATATGAAAATTTTGATGTAGGTAAGTGCAAGACGTAAGTTCCTTCATTCCTTTGTAAAAGATATTTAATGTGATTTCCTAATGCATGATTAATATCTATTTGTAAATCTATTTGGGGATGAAAGACTACAAATAGTTTAAACTTTATTCCAAACAATTTCCAAAGTGTTTTTCAAAAGCAATAGAAAAATCTAATAACACGATCAAAGATAATAGATAAAGACAGGCCATGTGATCAAACTATACCTCAAAAAAAATTATAATATGTAAGCCATCATTTGCTTTAGAGCTTTCTATGAAGTGTGCCACTTTTTAATATTTTTCTATAATTACAAAATTTTTATCATGATGTCTTGCTATTCTGGGTAAGCCTAAGGTGAAGTATATAGAGAGATCTTCTTAAGGTTGATAAGGAACAGCTAGGGCTTTATATTGTCTTGCTTATTATTTGGTTTTTTTGATTTGTTTACATATGTAGCATTAAGAAATAATTCAATTTACATCTCATTTGATGGAAGGACAATAGAACTAAGGTTTAACTAACTGAGTAGTCTTGTTTCTTCCCAAGTTCCAAGATTCTTCTAGAATGTAATTTTATAATTCTTTAAGTGATGTGTTTAAGTTGAATAGTTATTTGTCTCTAAATGGGTTGTCTCATCACAAATATTGGAGTGTTTATAATTTAGCTTATTGTAGACATAATTGTAGTCCTTACAAACAAGGTAATCATCCTTAATTCAATTAAATTTAATTATTTGTGATTCCACGGAAGTGATTACTAATGTTATGCTAAAAAGTGCATGACTACGTTTATTATTTTTTCATGTTTTATGTTTGAGAACAAAAAAACAATCATGTAAGTATTCAATCCACTTTAACTGTTTATGATTCAACATCCTTCGTGTATTGATATATTTTAAAGCATGGTAATCTATGCTCAAAATAAATTTATTATTTAATGAATAGTCTATAATGCTTTAATGATTATATTATTACATAAAAGTCTACATTATATGTAGAAAAACATTATGCAGTAGGTCTCATTTTTAATAAAGTAAGCAACATGGAGAATATCTTGGTTAAGCACACCATCAATTCTAATTTTAGATGCATCAAATGAGATTTCAAACACTTTATAAAAATCAGATAAACCTTGAATAGAAGGAGATGTCATGTGTACTTTGATTTGATCAAAACCCTTTAGTGAACCAACACTCTACATAAATTTATCAAAAATAAGGTCTGTTTTTTATACGATGTTTTTATCAAAAATAAGGTATAATGAATCATCTAATTATAGGTTTAAAAAAAATATTTTATTACTATTTTGTGAATGGGACTATTACTAATCCACACATGCCACGAGCCATCCTTTTTAGAAGCTAAAAGTGTAAGAACTACACATAGGCAAAGCATTCTTGTAAGAAATATTTTCCAAATAGTTGAGTAACTTGTCTATTTAGTTTGGCATGTTTAATAGGATGCATTTGAAAATGAGGAAGATTTGGTAATAGAGATTCAGGTATTGAGTCAATGGCATGCTAGATATATTTCATTAGAGGTAACTCATTAAGAAGCTCCATTGGAGTAATGTCACTAAATTAGATAGAAAGTCAAGTATCAAAGGTGGATGAAAAACCTCCATCTTCATTTAATGAACTTCTTTTATATACATGATGAAGAATGAATTTGGATTAGAAAACTCTTTACATAAGCTCTTAAAACCTAGTTTATTAATAGTCCCTATAGGTCTGTGCATACAAAAATCATCTCTCAATAAGGTAACTAATTTTTGTTTTGCTCCATTGTGTTGTGATTTCCTAGTTTATATTTCAAGTTGGATTTTATAGATTGTAGGCTTATTCATATGTTCTAGGGGCAACAAGTTTATAGTGCTATCATTAAATTGGAATACATATGTGTTCACTCTACTAGAATGAATGACATTCATGCCATAAAACCATGGTCAACCAAGATATGTGTTATGTCCATGGAGAGGACATCAAACAATATGTTTCCTTCATAGCCACCCATTTTTAAGAGAATAATGCATTTATATGAAATAAGCAAGGAGGTTGTGTTAACCTACCTCACATACAAGGGATTAGGATGAGGATTAGCCATAAGGATTTCTCTTATTAAAGTTTAGGAAGAAATGACATAAATAGTATTATCACTATCTTTGACCAATCTACATCTCTTTCCATTACATGTGATAGATACGCTAAAAATGTTTTTCCTCCTCCAATCCTCTACATTAGGTTTAGACACTAATGGACACCTTCTGACTCCTAAGTGTTCATTATCATCTACCCGAAGTTCTTCATTAGATAAAATTTGATCTTCATCTTAATGTTCTTCTAGTTCAAGTTTAATATAGGAATCATCTTCTATGTATAAGATTTGTGCTTTAATTAGCATTAAATGTGACTAGGTTTATAACATTTGTAATAAACTATGCCTTTGCCATTTCCTTTAGAATTTTCAAAATAACTCTTTGAGGGGAAAGTTCTGGAGCTATTGGTACTATAAGAGTTTTGGTATGTTGAACTAAATTTAGGAGTGATTTTATGCATGTGTGGACAAGTATGAGGTTTAATCTGGTTAGTAGAGTATGTAGGCTTTTTATGTCTTTCCATTAATTAAGAAAGTAAAAAGCATCTCTCAAAGTTTTTGGTTCATGAATTTCCACTTTTTTATCTAATTTTTATGAATAATCTTAAGATAAATTTATTTCCTAATTACGAATTATTATAATTACATTGTTTCTTAGCAATTAAATCATTAAATTAATTCAACTAATCATTCAACTTAAAAATCAATGGCACAGATTAAGAATTACCCATGAAGTTTCTTATCATGATGCCTTGGGTAATATGTTGTTCTTAACATTGCTTTCATTTTTATCTAATTTGGTACCCTCCTACCCATTTGTTTCCCTTTTACTTTGTTATATTGCATTGCTTGACTTTATCTCATTTTGACTTTAGCATATGTTTATTTAATATTAAAATTATAATTTATTCTCCTTCATGCCTACTTAAATTTGTAATTAATAGTAAATAAAATCCAGGTATTATTGACATGAATCAAATGTCATTAAACTTTTCGAGAAAAACTCTATCCAATTAAATATTCTTTTTTTTATTTTTAGGTATTTGTTCTTTTGTGTTTTCCCATGTTTTATGAGATATTTTAATTTGTGCATGACTTGATGACTGAAAATGTCATAGTCGATCTTCTTAGTATCTTTGAATGTAATATTCTCATGTAATTCATCTTATTTTCTAAAAATTTTACATTTCAATTTTTTTTATTATATTAATTTAATTTATCTCA
The DNA here is from genome assembly GCA_023846275.1 of Vanilla planifolia. NCBI lineage: Eukaryota > Viridiplantae > Streptophyta > Magnoliopsida > Asparagales > Orchidaceae > Vanilla > Vanilla planifolia. The sequence goes on from JAIUJO010000263.1 coordinate 64,133, forward strand.
CTTAATCTTTCAGAAATATATATATATTTATATATATATCTATATATATGTTCTCAATAATAAAATATTAACTTTTTATTTTTTTTGTTTAATTACTTTCATAATTCACAGTAATTCCAAATGAGGTCTAATCAGTACAAAAAAACATTGTTGACTTGTCTTGATGAGCTCTACCTAATTAAATTTTCATTTTTGTAATATGTCATATTTTTTCTCTAATGTTTTGGCATGCTTTACAAGTCATTAAAATTCTTAATAGATCCACAATTGAGGATATTACATTAAACCTCCTTTTGTCTCTTGGAATGTGACTTTTCTTAAAATATTTTAATTCTTCATAAATTTTGCATTCATTTTTGTATATTATAATGTATCTCTAAATATCTTCTCATGTGTACTTTAGATCACTTTAATTTGGTTATATTACTTTACTTCAATTTATCATTTTTTAGCATTAATATGTATTTACTTAATATTAAAATAATAATTATTATTATCTATGTACATTTCTTTTTCAATTCAAAACAATTTTCCATTAAGATGAAACAAAGGTCATAAGACTCCTCTTAATGAGCTCGATCCAATTAAATACTTATTTCAATATTTGAAATTTTTTTTTATTTTCTAGGGCTTTCGAATACTTTGGCAAGACGATTCCATTCATACCTAGTTCAACTATTGAGTGCATCACCCTCGATCTCCTTATAATGTTGGAATGCAACTTTTGTACATAATTTATCTTACTTCTTTAAATTTCTATCTTTGATTTTGTTATATTGCTATGAAACAAAAATTCTACTTTCCTGTGACATTTATAACCATTTTATTTGGTTATGTTACATTGTCTAAATATATCTTATTTTATCTTTCATATATATTTAATTATTATTAAAATAAAAATTATATTTATTAATGCTTATTTTGTTTAATATATTGCAATAATTCTAAGCGTGGTCATATCGAGGCAAAATAAACATCGTTGTACTATTCTTCGTGAGTTCTATCTAATTAAATATTTATTTTTATATATTTTTTTAAATAATTTGGTTTTTTTTTATTTTTTCATACTTTTATGATTCATTTTTATTAGTTCTTTGATCATTATAAATATTACACTTATTCTCCTTGGTATCATAGAAACTAACTATCTAATACCATTTATCATATTACTACAATAGTTTGGCTTTAATTTTGTTTTAGTTTTATGAAGCTCTTATTCTCTTCCCTTGTAACATTTACATCACTTTGATTTGATAATATTACATTACCGCAATTTATGTCATTTCATCTCTAATATCTTTTTATTTAGTATTAAAAATATAAGTTATTATTGTTATGCATCTTTAATTTGATAATTCATAGTAATTCTAAATGAAGTTTGATTGAGTTAAAATAAAAAATGTTGGAGTTGTCGAAACAAGCTATATTTAGTTAAATATTTATTATAATAATTCTTTATATTTTGTTTTCTTTAATTTTAAAATACATTATAAAATATATTAATTTATGCAAATTTGATGTTCAAAGATGTTACACTCCATCCCTTTAATATTTAAGAATAAACACTTCTCACACAATTTTTCTATCTTTTTGAAATTTATCACTTCGATTTTTTTGCACTACTGAGCAACTCTAGCATTCTGTCAAGTGACTTTTATATCTCTTTAATTTTGTTTATTACTTTGCTTTAATTTATGTCAATATAGATTTAATATATATTTGCTTAATTTTAAAATAGTAACAATTTTATTTCAGCTTATTTTATCTTTTAACATAGAATATTTCAAACTTTGGACTCACCTTGAAGACCTCAAAGAAATTAAAAAATAATTTTATATTTTTAAATAATTTTATATTTCATTACTAATTTAGTAATAAAGGATGTTTCAATTAATTTTTTGGTATCTTGGAATGTAATTTTTGTACAATATATCTCACCTATCCAAATATTTTATTTTTATTTGTTTATATCACTATATAACTCTAAACTTCTCTCATGAGACTATTACTTCCTATAATCTATTTAAATAATATTACTTTCATTTAACTTTTTTTAGGTTTAATGCATATGTTTTATATTAAAATTGTAATTTTTTAATTATTCAAGTTTATTTAAATTTTAGTCTCGTAATAATTTGAAAGAGGTTTAATCAAGGTGAAATAAATAATGTTTTTAATTTCATTTGTTTTGGCATGCTTACAGCGCCTTTTTCTTCGTAAATGTTTTGATGACCAATAATGCTACACTTAATCTCCTTAGTATCGTGGAATGTAACTTTCCAACATAGTTTACATCGTCCCTTCATATTTTTTCTTATATTTGGTTATGTTATTATAGAACTCTAATTCTGCTCTTGTATAACATTTGTCATGCGTTAATTTGGTTATCATAATTTATATTTAATATAATTTTACTAAATATTAAAAGTAAAATTTATAGTTATTTATGCCTTTTTAATTAAAAAACATTCAATAATTACAAATGAGGTCTGATAAGCACTAAAGCACACTTAATTAGACTCATGCCAACGAGCTCTACATAACAAAATATTTGTTTCTACTTTTTTAAATATTTTATTATGTAGTTGTTTGGCACATTTTATAAGATATTTTTACTATACTTGATCTAATGATCAAGTACGTTACACTTGATCCTCTCTATATATATTGGAATCCAACTTTTCATATGTAACTTATCAAATTTTTAAAAATTTTAGATGTCACTTTAATTTTCATATATTATATTGCTTTAATTTATACTATTTATTCTTCTGTATATATTTAATTAATATAAAAAACTATTATTATTTATGCTTACTAATGCACCTTACAATAATTCAAAAGAGGTATGATTAAGAGCTACATAAGTTATTGGAATTATCTCAACAAGCTCCATCCAAATGAATAATTATTTTTAAGTTTTTGGACATATTATTTTCTTAGATTTTTGTATGTTTTATGAGTCATTTTGATTTCCTTCGTATAATAAAATGTAACTTTCTTATGAAAATTATCTCATTTATTAAAATATTTTTCTTTTCCTTGGTTATATTTCTATGAAACTCTAAATCTCCATTCTTGTGACTTTTTCATCTCATTGATTTTGTTATTTTCTATTGCTTCAATTTAACTTATTTTAACTTTTAATATATCTTTACCTAACACAAAAAATATAATTTGTTAATATTAATGCTTATTTATTTTTATAATTTATAGTAATTCTAAACATGCTTTGATCTCAAGTAAACTTATGTCATTGGATTCAACTTGACAAGCTTAATCTAATTAATCATTCACTTTTATATAGGTTTTAAAATTTTATGTTTTCTAATCTTTTGAAATATTTTATGAGTCTTTTTTATTCTTACATGAAATTATGGCCAATTCTTTTACACTTAAACTCATTAGTATTTTAGAATGGAATTTTTAAATACACTTTATCTTATTTCTCCATTTTTTTGCTTTGATATGCTTGTATTACTATGTACTCAAAATCTCTTATGTAATCTTTACAATTCCTATATTTCACAATTTTATATTACATAAAATAATCTCATTTTAGCATTATTCTATATTTACTTAATAATAAAATAATATTTTATTATTATTTTGTTTTTTTTTTAACTGGTAACTCACAATAATTTAAAACAAGGTTTGATTTAGATGAGATGAATATCATTACACTTGCCTTTGGGAGATCTATTTAATCAAATAATCATTTTTATATTTATTTATTTTTTTCTTAAAATTTTACAACCTTTTCTAGCCATTCAAATTCATATAATTTAGAATCCAGAATGTCACACTCCATCACCTTAGTATCTGGAATTGAACCTTTTTTTATCTAATTTATCTTATCTTTTTAAATTTATCTACTTAATATGTTAGAGTAAAAATTTCCTAAATATTTGTATCATTTCTTTAAATTTTTTTCTTATGCTATGTATTTTTAAATATTCTATGGTGGGACCATTACATCACATAAATTTAGTTTTATTACTTTGTTTCAAATTATCTAATTTCAATTTAATACATTTTTACTTAATATCCAAATAATAGTTTTTTATTATTTTTGTTAATTATTTTTTAATTCGTAGTAATTCGAAAAGTGTTCTATGTGAGACAAAAAAATATCATGGGCTCAAGAAAAAAATCTCTTTCTAATAAATATTTGTTTTTATGATTTTAAACTTTTTTTTATTTTCTTGGGTTTTAATAGTCACGACGAGACATTTTAACTCACACATTCTTTCACTATTAAGGATGTTACAAATAATTTTTTCTATTTTTCAAATTTGTTTTTTTTGTCGTATATTACGAAATTTAAAATCTCATCTTATGTGGACTTTCCATCAACTGGATTTTGTGACATTACATTGCTTCAATTTATCTTATTTTAGTTTTAATATAAATTTGCTAATCATAAAAATAAGAGTTCATTATTATACATAATCTTTTTATTTGGTAATTCATAGTAATTTGAAAAAACATTCGATCGAGATGAAACAAATGTTGTCTAACATGTCTCAATAAGATATTTATAATTAAACATATATTTCATGTTTTAAAATATTTTATTTTATATATATTTTTCAATTTATACGAGATATTTGTATTTGTTCCAAATTTTATTGATTGCCAATGTTACACTTTATCTTCTTAACATTTTTGACGCAATTTTCTTGCATAATTTATTTAATTTCCTAAAAGTTTTATTTTGATTTGGCAATATCACTATAAAATTATAATTCTTCTATAATGTGCCTTTTATATCACATTGATTTGGCTGTACTATATTGATTGAGCTAATATGTTTTTGGCTTTTTATATTTTTACAAAATATAAAATTAATAATTAATTTTAATTATTGTTTATTTACTTTGGTAATTCATATTTATCTTAAATGAAATTTTATTAAGATGTTTTAGCTCATACATGTCTTAATATTATCTTAGAATTCAACTTTCCCATGCAAGTTTTCTTATTTTCATCAATTGTTTTTATTTAGTTAAATGGATATGCAACTCTTATTCTCCTCTTATGTGACCTTTATTTGTCCTTCATTTTGTTTTATTACATTATTTCAATTTAACTTATTTTAGATTTAATATATATTTACCTAAAATAAAAATAATAATTTAGTATTATTTATGATTCCTTACATTGGTAAATTGTATTGATTTGAAACTAATTTTTTTTGATATGAAACAAATGTAATTGGGCAAGTCACAACTAGCTATATCCAATTAAACATTTTTTTTAATTTTAAATAATTTAGTTTCTTTGTTTTTGTTAGGCTTTATAAGGTATTTCGATTTATTCCTCAGTTGATGATATAAGTTGTGTACACTCCATCTCCTTTACAACTTGGAAAGCAGCTTTCCCCAAAGAAAATTTCTCTTTTCTTCAAAGTTTTTACTTAAAAATAATATTATTACTTTTTATACCAACATATTTTGCTTATTCATAAAAGTTCCAAATGAGGTCAAAAAGAGATGACATAAATGTTGTGAGACTCATCCTAAGAAGCTCTATTTAGCTAAACATTCTTTTTTATTTATTTAAATATTTTATTTTTTAGCATTTTAGGATGCTTTGTTAGACATTTTGATTCATACCTAATTTTGATGATCGAGAATGTTACACCCAACCTCCTTAGTATCTTTGAATTCAATTTTCCTACACAATTTATCTTATTTCTTTAAATGTTCGTCATTGATTTGGTTATTTATTATATAACTCTAAACCTCCTCTTATGTGTCATTTGCATTACATTCATTCAATTATGTTGCATTGCCACAATTTATCTCATTTTATCATTAACATATATTTACTTAATATTAAAATAATAATTCGTTATTAGACTCATCATAATGTGCTCTATCTAGTTAAATATTTATTATTATTTATACTAATATTTTATTCTCTTTAGTGTTTTCTTGCTTTGTAAGAAATTTTGATTTGTATTTGATTTTATGATTTGGGTTAGTACACTCAATCTCCTTGCTATCTCAAAGTGAAAATAAATATAAACATCTTCTATCAATTCTTCAAATGTTTTATTTTAAATTAGTTATAGATATTATGAAATTCTAATTCACCTATAGTGTTGTCCGCTTTGAAATGCTTAGATTATATTACTTCAACTTATTTCATTTCAAATTTAATTTGAATTTACTTAATATTAAAATGATAACTTATAAATATAAAGTTTTTAATTTCTTAATTCTTTGTAATTTATATTTACTCTCAATCTCTTTAACATCATGGAATGCAATTTTCATTTCAAGTTTATTCCTTTTTTGTTTTGCAAAATTTTCACTTTGATTTTGAAATATTACTATGCTACCATAAATCTCTTATCAAGCAAGATTTACATCACTTTGATTTTGTAGTATTAAATTGCTTCAATTTATCTCATTTCAAGTTCAACATATATTTACTTAATATTTAAATTATAATTTATTATTATTCATATCTATTTAAATTTGTAATTTGTAATAATTCTAAACAAAACATTATCGACATTAAACAAACATAATTAGAATTTTATAATTGAGCTATATTCAATTATATATGTATATATATATACATATATATTAAATTATTTTTTCTTAAATTATATCATATTTTATGAGATAGTTTGATTCATATATGATTTGATGAGTAAGGATGTTACATTGAATATCCTTAGCATCATAGAACGTAATTTTTCGATACAATTTATCTCATTTATTTCATATTATGCACAATAAATATTTTTATTATATTTCTTTAATTTTCTCAATTAATATTTAATATTTATTTACTAAATAATAAAATAATATTTTTTTTTTTAATGTTTAATTAGTTTAAAAATTGATAGTATTTCAAAAGGAGGTCTATTCATTGCAAAAGCACATTATCAACATGGTCTCATTGAGCTCTATCTAATCAAATATTTGATTTTATATTTTTAAATTTTTTCGATTCTAAAATTTTGATATGCTTTGCTTGTCATTAAAATTCATAGTAGATTTAACTACAAAAAATGTTAAGATCGACCTACTTAGGATCTAGGAATGGAACTTTTGCTAATAACTTTTTCTTTTATTTTGATATATTACGATGTAACTCTAAATCTCCTATCATGTGGTCGTTAGCTAACTTTGATTTCACTATATTACATTACACCAATTTATCTCATTTTAGCTTTAATATGAATTTATTAAATATTAAAACATAACTTTTTCTTATTTATTTTATTTTTATTTTAATTCAAAATAGCATTCGATTAAGGCAAAACAAATGTCGTAGGACTTGTATCGATGAGCTCCATCCAATTAAATATTAATGTAAATATTTCTAAAATTTTTATTTCCTAACGTTTTGGATACTTTGTGTAATAATTCAAATTATACTTGATTTGACTACTGAGGGTATCACACAATCATTTTATTATCATGTAACAAATCTTTTTTATACATTTCATCCAATTTTTTTAAACTTTTTATTTTGAATTTTTTATCTTACTGTAAAAATAAAATTTTCTTTTCAAGTGACATTTACAATATTATGATTTTGTTATGTTACACTATTTCAAGTTATCTTATTTCATCATTATTATATACTTATTTTTATTAAAGCTAAAATTTATCATTATTTATGTTTATTTAGCTTAGTAATTTGTAATAATTCTAAATGTGATCTACTCAAGATGTAATAAATGCCATTAAACTAGTCTTAATGAGCTTTACAAAATTGAATATTGATTTTTATGTTTAGTTTTTTTAAATTCTCTATTTTTATTTATTTTTTATTCTTCATGTTTCAGTTTGTTTAGTTTCCAATTTGATGATCGAGGACGTTACACCTAATCTCCTTGGTAGTATTGAATGCAACTATTTAGAACCATTTGTTTCACTACAACAAATTTTTGTTACTATAAAGTTCTTATTCTCTAATTTTGTAACATTTATATTGCTTTGATTTCATAAGTTTACATTGCTTCAATTTATCACATTTAAGATTTAACATTTATTTACTTAGTATTGAAAAAATAATTTATTAATTTTTATACTTATTTATTTTTTTAATTCAAAAGATTTCCAAGCAAGGTTTGATTAATATGAAACAAATATTGTTACACTTTTATTAATAAGATCTATCTAATAAAATATTTATTATAATATTTTTTATATTTTTTATCTTAGATTTTCTCAATCATAAGGAAATAATTTGATTCATGCTGATTTCAAGATTGAGCATGTTAAACTCCATCTCCTTAATATCACATAATAAAACATTCCTAAAAAATTTATCCCACTTCTTCAAAATTATCACTTTTATTGGGCTACATACTTATGTAACTCTAAATTTTCTCTAATGTAACCTTTACATCACCATCATTTACTTAATTTTAAAATTATAATTTATTACTATTGAAGCTTATCTTTTTCTTTAAAATAGAATAATTCAAATTAGGCCCAATTGAACAAAAGAATACCTTATTTGACTCATCTTAACAAACTCAAATAACTTAAAATTTCATTTTTATTTTTTTAAATATGTTATTTTATAACACTTTGGTTGAGTTTATAAGGCATTTTAATTCAACCACAATTTTGCAATCAAGGATATTTCAATCAATCTCTTTAATGTATTTGGGTACAACGTTTCGTTACAATTTATCCCATTTATCAAATTTTTTTGTTATATAGCTATATAACTCTAAATACTTCTCGTTAGACAATTACATCTCTATAATGTGTTTATATTATTATTTTTATTTATATTAATTTAGAGTTAGCAAATTTCTTATATTAAAATACTACTTTATTATCATGTATGCTTATTTTGTTTGTTATTTAATAATAATTACCCAAGAGGTTTGCTCAACATAAAACAAATAATGTTGGACAGTCTTGATGAGTTGTATCTAATTAAATAATTTTTTTTAAAATTATTAAATATTTTATTTTCCTTTGTTTTGTCAAGCTTTATTAGACAATTTGTTTCAAAAATGATTTGATGATCAATGATGTTACACTCGGTTTTGTTTGTATCTTCGAATGTAACTTTTCAATACAATTTACATAATCACTGTATAGTTTTTTACTTTGAATTTGTTATATTACTATAAAACTATAAATCTACTCTCAAATAACTTTTATAGTGCTTTCAGTTTTTTAGATTTCATTACTTCAATTTATCATATTTTAGCTTTAATATATATTTAGTAAATTTTAAAATAAAAATTTATCATATTCTTTATTTTTATTTTGATAATTCACAATAATTCCAAATAAGGTGTGATCATGATAAAAAAGACTTCGTTAGGCTCACCCCAATATGTTCTATGTACTCAAATATGTGTTTATGCTCTTTAAAATGTTTTACTAAATAATATTTTAGAATATTTTATAAGTCATTTTGATTCATACTTGATTTAATGATCAAAGATGTTAGAAATGAACTTTTTGAATCATGGAATGCAACCTTACCATATAATTTATCTCATTTTTTCAAAATCTTTGCTTTAATTTGCTTATGGCACAATGTAACCGTTAAATTCTAGTCATGTGACCTTTAAATAACTTTTATTTGCTTATATTATATTTATTTAATTTATCATTTTTCTACTTTTATTATAATTTGTGTTATTAATGGATTTTGTCATAATTCCAAATGAGGTCTTTTCAAGATCCACAAAAGTCATTAAACTTGTCTCAAGAGCTCCATCCATCTAAATATTTATTTATTTATGTTTTACCTTTTTTTTTACTTTTGGCATACTTTATGAGTCAATTTGATTAGTATCATGGTATATATGTTCTTGTAGAATTTAACACATTTCTTGTAATATCTTGCTTTTACTTGGTTTTATTACCATGTGACCCTAAATATCCCCCATTTGACATTTTCAACACTTTGATATGGTTATTTTATATTGCTTCAACTTATGTCATTTTAACATTGATATATATTGACATAATGTTAAAAATATAATTTATTATTAGTTAGGTTTAATTATTTTTACAATTTTGAATAATTATAAACGAACTTTGATCGAGATGAAACCAATGTCATTGGACTTTATTTGTCTCATTTCTTAAATTTTTTTCTGCGATATGCTTATATTACAATATAACTAAAGCTCTCCTCATGTGACCCTCTCATTACTTTTATTTTTCTATATTACGTTGCTTTAGTTTATATAATTTTGCTTTAGTTTATACTTTTTTTAATTGTAATTCGTAGTAATTAAAAAAGGTATTTAATCTACGCAAAAAGAATTTCGTTAGGCTTACCTTTGTGAACTCTATCCAATGAAATATTTATTTTTTCAATTTTTTATTTTTATATTTTTTATAACTCATTTTAATTCATACATGATTTGTGAATCAAGGATTTCACAATCCATCCCCTTAGTACCTTGAAATATAGCATTCTCATACAATTTATCTTATTTCTTTAAATTTTTTTTTCTTTTATTAAGTTATATTGTTATGTAACTCTAAATCTCCTCCTTTATAGCCTTTATTACTCTTTAATTTGCTTGTATTACAAGGCATCAATTTATGTCATTATAACTTTAATATATGTTTTGTTAAATTTGTAATAGCAGAGCATCATCATTTGTAGATATTTTATTTTTAAAATTTTGAATAATTCCAAACTAGGTCCATCCAACATATAACAAATGTCATAAGATTCATCTAGATTAGCATTATCAAATTAAATATTCATTATTTTATTTTAAACTATTTTATTTTCTATGATTTTAGCATAATTTACTAGACATTTTGATTAATTGATTATTTAATTATCAAGATGAAATAAAGTTTGATACACTTGTCTCAACAAGCTCTATTCAATTAAATAATTACTTTTTATATTTTTTAAATATTTTATTTTATAATATTTTAGTTTTTTATGAGATATTTTGATTCATACATCATTCGATACTTGAGGATCTTATAATTAATCGATGTAATATAGAAGAATACAAATTTCTTGAACAATTTATCTCATTTTTTCAAACTTTTTTCCTTTCATATGGTTATAATACTCTGGTGTTTTTAATGTTTTGTCATGTGACCTTTATTTACATCGCATGAATTTATTTATATTACTTTTCCTTAAAAATATCTCATTCCAATTTAATGTATATTTTCTTAATATTAAAATTAAAACTTAGTAAAAATTATGTTTATTTATTTTTGTAAGTCATAGTAATTCTTAGTGATATCCAATTTAGATGAAAAAAATATTAATAGTCTAATCTTAATGGGGTCATTCTCATTAAATATTCTTTTTTAATATTTTAAATATTTTATTTTCATAGATTTTGATAGGCATTATGAGACATTATGATTGACACATTGTTATAGGATCAACAATGTTACACATGATCTCCTTAATATCATACAATGTAGCTTTCATGTGTATTTTTTTTTTATTTTTCAATTTTAGATTTGAATTGGCATTGCTATGAAACTCTAATTCTCATCTTAAGTGGGTTTAAATCACTTTAATTTTGTAATATTGTATTTATTTAATTTATCTATTTCAATTCTAAATACATTTACTAAATATAAAAAATAATTCATTATCATTCATAGTTCTATTCTCTTATAATTGGTAGTAATTGAAGAAAACATCTAATCGGGATGAAACAAATATTGTTGAACAACTCTCGAAGACCTCTTTTTTAATTATATAGTTATTTTTATTCTAAAATGTTTTTTATAAAGATTTTTTAGGCTTTATGAGATATTTTTTCTAATACCATATATGAAAATTGATTATGTTACATTTGATCTCCTTAAAACCTTGGAATGTAGCATTCCTACGTACTTTATTTCATTTCTTTAATTTTTTTAAATGGTTATATTACTATATAACTCTAATTCTCCATTTATATACATGTTACAATGATTTTATTTGTCGTATTACAATGCTTGTGCTAATCTTTCTTTAGCTTTATTATTTATTTTAAAAAATAAAATTATTAATTTGTTCTTTTTTATTTAATTTACTTTTGTAATTTATGTTAATTTCAAATGAGGTCAAATTGAACTATTTTAGTTCATACTTGAATTTACAATTGAAGATGTTATGTACCATCTCCTTATTATCTTGGAATGCAACTTTTCAATGGAAGTTATCATATTTCTTCAAATGTTTCTCTTTTATTTGCTTATATTGTTATATCTATCATAGTTTCCTCATATGTGAACTTCATATATCTTTTATTTAGTTTATTACATTCTTTCGATTTAATGCATGTCTGATTTGATATGCATTTACTTAAAATTATAATTTATAATTATTCATGATTACTTAGTTTGGTAAATCATGTTAATTCGAAAGTGCTTTTGATCGAGATGGCAGAAAGTTAGTTGGAGATATCTAGACAAGTTATATCTAATTATATATTTTATTCCATAAATTTGAATGTTTTATTTTCTATCATTTTGATTGGGTTTATGAGATATTTTGATTCATACCTCATTTAATGATATAGGTTGTGATCACTCCACCTCCTTTATATCTTGGAAACTAACTTTCCCAAGACAAGTTTTCCCTCTTTCTCAATTTTTTTCTTTGATTTCGTTATTTCATTTTTGTATTAATACATATTACTTCATATTATCATTGTTATTATAATTATTGTTATTATTTATGCTTATTCATTTTTTTAATTTAAATATTTTATTTATTTAGCATTTTAGATTTTTTTGAGACATTTTCATTCACAGATAACTTTGATGATCGAAGACATTACACATGGCCTTTTTAGTATCTTTGAATAATGTTTTCTCGTATAATTAACTTTATTTTTCAATATTTTTTACAATGTTTTAATTTAACTTATTCAACTTTAATATATATCTACTTAATATTTTAAAAATAATTTATTATTATTTATGTTTATTTAACATATTAAGTCATAATAATTCCAAATGTGGTCCAGCGATGACAAAACAATCATTATAGTACTCATCTTAATGGGCTCTATCTAATAAAAAATTCATTTTTATAGTTTTAAATACTAATTTTTAAAGGGATTTGGCATGTGTTATGTGGCATTTGAGTTTGTAATTTAGCAATCAAGGATATTACACTCTATCTCATTAACAACTTTGAGTGGAACTATAGTATATAATTTATCTAATTTCTTTAAGTATTTTGTTTCGATTTTGTTATTCCTTTGTAATGTAACCTTTTCATTGCCATAATTTGGTTATATCACGTTACATAATTTTATCTTACTTCATCTGTAGTATATATCAAATTAATATTAAAATATTTATTCGATATTCATATATTTATATTTGTAATTTATAGTATTTCCAAATGAGTCCTAATGAAGACTAAAGAAACAGTATTGGAATCACATTGACAAACTCTATAAAATTAAATCATAATTTTTTTTATATCTTTAATTACCTTATTTTTCGTGATTTTGGCATAAGTAATGAGAATTTTTATTCATAATTCATTTGATGTTTAAAGATGCCACATTCCATTTCCATAATATCTTTGAATATTACTATCTCATAATATCTTTGAATATTCTAGATTGTCAAGTGACGTACAAATAAAAATGTCTCAAGTACTGAGCAAACACAAAAGAAAATAAAATATTTACAAATATATAAACTGTTATTTAATTAGATAAGGCTCATTAAGCTAAGTGAAATGATGTTCATTTCAACTTGATTGGTCCACCTTTTTAATTGCAATCGATAACCAAAGTAAATAATCATGAATGATAAAAACAAATATTTTGATATAAATTAAATATTTATTAAAGTTTAAATAAGATAAATTGAATAATTGTATCATAAAAAAATCAAAGGGTTATAAAAATAACCCAAAAGGATATTTAAAGTTACAATGGAATATAATAAAATAAAAAAATTTAAAGAGATATAATAAAATGTTTTGGAGCGTAACATTACATGGTACAAAGGGCATCATGTCTAACATTTTTTATTACAAAATCAGGTGTAAATTAAAATTTCTCAATAAGTGTGCTAAAGCTTTGAAAAAAATTATTTAAAAACATATGAAATGAATATTTATTTGGATAAGCTCTCAAGATGAATCCAATGAAGTTTGTTCACTCTCAATCCGAATATATATCAAATATATATATGAAAGCCAAAATGCGATAAGTTAAAGCAATTTAAATTAAAAAAAACCAAGGAAATGAATGGTCAAACAAAAGGAGATTTACGGTTTCAAGGTAAAAGAAACACGTAAAAAAATTTAAGAAATAATATAAAGTATAAAAAAATCTAATGAAAATATCATATTTTCAAACATACAAATAAATTATTCATTGGACATTGTTTCATATTGATGCAAATTTCTAACATAAATATGTTAAATAGTAATAAATTATTATTTTAAAATTAAGTAAATATATATTAAAGATGTAATGAGATGAATTTTAGCAATATAGTGTAAAAAAGCCAACGTGTTGCAAAAGTTACAAGAGAGAAAATTAAAAGTTACATTAATTTAACAAATTTAAAATGAATACTTTCAAAAAATAAGATAAATTCATTAAAAAAGTTCTATTCCATGATACTAAGGAGATCAAGTGTAACAATCTCTATCATCAAATTATGCATGAATCAAAATATTTTGTATAGTGTGTAAGTGCCAGACAAAAAAAATATTCGAATGTATAAGAAATATCATATATTTGGATAGGGTTAATTGAGAAAAGTTCAACTTATTTATTTTGTCTTTATAACATCGCATCAAAAATACAACAAATTAAAAAATTAAATAAAAACAAACAATAAGAAATTATTATTTTAATATTAAGTAAATATAAATTAAAGCTAAAGTTAGAAAAATTTAAACAATATAATGCAACTAGATTTTAATGAGGTGAAGTTCATAAGAGAGGAGAATTATAGTTTCAGAATAATATAAAAAATTTACAACAAAAACTTCTTAGGAATGACATAAATTGCTGAAAAAAATTTTGCCATAACAAACTACGATCAAATGTAGCATCTTCGATTGTCAAATGAGGTAAGAATTTAATTTTCTAGTGTAATATGTTGAAGCCATAGAAAATAATATCTGCAAATACTTCATATTAGATATTTAACTTGATAGAGCTAGTCGTGTTAGTCCAACATTGTTTGTTTTCTATAAATATGTTGTAATCAATAATTACTATGAAATATATAATTAAATAAGTTAAATAAAAATAAATTATTTTTAGTGTTAAACAAATATATGTATTATAAGGTAAATAAGATAAATTAAAGTAATATAAAATAACGAAATTGAAGTGAGCTAAATTTCACATAGGATGAGACGAAGAGTTTCATAATATTATAACAAAATTGAAGAAAAATATTTTAATAAATGCTCTAAATTTGATATAAAAATTCTATTCCATGATATTAAAGAGATTGAGTGTAAAATAGTTAGTCATAAAATCAGGTACAAATTAAGATGACTTATAAAACCTATTAAAATCATAAGGAATTAAATTTTTAAAATACAAAAATGAACCTTTAATTGCATCGGGGTTATTAAGATGAGCCCAAAGACATTGTTTCATGTTGAACTACTCCAACACCAACAATCAAATTACGAAAGTATAAATAATAATAAATTGTTAGATTAATAATAAGTAAAAGTATATTTAAACTTAAAGGAGATATGTTAAAGTAATGTAATTTGATCAAATCAAGGTGACATAATGGTTATATTAAAGGAGATTAAAAATTTTAAATTGATATTACCAAATCAAAATAAAATTTCTAAAAATGAGATTAATGGTTTAGCTAAGCTGCTGTACAAGATAAAAAGAAGATCGAGTGAGATATTCTATTGCATTAAATTAAGTAAGAATCAAAATATTTTGCAAAGATTGTAAGAAAATAAGACCTTAATAATTTAGAAATTAATATGAATATGATAGAGTTTGTCAAGGCCAATCCATTGAAATTTGTTTCCTCTCGATAACTCACCGTTTACAATTACTGTGGCTCAAAATATGAAATACGAGTAAATTAAAAAACCTTTTTTTAATATTAAGAAAATATACATTAAAACTAAAGTGACATAAATTTAAGAAATCTAATATAACATGATGAAAGTGATAGAAAGGATACATTGAAAGAGAATTAAAGTTCCAAAGTAATGTAAGAAAATAAAAGTAAAAATATTTTTTAAAAATATATTAATTGCACGAGAATTTTGCATTCCATAATTCCACGGAGATCAAGAGTAAAATGCTGAATAAAATTTTTTGAAAAAGCATTGAAATATCATAAAAAATAAAATATTTTAAAATATAAAAAATAATATTTAATTGAATACAAAAAATCTAGATGAATCCATCAACTTTTTTTCTATCTTCATCAGACCAAGTTTGGAATTACTGTGGGAATCTTACATTTCAAAATATTAAGTAGATTGAGTGTAGCATTCTTCATCATAAAATAAAAAAAGAATCAAAATAGCTTTTAAATGATACTAAATCCATAAAAAATAAAACACATAAAAATTTGAGATTCAGTATTTAATTGCATAAAGTAGGTCAAGAAAAGACAAATGACATTATTTTGTCCCATTTAGACATAGTTTGGACTTTTTATGAAATACTAAACTAAATAGGCATAAATAAGAATAAATATAATTTTATTATTAACTAAATATAAATTAATTTTAAAATTGATTAAATTGGAACAAAGGAAGACATTCAAATGAAAATGTAGTAAATATCACATAAGAGGAGATTTAGAGTTTTATAGTAATATAATTAAGTCACAGTGAAAGAAATCAAAAAGATCACATAAAGTATAAGGTTACAATCCGACATCTTCACCATATTGTGTGTGACATCATTGATCGTTAAATTATGTTTAATTAAAAATATTTCAAAAACATTTAGAACACAATAATAAATATATATTAAAAAATAAAATTTAATATTTAATTCAATAGAGTTCGTTGAGTCATGTCACAAGAATTTTATTATATTTTGATTCAACATCATTTGTATTTACTAGAAACTATCAAAAAAAATAAGAATACATAAACATAAATAATTATTTTAATATATATATATATATAAGAATAAATATTATGCTAATATTAAGTAAATATAAATTAATTTTTAAATTGGTTAAATCGAAACAAGGGATGATATTCAAATGAAAATGTTGTAAATATCACATGAGAGGAGATTTAGAGTTTTATAGTAATATAATTATATCAAAGTAAAAAAATTCAAAAAGATCACATAAATTATAAGGAATCTTACAATCCAGCACCTTCACCATATTGTGTGTAACATCATTGATCGTTAAATTATGTTTAATTAAAAATCTCTCAAAAAACATTTAGAACACAATAATAAATATATATTAAAAAATGAAAATTAATAATTAATTCAATAGAGTTCGTTGAGTCATGTCACAAGAATCTTATTATTTTTTGATCTAACATCATTTGTAGTTACTAGAAACTATCAAATTAAATCAGAATACATAAATGATTATTTTAATTATATATATATATATATATTAATCCTAATTTAATACATTCATCCAAAAACATATAAAAAACTCAAAGTGATCGATCAGTTACACAAAGAAGAAATAGAGTTTACTAGTAATATTACAAAATTCAGGGGTAAAATTTCAAATTATTAGATAAATTATATGAGAAAGTTGCATTCCATGAAACAAAGTGCTTGAAAATAAAAAATGTAAAAAGTTTAGATTGAATATTTAATTTTATAGATATCATCAACATAAAAAATTGAAGTTATCTTAATCTTAATGAGATATGCTTCAAATTCTTATGAAGTGCAAGAGTTAGTTGGCATAAATACATAAATAATTATTTTAGTATAAAGTAAATGTAAATTAAAGTTAATATGTGATAAATCAAAGTAATATAATATAACTAAATCAAAGCCTTATCAAGGTTACATGAGAGTACATTAAAAATTCCACAACAATATAACAATATCAAAGTGAAATCCTTGAAGAATTAAGAAAATTTTTTTCGGAATGTTCTTTTCCAAGATATTAAGGAGATCGAGCAACACATTTGATTGTCAAATCATATAAGAAACAAAATTCCTTGTAATGATTGCTAAACCAATAAAAAATTTCATAAAAAATGTAAATTGAATTTGTAAATAGATAAAGCTCTTCAAGAAGAGTCTAATAATGCTAGTTCATCATGATCAAACATCAAAGTACTAGATTAAATAGTAATAAATGATAATAAATTTATTTTTCAATGTTAAGTAAGTATATACTAAAGTTTGAATGAGATAAATTGAAGTAATGTGATATCACAAAATCAAAACAATATAATTGTCACAGTATACAATATTTTGAGTTTCTTATCAATATAATTAAACCAAATCGAATGATTTTAAAAATTAAGGTAAATTGTATGAGAATATTGAATTTCAACATATTAATTTGATGGTGCATAGCTTCTTTAATTGTCAAATCAAGTAGTAATCAAAATATCTTTTAAAGCAAGCCATGTACATAGATTATAAAACTTTAAGAAATTACAATTATATTTGGAATTGTAACGGGTAAGTCAAGCCAAGTTCAACGACATTACTTTTACAATTTTCAATATTTTTTTTGGTGTTAAGGCTTTCTTTACAAGCCATTTTGATTCATAACCTATTTAGTAATTAAGTATTTACTTTTGATGCCTTTAATACTTCAGAACATAATTTTCTCATATAATTTGTTATAACCGGTAAAATATTATATGTTTAATCTTCAATAATTCAATTGCGGCTTGGATGATTTCAGATCGACAGTAGGATGAGCCAGGAGCTCAATTGGAGGCTGTTAGAATTTCTGAAATTTTCTGGGGATTTTTCGGAGCACCGAGAAAATTTTTAAGTAATTTTCCCTGTTTAATTAGATTTTTGGAAATTCGAAAATCTATTTAAATCGGTCCATTAGATTTTTAAACCGGAATTTGGTTTTTACCGCGCATGAACCGGACCGGAGCGGTTCAGCGAAGGCGGGGGCGATTCGCCGAGTACGTTTGCACATGCGGTTGGATAAGCCGCGGATAAGCGGATCGGACGGACGAGAACAGCGGTGGAGATTAACCGGCTGATCGGGGTTAAACGGCGTTATTAGAAGGTCAACCGGCGCTTAATGGGTTCTTAACGGGTTATTACCTGTTTAAGCGGGGTATTTAACCGAAACTGTTCGGCTGTTAGGGTTTCGAGCGTTGGCCGGAGACGAAGTGTTCGCGGCGAACGGCGATACTTTCCGGCAGCCTTTCAAGGGGCTTTTTGTACCTGGAGGTTCGCAGGACCGAGGAGAATCGATTGGTACCGGTTTCGTTCGGCGAGGAGCAGCGGTTGGTCGCGTGCGAGCTTCACCGTCGCCGGAGAAGAAAGGTAGGAAATTCAGATTTAAATTAGTTATTTAGCAAATTAAAAATATGGATTATTTTGCAAATAGCTACCGGAGCATGCGGATTGTGGTTTTTTAAATTGATTAATGCAAATTATTGATTTTAGCATTTTAGGGTTTTCGGAAAATTATACTCGCCGAATTCGGAAATTTTACCGAGCATGTGTTGATTCGATTATGTGCTTTAATCATGTTAAGATAGTATCAAATGCTGAAATTTGTTTAATTTCATAGATTGTTAAAATGGGGATCGGATGAAACTTCGGCGGAAATTTTGATTGAACCTTAGAAATTAGTGGCATTATTGAAACATTAGGATAGTACTAACATCGGATTTTGTTTCTCCTAGATCTCGGTCGCCAGAAATCGACGGGGAAAACGGAATTTTCCCAGAGGAATAATTAATTTGGATTAAATGCTAAACGTCGGCTGGAAATTTGGATTAAATATTCGGCCGGTGGGTTTTCGATTCAGCGCGAAGACCCGAACCTGTGGCAAGATCCGGTTCAGGAGATTCGGCGCGGACGAACGCCGCGGCGCGGAGGAAAATTTAATTTCGGAAATTAATCCGAATTTTTGGAAAAAGGATATATGTGGAATTTAAATTTTATTCGGAAATTTATTCCGAATTTTGGAGAATGGATAAAGGGCGGAAATTGATTTTGGAATTTAAAAATTTCCTGAAGTGAGAAAAAGGTGATTTTAGGAAATCACATAGCCAAGTTGAAATTGACTGTTGGAAATTATCCATAAATTCAGTGCAGCTGGATTAGTTGGAAGGAAGTGTGACACTTGGGTAAGTGCTACCAGAATAGTCAGAATTTTGGTACAGTTTGTGTTGCTTGGATGGCAATGGCATGGTTTGAGTCAGTTTACTCAGTGTTGGCATATTTCACGGATTGACATATTGGACCGGACTACTATAGACCCTATATGATGTTTTAGGGTAGTTGTGGTAGGTAACTGTGCGGTTCAGACTTAGCTTCCAAAGTATACATGTGACTGATAGGCGCCATGCGTGTTTCGAGATGGGCGTATCCCACTGGCATGCTCCCTGGAACCCCAGGCTAGGTTGTGATGCGTGTTTCGAGATGGGCAATCCCACTGGCATGCTTTGCCTAGGCGCCATGCGTGTTTCGAGATGGGCAATCCCACTGGCATGCTATATAGACGCTGAGGTGTCGGGTGCTAGGCGTTATGATGCGTGTTTCGAGATGGGCGTATCCCACTGGCATGCTTTGCCTAAGCGCCATGCATGTTTCGAGATGGGCGATCCCACTGGCATGCTACCTGGAAGCCCAGAGGAGAGCTACTCTGGTGTGACTGGGGTGACTGTGGTTGGTCAGAGTCTGGGACTGAGAGTGCCTTTCCACCCTACATTGTTATGCTGTATTCCTATACTCTTGCTATTATCCTTCTCTTGCATGTGAGTTTTTACTAGCTGTCTTTCCTACTGGGCGTAGCTCACTCCTTTATTATCTATATTTTTCCAGCGGCTCGACAGCCTTTACGCCACCCAGATTAGGTGGGATCGTGGTCAGCAGGCTAATGGAGGATATCTGATCTGTGATTTTCTGAGACATTTTGGTTAGTGTGATTGATACTATTGGATGTATTCAGGGAGACTGTTATCCTTATGTCATGTAATATGTGAGGGTGATTCTGACTTATGTATCTAGTTGGATGATATTGTATTTGTTGGACTTGGATCTTATTCTTGTGATGTAGTTTCCATTCACTGTTTTACTTTATTGCCTTAGTAGTATAGTGTGTGGAGTGCCATATTTTATCTGAGGATGTTATGTATTTTGTTTTTGATGGTGAGGTCATTACATGACTATGGAACTTAACCGTGGGGGTTCAGACTTCTATTAGATCGGTTCTCCTACCAGTATGGGTTAGGAGTATTGGGTCTAGTAGGAGTAACATTGCGCGAGTTCATCAGTTAATTCAGGAGTCATGAATCCTGATTTGACGGTGTACGCGGGAGATGGGATCCACATTGTTAAGGAAAGTAGGTGTGTAATGATGTGTTATATCCTATGTTTTTCGTAGGCTACTCAGGTTGGTATGGGACGATCTGAGCTGTCTATATGTAAAAAAAAAAAAAAAAATATATGCCAAAAATCAGCCTAGGAAAAAATGGGGTGTAACATAATTTATCTCATTTCTTCAAAAGCTTCACTTTGATATCATTACGTTATGATGCAACTCTAAGTCATCTATAATATAACTTTATATCGCTTTGAATTAGTTATATTATATTGCATCAAGTTAATTCATTTCAACTTTAATATATTTTCATTTAATGTTGTTAAAATAATTTATAATTTTTTATGTTAATTTTTATTTTGTTATTTATAGTAATCCCTAAAGAAGATCATGTTGAGGTTAAATAAAAGTCATTAGATTCATTTAGATAAGCTTTATTGAATTAAATATGTTTTTTTATATTTTTAAATATTTTATTTTCTTTAGTTTTGTGAATAATTTTAGGCATTTATATTCATACCTTATCTAATGAATGGGGATGATATGCTCAATTACTAAAGTATCTTGCATTGTAACTTTCCTATAAAATTTATCTTATTTCTTCAAATGTTTGCCTTTGATTTCTTTAATTTAATAAGAAATTCAAAATCTTCTCTTATGTGTCCTTTGCATTGCTTTTATTTTGTTAAATTATAGTACTTCAACACATATCATTTTAACTTTATAATTTATCTAAATAACATTAAAAAAATTATTTTTTATTATTTATGCTTATTTACTTTCATAATTCGTAATTATCACAGCCAATGTCATTAGTATCTTGGAATGCGACTTACACATTATTATTTAATTTCTCAAATTTATTTTTCTTTCATTCATTTCATGATTATGAAATATTAATTCCTCTCTTGTATCACCCTTGATCATTTTTATTATCTTATGTTATACTTCAATTTATCAATTTTTTTAAAATTCATTTACTTAAAATTAAAAAAATTAAAATTATTTATGATGACTATTTAATTTTGTAACTCATATTAATTCCTAACAAGTTTTTATCAAGTGGAAACAAATGCTTTTAGAGTCATAACGATCAGCTCTATCTAATTAAAAACTCATTCAGATATTTTTAAATAATTTACTTTCTTATTTTTTTGTCACACTTAATTCATAGTATTTGAAAAAGATGGCTTATTGAGATGAAACTATTAACATTACTCTCATGTCAATGAGCTCAATAAAATAAATTAAACATTTTAACATTATTAAATGTTTTATTTTGTAGAATTTCAAATATTTTTTTGAGTTATTTTGATTCATACCTAATTTGATGATCAACAGTATTGCGCTTAGTTTCCTCAGTATCTTTTAATGCAACTTTTAGGAAAGAGTAATCTGTTTGCTTTGAATTTTTTTCCTTCAATTTGTTATATTATAGGGTAACTCCAAAACCCATATAATATGACTTTTACATGAATTTTTCCTGGTTTTATTATATTGGTTAAGTTTATCTCATTTGAGGTTTAATATATATATTTACTGTATATTAAAGTAATAGCTTGGTGTTTATTCTTATTAACTTTTGCAAATGACAACAATTTCAAAAGAGGTATAATCTTGACAAACCAATCTTCATTGGCATCATCACAATGAACTATATCCAATTAAATAATCATTTCTATATTTTTAAAAGAGTTGTTTTTTTAGGTTTTTGTATGCTTTATGCGATATTTTTACCCATACCAAATATGATGATTTAGAATACTGAAGTTCAACTTTCTTTTATCATATTACAACACTTTTATTTAAATATATTACAGAGCTTGAATTTACCTCATCTAAACTTTAACATATATTGACTAAATATTAAAATAAAAAATTTATGTTTATTTTTTCTTATTTATTTAAGTAATTTTTATTAATGCCAAATATTGTTCTATTGATATAAAATAAACATCATAATACTTGCCTTGTTGAGTGCTATCCAATTAATTTATTTTTAATATTTTGAAATATTGTTTTCTAAGCTTTTAACATATTTTATGGGATATTTTAATTCATACTTGATTTGATGATTGAGGATGTTATACTCAATCTCATTTGTATCTTGGAGTGTAATTTTCTTATGTACTATGTGTTTAGTTTGGTAATATTATTAAGTAATTAAAAATCTCCTCTAATCTAACTTTTACATCTATTTGATTTGGATATATTATGTTATTCAAATTTATCTTTTTTAGAAATCTACTTATTTATTATAAAAAATAACTTCTCATTATTTATATTAATTTCTAAAGCACTTTAATTCGAAAAGATTTCCAATCAAGGTTGAACAAATTTCATTGGACCTTTTTGAGCTAGCTCAACAAAAAGAAATACTCACTCCTAATATTTTAAAATATCTTTCCCTAGGTTTTCACATAATTTACAAGACACTTCTATTTACATATAATTTGTTAATTATGATATTAAAGTCAATTGCCATAGTATTTTTTTCATTCCCAAACAATTTGTCTCTTTTTTTTACAATTTGTTTTCTTTAATTTGGTTATATTAATGTGAAATTATAGTTCTTCTCACCAAATATATTTTGATAATTTTTTTGTTATATTGTTTAAATTAATTTAATTTTAGCATTAATATTTTATTTAATTAATTCTTAAAAATTAATTTCCAATTGATATTTCTTATTTTACTTTGGTAATTCACAATATTTCCATAGAGATCCAATCAAGATGAAACAAATATCATTAGGCTTGTCTCAATGTGCATTGCCTAATTGAATTGTCATTTTTTATTTTTTTAAGATATTTTATTTTTGAGGGTTTAGATCCATTTTATGAGATATTTAAATTTAAATTAATATTTAATTATTTAGGTCATTTAATCATTTTGGCTTCATTATTTTTCGCTGCTTTAATTTATCACATTTCATCACTTTCATTTAGTTACATTACTAATTTGCTTTTGTAATTTAAGGTAATTCTAATTGAGTTCCTATAAAGAGGAAATATACATTGTTGGATTTATCTTTACTAGCTAAATCTAATTAAATATTAATTTTAATAATTCATTTCTTTAATTTTTTATATTTTAGATAACTTCATGGCTTTTTAAATGTGTAGCTCATTTGGTGGTTATGGTTATTACAATCTGTGTCCTTGGTCAAGGAATGACTCTTTGTCAAATAATTTATCTTGTTTCTATAAATAGTTTTTTGTTGTATAACTATGAAACTCTAATTCTCATATCATGTGACTTTTGGATTATTTTGATTTTGTATTGCATTCCTTTAAATTATATAAGTTTCAATTTTAATTTATATTTACTTACTATGGAAATAAATTTTTTATTATTGATTAAATTTGAGTATACGTACTAATTCGAAATGAGGTCTTACTGAGATGACATAAATAATGTTAATGTCATCTCAACAAGATTTATCAAATTAAATAATCATTTTAATATTTGTAGAAATTTTGCTTTCTTTAATTTCAATTACTTTTTGAGAAATTTCATGCCTCACCTTATGATAAAGAATGTTACAGAAGATCACCTTCTCTTCAAATAGAAGTTATCGATACTACTTATATCACTTCCTGAAATTCGTTTTTTCTTTTATTTAGCTATATCAAACAGATCAAGTGTAACATTCTCGACCATCAAATAAATTACTAATATACCACAAAAAGTTTTTCAAAACCATGTAAAATTAAAAATTTAGAAATATTAAAAAAAATATTTCTTTGATTAGAGCTCATTGGTTTTGAGACCAATAAGATTACTATTATTTCAATTAGGCCTCCATTGAAATTACTTAGAATTACTAAAGTAAATAAGAAAAAAGAATAATAAATAATTATCTTAATAATAAGTGAACATTTATTGATGATAAAATATGGAAAATTAAGAATTACATTATATCAAACTCAAAGACATGTGAAAGTGATAAAGTGAAAAAAAAAATTAGTAATTACGATAAATTATGTAGAAAACATGCATTCCATTATAATAAGAAGATCAAGGATAACATCACTAATTATCAAAGAAGATGCAATTCAAAATGCTAGGGAAAATATTCCTAAATCATAAATAATGGAATATATAAAAAATATAAAAGTTAATATTTTGTTATATAAATTTTGTTGAGACTAGTCTAATGACATTACTCTTATTTAAATAAAAACTCTTTTAGAATTACTATGAATTACAAAAGAAAATAAGCATAAATAATAATAGTAAATTATTATTTTAATATTTGGAAAATATATAATAAAGATAAAATCTGATAAGTTGAAGAAGTACAATATTTCAAATTCAATGCAATGTCATAGAAGCAAGGGTTAACATTTAGTGTCACATAGTTATATATCAAAATCAAACAAAAATAATTCATGAAATTTTATAAACTTACTAGGAAAGTTGCATGGCATGAAGCATTTATTATTATTGAATAAGTTACAAATGGAAAAAAATTTCAATATGCTCATTTGTAATAATCGAAAATTAATGGAACATTTTGAATAAACCACTTATTATTTTAACATCACATTTACATGCTTCTACATCATCTTGCCTTCATAATATCATACAAGAAAAATGAAATGCTATTCATTTGGTTGTAGATTTCACATCCTCACAAAGTTCTCTTTTTCATACACCATCTAATGTACTATGTAATTGTTATTTTTATTTTGGTAGTATTTGTTCTTGCTAGAAATATATTTTGTTATAACAATTTTCATCTTTTGAAGGACCACTCAAGAATCGATGATCATTTCCTAAATAAAATGCTTATGTAAAGAGGATATCATAAAGGACCACTTAGGAATCCATCACAAATTTCTAGCTACTACACCAATGGTGCCCAAAGTTCTACATCTAAAGCATACGAAAATAATAGCAAAAAATTGTGTAAGTGGATACATAAGGGAATACAAGTGTAGGGTCATGCCACAAGTTTGGACATTAATTAAAAAACACCTAAGATAATTTCCATGTCACTAAATAAATAATTATGCACCCCACATGAAATGGGATGATTACTTCAGTGTATGATTCATAACAATTTATTTCAATTACGACAAAGTTGTACTTGGTTCTCATTTTTTTAAGTACTTTTGTCATTACTATGAACAATCACACATATGCATTAAGTTGGAGATATTATATTCAATCAATTTAAAAAGACCATCTTTAACTATAATTTTACTAAAAGTTCACAAAAAAATAAAGTTAACTATGAAATGTGTTGAATGCCTATCCTCAGGCATTGAACTTATAATCAACACAGTAACACAATGTATAGTTCAACCATGCAGTTTTCTTACCTCAGTTTAAATTTTCATTTGCCCTCTTGAAATTTTCTTTTTTAGTCCCAAAATTATTTGTAGATTTATATAGATTATATTTTTTGCATGAATCTATCACATGTTGTGAATTACAAATAATAAATTTCTTCACTATGTCTCTCAAGTATATACTATGATTTAGCTTCATTGTTTAAGCAAATTTAAAAGTACCAATCTAAAGTTCAGCTTTTTTATTGGACCATCTATTGAACCTTATAGCCACTTCATCAAAATCATTAAATGATTAAATGCTCATTTCGTAAAAATTAAACACCTATAGTTTATATGAAATCAAATGTTTTATTTCTCTACATGTCATTATGAAAGAATTTAATGCCTTTATGAAACCATTTGATAGCTTTCAAATCTATATTAAACACTACAATGGGCACTTGGTTGAGACTCTAGAGAAAAAAAATTGTTGGACCATATGAAATTCTCATTTAATAGTTTAACCTTAACCAAATAATAACATTTCATAAACTTTTTAAACATTGATATAGTTTGCTTGGACATTCAAACAATTCATTGGATCATCAAGCACGTATGTCAAATGATAATTCTTTGCACCTATACATTTGAAAAAATGCCAATTACTTTTTTTTCACTCCCACTAATCAATATAGAGAAATTGCCCAGACACAATGCTCTTATCATACCACACATGAACTTAATTTGAAAATTTAATAAATATTCACTAAACCGTAAACTTTTTATAGAGAAGGCTCAACTTCAATTTTAAAGAAATATCTTCTAGAATTTCTTTGTAAATTTTGTCCCCTCTACTTTTGTCAAAAGTATTTCCAATTTCATTAATTTTTTGTCTTGTAATTAGCAAGTTCAGTATCAAGTATATCTTCCACTCTAATTAAAATTTCTCTATGTGATTCATCTTTCCCTTCTATTATATATATAGAGAGAGAGAGAGAATGAGTGAGTGAGTGAGTAAGAGATGAACAATAATTCTCTATTTGTGTCAAATATACACCATATTGGAATTACATTCTTTGCATTTCAAGTTTAAATAATTTGTCACTTTTACTAGATAGTTATACTTAGCTTCTTCTACAATTCTTCAATTAAAAAAAAGTTTATAAATATTCATTTATATAATTTTAAATATTTTTTAAAAAATTTTTGTATGTTTTAAGATACATTTTGACTCATAACTTTTTAAACTGTTGAGGTTTCCATACTAAATCTCCTTGGTATACTGAACTACAACTTTCTCGAATAATTTATATCGTTTCTTCTTTATGCTTTGTTTTTAATTTTCTTTGTTACTAAGTTACTCTAAATCTCTTCTCACATACCTTTACATTGCCATGATTTTCCGATATTACCTTTCTTCAATTTGTCTCCTTTCAACTTTAATATATATTTTCTTAGCACTAAAAAATAATTTTTCATTATTTGTGAAATTTTTTTTTGCGAAATTTCAATAATTCTAAATGAGGTATTATTGAGGCTAAACAAGCTTCATTGGTCTCACCTTAACAAGGTCTATCAAATGAAAACTACATTAATACATTTTTAGTATTTTATTTTTGTGGGCTTTGGCATGCTTTACCAGAGTTTTTAATTTGTATCTTATTTGATGATTAAGGATGTTACACTCAATGTCTTTTATTTCTTGGAATGCTTCTTTCCAAAATAAATTATCTTTTCCTCTTATTTTTTTGTTTGATTTGGTTGTATTGTTATATAGCTATGAAACTACTCTCGTGTGACCTTTATATTATTTTATGGTATATCGAATTAATTCACTTTCACTCATTTCAACTTTAATATTATTTAACATTAAAATAATAATTTATTAACATTTATATTTATTTACTTTTGCAATTCATAATAACTCCAAAAAAAGTCTAACCAACACAAAGTGATTGACATATGACATGTCCCAATGGTCCTTATCTAATAAACTATTTATTTATATATTTTCAAATGCTTTTTTCTTTGTTTTTTTGTCAATTTGTAAGATATTTTGACATACATTTGATTGGATGATCACTTTGCCAATTTGTAGTAATTGCACTTGATGTCAATCGAGATTAAACAAATATCATTAGACTCTTCTTAATGATTTGTGTCTCATTAAATATTTATTTTTTATATTTTTTGAATATTTTTTAGGGTTTTGAAAAGATTTATTAAATATCTTGATTTATTGCTGATTTCATCTTTAAGGATGTCATAATATGTCTCCATAGTGTATTTGGTTGTAACTTTTAACAATTGTATCATTTCTTCCAACTTCTCTCCTTGAGTTGGCTAAATTACTATGTATCTTTAAATCTCCTCAGCATCTTACCTTTACCTTGCTTTTATTTAATTATTTTACATTGCTTCAGTCTAGTTCACATTAGTTTAAATTTATAATTACATAATATTAAAATACTAATTTATTATTACTTATGTTTATCTAGTTTTATAACTTGTTGTAATTCTAAGTAAGGTTAGATATGGATGAAAAATATATTGTTAGACTAATCTTGATGAGCTTTATTTAACAAGTTACAAATTTAAAAGTTTTTAAATATTTTAGTTTCAAGTATTTGTCCATGGTTTGTGAGATATTTCTATTCATGCATGACTTGATTATTGAATATATTACAATCGATGTCATTTGTCTCTTGGAATGAAACATTCTCACACAACATATCTCATTTCTTTAAAAAGATTTTTTTTTATTTGGTCAAACTGCTATATAACTCTCAATTTGTCTCAAATTATCTCATTGATAAATTTGACAACAACAATTTTTTATTTTTAATTCTTATTCATTTCAATAATTTGTAGTAATTCTAAACAAAATCTAATCATGATCTAACAAATGTTGTTGCCCTCATCTTAATGAGCACCATTAAATTAAAAATTCATTTATATATATATATATATATTAGTTTATAGTGGTTCATTATATTTTATAAGGTATTTCATTTTGTAACTAACTTGGAGATACAGCATGTTGAACTTGACTTTTTAGCACCCTAAAATATAGCTTTCCTAAAAACTTTATGTTATTTCTTCAAAATTATTTTCATTGATTTTTTTTATGTTATAAAATAACTCTAAATCTCATCTTCTTTAACATTTTAACAGTAATTTCTTTAGTTATATTACATTTCTACAAATAATTGCAATTTACCTTTAATACGTATTTATTTAATATTAAAATAGTAATTTATTTTTATCAATACTTTTTTACTTTGATAATTCACGATAATTATAACAGGGTCGATTCAAGAAATAATAAATATCATTGGACCAATTTTGATGAGCTCTATCATAATAAGCATTTACTTAAATATTTTAAAATATTTTAAAATATTTTTAGTTTTTATATATTTTGGCAAGGCTATGCATTTTTTTTATTTATACCTTGTTTGATGATTGAAAATATTGCATTAAATATCAGTAGCATATTAGAATGCTACTTTCTCAAGTAATATATCTTATTTCTTAAAATATTTTACTTTGATTTGGTTAAGATACAATGAAACGCTTATTCTCCCCTTTGGTTAACTTTCGATTACTTTTGTTTAGTTATTTTATAATTCTATAATTTTCCCATATCAAGCTTAATATTTATTTACTTAAGTTATTGTAATAATTTCTTAATTTTAATGCTTGCATAGTTTTGTAATTCATAATAATTCAAAATAATGTATAATGGGGATAAAACAAATCTCACTAGACTCATCTAAGCATGCACTGTCTAATTAAATATTCACTTTTATATTTTAAATATTCTATAATTTGGAATTTCTTTATTTTATACTCAATGTTTTTAGTATCCTGAAATTAAACTTTTGGGTAAAGTTTATCTTATTTCATTGGTTTATTTTTCTTTCACATTATCATATGTTTATGTAACTTAAAATCTTTTCATATGTGACATTTAAATAGCTTTCATTTTGTTACATTATGTTGCTTTAATTTTTCTTATTTCTACTTTAATATATATTATTACTTCATATTAAAATTTTAATTTACCCTTATCTAAGCTTCTTTACCTTCATAACACTTACTAATTGCAAATCAATTTTGATCTAGAAAAAAATCGATGGACTTGTCACAAGGAGCACTATCTAGGTAATTATTATTTTTATTTCTTAATATTTATTTTGAAGTATTTTGGCAAACTTTACGAAGGGTTTTGATTCATACCAAATTTCATGATTAATTACAACACATGATCTCCTTAGTATTGGAATCTAACTTTCCTATATAATCTATCTTATTTATTCAAAATTTAAACTTTGTTTTTATTATATTACAATGTAACTCTAAATCTCTTCTCCTACAATTGTTATATTATTTTGACTTGGTAACATTGCATTTCTTAAATTTAATTAATTTCATTTGCATATAAAATTTCTTAATATTATATAATATGTTAGTATTATTTTTCTTTATTTATTTTTGTAAGTCACAACAATTAATACAAAATTTGATCAAGAAAAAAATGTCATCGAAATCATCAGGACGAGTTCTATCCATTTAAAAAATTTATTTTTATAATTTATTTTCTATGAAGTCATCTTCTTTTATTTGACCATATTATTTGCAACTCATTTTATGATTTGGGATGTCACACATTACCTACATTGTAGCTTGCAATGAATCTTTTTTGTACACTTTGTCTCATTTTTTCACATTCTTCTCTAATATTTGGATATAATACATTACTTAAATTTATCACTTTTCTAGCTTAATAAATATTTATTAAACATTAAAATAATCATTTCTTTTAATTTATGCTTATTTATTTTTTTAATTCATAGTAAAATTAACTAGGTTTTCTAAGACGAAATAAATATCACTAGATTCTATTGGAAAAGTTATATCCAACTAAATATATTTCTTAAATTTTTAAATATGTTATTTTTAATGGTTTTGGTGACCTTTCTGAGAAATTTTGATTCTTAATTAATTTGACCATTGATTCTTTGCAAAATTTTTTATATACCATATATATATATACTATATTTTCAATTTATTTTTATTCAGTTTGGTGATTTTATTATGGAACTCTAATTCTCCTCTCATGCAAACAATATGATTTCTTAATTTGGTAAACTTTTACTGCTTTAATTTATCCTATTTTAGATTTAATATATATTTACTTATTATTAAATAAAAAGTTATTAATATTTATGTTCAATATTTTGGTAACTTGCAATAATTACAAATGAAGTCCAATCCTAAAAAAAGCAAGTGTTGTTGGAATCATCTCAATGAGCTCAATCAATTGAAATATTCATTTTTATATTTTTAAAATTTTTATTTACTATGATTTTTCCATTACTTATAATGCACTTATATTCATAGTTAATTAAATGAGCAAGAAAGTTACACTGAATCTCTTTAGTATTTAAGCATGTAATATTCATATATAATTTACCTCATTTTTTCAACTTTTTTGTTTTGAATTGGTATTATTGCTATGCAACTCTAAATCTCTTAATGTGTCACCATTACATGTCTTTTATTTTGTTACATTATATTACTTTATTTAATCTCATTTTTTTCTTTAATAAATATTTCCTTAATATTTTAAAAAAAGTTAGTATTATATATGCTAATTTGTAAGAATTCCTTGTGGTCAAATTGATATTAAACAAACTTTATTGTACTTAACTTGATGAGCTCTCATCAATTGACTATTTAGTTTTGAAGTTTTTTAAAAAACTTTTTTCTCAAGTATGGTCTTTCGTTTTCAAAAAATTTTAAACTTTCATGATTTCATCTTCAGTAATGTTACGCTCAATCTTCTTAGTAACTTCGGATAAAATTTTCCATATAGTTTAACTCATTTCTTAAACATTTTTCCCTTAATTTGTTTATGTTTCTACATAACTATATATCTCCTCCAATGTGACATTAACTGGACTTTGACGATGTCATACTATGTTGCTTGAATTTATATCATTTCAATTTTAACATAGAATTAATCAATATTTAAAATATTAATTAATTATTACTTATAATTATTTATTATGAGAATTTGTAGTAATTTTAAGCAAATTCTTATCAAGAAAAAATAATCATTAGACTTAACTAAATAAGTTCTATCCATTTAAATTTTACTTTTTAATATTTTTAAATATTTTACTTTCAAAGATTTTGGCATATATTATGTGGCATTTCTATTGGTATCTTTTTTGATTATTAAAGAAATTACAATAAATCTCCTTAATATCTTTCACAAATAATTTGCCTCTTTTCTTCAACTTTTTTACTTTTATTTTAATAAATTACATTGCATCAATATACCTTATTTTATCTTTTATTTATATTTACTAAATATTAATAAAATTAATTGCTATTTCTATTCAATTTGCTAAATTATTATACTTCAAAACAATGTCGGATCAACCCAAACCAATTGTGGCTCAACCCATTAAGATGAGCTCTATCAAATTAAATATATAACTTTTTCGAAATATTTTATTCTCAAAACTTTTTTTATGTCTTAAAAGATATTTTTAATAGTAGTTGATTTTATAATTGGTGAGCTTATACGTAATCCTCATAGTATTATGGAATAACATTTTTCATACAATTAATCTCTTTTCCTTAATTTTTTATTTAATTATAATACCTTGTAACTCGATTTTTTTTAATCTCTTATAATGTGACTTTTGCATCCACTTGATTTGGTTATAACACATTTCTTCAATCTATCTCATATTAACTTTAACATAAGATGCCAATTTCTTTATTTCGAAATGCGGCTTAATCGAGTTGTAAGAAACATATTTGGACACGTCCCAATGAGCTCTATTCAACTAAATGTTTAATTTTATATTTTTTTAAAAAAGTTTTTTATGGGATTTCGCCTTACTTTATGAGTTAGTTTGATTCATACAATGTTCGACTTTTGAGGATTATTTAGGTCATCCTTATTTTAGTTATACTATCATGAAACTCCAAATCTCCTCTCATGTGACCTTTAATAATCAATGATGTTACAATTAATCTTAATAACTTGGAATGTAATTTTTTTGTATAATTTGTCTCGTTTTTTAATTTTTTTTGTTTCATTTAGTTATATAATTATTAAACCCTTATCCTCTACTAGTGTGACCATTAAATCACTTCCACTTGATTATGTTAAATTATTTCAATTTATCTAATATAGTCTCAATTTATATTTTCTTAATATAAAATTATAATTTATTTTTTTAATTTATTTTTTTGGTAATAGATAATAATTATAAATATTGTCTTATTAAGGTGAAACAACCGTTGTTGGTGTAATCTTACTAAGCCCTACATAATTAAATGTTTTTTTGAAAATTTTAAAATATTATCTAGTATTTTAGTTTATTTTATGAGATATTTTGATTTGTATCTAATTTTATGATCAAGGATGTTACACTTGATCTTCATAGTATCTTGAAATGAAACTTTCTTATACAATTTATCCTATTTTTTTGAAATATTTTTCTTTGATTTGGTCATATTTGTATATAAGTCTAAATCTCTTCTCATGTGAATCATTGCATATCTTGATTTGGTTATATTATGTGTTTTAATTTATATTATTTTAGTTTTGAACATATTCTTAATTAATATTAAAATATTAATTAATTATTATTTACATTTAGTTCCTTTTGCAATTTCTACTAATTCCAAATGAAGCATAATTTCTATTAAACAAATATGATTTATCTCAACAAAATAAAATCTATCATAACAATTAAACATTTTATGTTTTTACATATGTTATTTTGTTATGTTATTGTTGAGTCATCCTTGAATTTGATAATTCAAACCTTAATTATTCAATAATTTATTCTAATGAGCTTATTAAAGGCGAAATTGATTTACATGCAAAGAACAAGCCATGCAATTTTTGAAGATAGTGAATTAGTGGTCTTAAAAGTACCTTGAAGTGTTCAGCAAGTTTTAAATATTGAAGACATGCACATCAACTTTGATGAGATTTTATTTTGCTATGAAATGTAATGTTAGCTTCTTTATTTTAAGACACTCTCCTTATTATCAATTTCAAATAATATTTATGCACCTAAATTATTGAATCATCTTCTCAATTTAATAAATAAATAGAATTCAATTTTTAAATTTCTTAATTTTTTTATGGTTCAATTCCTACTTAAACTAATAATTTATAATTCTATTATTGATCCATTTTTTCTTGGTTAAATCACACTTTTGCATTCTTTTCAAATTCCATATTAGGTTCATTGCTAAATTTTTTTATATCAAAAAATAATTAAATTACAATTATCATAATTAAATAAAACAAAAAGAAATTATGCCCACACTAAGTTGTGCCTAAATTCAAAGCTATCAAATTGGGTAGGACCAAACAAGCTCTCAGAAGCCTCAAGTAAGGAAACGGTTAGAAACAAATCGGGATGAGCTTTTTTGGTTAATGGCAAATTCCTGAACTTGGTCGGGTAAGGTGGTCGATAGAGCTAGGAAATACTTAAAGTTAGTATGCATGCATTGGCTTGTACATATATAAATTCTTTGCAACGAGTACATCCAGGTGATAACTTCTTAAGTGCACAAGAGTGGAGCTAGTCACATCCACGCTCTACGTGATACCTTCACCAAAATTTTATAAATTCCAAGCACTATCATTCCCTAGATGTGGGACAAAAATCCCTTACACCCTTTTGCATAAAAAATTGAGAGCACTCACAGCCATTCTATCACACATTTTTTGTGATGGCATAGTTGAGATTACCTTCACCTTTAAATAGTAAGCTTCATAGATCCAACCATCCAATATATGAGTTGATCAAATGGCTACAACTTCATCTCCTATAACTGATTGATCCATTCGGCAATCATGATCTCATCTGGCTTCATCAGATGGCTATTTTTAGTTTAGTAATTTAAAATAATCGATCTTTGATTTTATGGACTGGATCTCTCCTTTTGGAACTATATAGTGTGGATCTAATATCAATTTTATTGACGATTAACCAAATGATCAATATCTCATCTGAATTGCTCGACTGACCAAGATCTAATCAAGCTGAATCCAACAATTTAGAACACATCTACCTTTGTACCATTTCATTAGATTATCTACATCTCTTTTGTGCTCATCTAATAGCTCCAACCGAAAGAACTAAAATTAGGAGTAATTTGTCAAGACACTTCACAACTAAAAGAAACTAAAATAAATCTTCTTACACCTGATTATGAGCTATATAAAATAGATTTTAGTGAAACTTTAAAGAAGATGTTTATGCTATCTACTAATATTACTAATGCACTAAAAAAACTTTGAAAAATTCTTTCTAATATAGAACTTGTAAAAAAATGCTAAGGATTCTATCCAAAGAGTTTGATCCTATTGCCATAGTGATAAAGGCAACCAAAGACATGAATAAGCTCATATTGGATGAGCTACTTTGGAGAATTATTAATGGCCAAAATTTAGATGAATAGAAGGGTTGAAGATGAGTGTTCCACCTATAAACCAACCATTAAGAAAAAAAAGAGTAACTATTGGCATTTAAAGCAAGAAAGGAGGATTCAGATGAGGCATTGATGTTTTCTATGAATTTGAAGGAAGAGGTAAATTTTCATGTTAAAGTTTTAGCGAAATATTTGGCAAAAATATTTTTAAAGAGAAATTAGCAAAAGAAGAAAAGAATGGAGAAGATGAATGCTTTGAGATGTTATGATTGTAGTCAAACTGGCCATATTAGATCAGAGCATCCACAACTAAAAAAAATAAAAGAAAAGATGAGGGAAAGAAGAAGAAATTCTTTCAAGCTGAATAATATGTTTAGGAAGAGTCTAACTCCACAACTTAAAATAATGAAGAGGAAGGGATGTTTTTCTTCATGGTAAATGATGTTTGAAGCACATCCACTAAAAAAGAATTGAATGAGGTAAGCACTTTTCCTTTTGATGTTCTTGAATATAATTACAGAAAATTCATCAGTACTTCAACTTTTATATTTTTATGCAAATAAAAAATAAAAAAAGAATGATCATCTAGATTTTTTTAATGAAAGAAGATGGAAAAAAAATATAAAGGCTTGAAATTTATAATGAAACAAATTCCGTGATTATTGAGAATACTTCATTGAAAGACAAAATTACCTATTTAAAATAAAACTTCACGTTCTCAAACTTGTAAAATTTTCTAATGCTTGAAATGGTGTTCATTTTTCTAAAAATAAGTATATGTCTTCTTTTGAACACATGCAAAATATTTGAAATATTAAATGTTTTTGTTGTTGTAAAAATGAACATTCCATCAAGGACCGTAAAATTAAGAAAAATATTTCAAGTTCAAAATATATTTTCAAAATGGAAAATTAAGAATGACACAATAAATTCTCTTATAATGAATGTTAGTAGCCAACCCGAGTATGGAGATACAATATGTAAAAGAAATTTTCAATACTAAAATTTATTAGATTTAGTGATAATATCAATTTGTTTGAAAAAGGTGGACATTACAAAAACTATAGCATGCTAAATTTGATGATTATTAAGAAGTAAATATTATAGTTCTTTTAGGAGATTCTTTGAAAAAATATGATTGGGCTCACATAAAATTTATTATTAAGAAATTAAATGTTTTATAGTTTATGAGAAAAGTTTTTTTGAAATAAAGAAGTCCATCAAAAATCTTGTTAATTTGATTTGAGAATCAAAAAGATATATATATATATATATATATATATATATATATATATATATATATTATTTACTGAGTCAATCCTAAAAATCTTTAATAGAAATTTAAATTAGGTTGATTAATCTTGAATTGAAGAAAGGGATTGCATGGAACAAAGAAACGAATATAATGCATAAGGTAATAATTAGGTAAAACAAAAATTGTGTAAATTGCACTTCCCTTTTGATGGTGTCAAAAGGGGACAATGGCTATGGTTTAGATAAAATTTATAGTAGTCATAAAGTGAGGAGAAGCATGCAGTAAAAGAGAGCATGAAGTAAGAGAGAGCTTCTATATTTTATTTTTAATACCTCTTATAATTTATTGAATATTTGTTTTTGTTTGTCATATTTTTATGTAAACATTTGTCATGCCATCATCAAAAGAAGGATATTGTTGAGTCATCTTTGTGTTTGATGAGTCAAGCCTTAAATTTTTTTATCATTGTATTATAATGTGCTTATTTAGTGTAAAATAGGATTACATGTAAGGAGTAAGCCATTAACCTTGGATAATGGTGAATTAATGATCTTCAAAGAACCTTGGAGTGTTCACTGAATTTGTAGGATTAAGGACATGTGTGTCAGCTTCAATAAGCTTTTATTTTATTATGAACTTAGCTTGATGATTTTAAGCACTCTCCTTTCATACAAATTTCAAATCATATTTGGGCATCTAAATTATTCAATCATCTTTTTGATTTAGCAACAAAATAATATTCAATTTTTCAAAATCTCAATTCCTTTTGGGGTTCAAAACCGACCTAAACCATTCATTGATAATTTTCTTCTTGACTATTCTTTTCTTGGTTAAATAATACTTTTGTATTCTTGCCTAATTATATGTAAGGTCTATTCTTAAATCTTGACTACACGAAAAAATAATTCTATTAAAGTTTTCATAATTAAATAAATCAAAAAAATTTGTGCCACATCCAATTATGCCCAAATGCAAAGCTACAATCCTAAGGTTAAGAAACTGTCAGGAACAAATTGTGTTGAGCTTATTCTGGCTAACATTGAATCCTTTAAACAGGTGAGGCAACGTAGTGATAACGGAGCTAGGTAACTCTCGAAAAAATTTCTTATGATTAAGATTAGACCCATTTAAAATTATATTCTGTGAGTATACCTAGGTGATCAATTATCTAGTAGACAAAGGGGGAGGCCACACACTTTATGCTTTGCATGATACCTCTGCTCCAATGCTTATAAATTAAAAATACCTATCATTCCGTACAATGTGGGGCTAAAACCATTACGCCCATCTACATCAAAAACTAACAATACTCAAAGCCATTCGATCACAAATTTTTGTTATCAAATGGTGGAGATTGCCTCCTTCAAACAGTCAGCATAATTGATCCAACTATCCATTTCATAAGCCAACCAGATTGTTATAGTTTCATCTGCTATAACTTATTGATCCATTTGATGGTTGTGCTCTACTCTATCGTCAGCATATGGCAATTTTTATTTTTACCATTTGAAAAATCTATCCTTGGTCTGATTGCCCATATCTCTTCTATTTCAATCTTACAATCCAAATCTAATACTTAATTTGTCATTGATAATCAAATGATCAAAATCTCATTTCAAATAATCTAGTAACCATGATCTAATCAAGCCCGATCCAACCATCTACAACACATGTATTTATAACGTTTGATTATATGTTCGAGATCTCTTTTGTGTCAATCCAATGGCTCAAGTCAACCATATTGAATGACTAAATAAATAGACATTATATATGCCTTGCACTAGCTGATTTAAAATAAATTACAAGTCATTTGGAAAACTATTTTATGGTGTTTGGCAATAGCTTCTTAAATAGCATTTACTTGTCTTTCTAATGACTGCAACAAATATTTTTCAATAAATACATAAAATTGTGAATGAAATAACAAATGATTGTGAACAAGATTTTAACATGTCAAAGAAGGTCTATGCAATATTCTACTAGTGTAAATTTCCCCTTGCAACACCTTTGGGTTATGACATTTAGAAATTCCAAATTCTTCCAACTACACCTAATTCTTCCAAGCTTTCATTCTCTTAATTCTTCCCATCATTTTAAACTCTTTGTATATTTTTATATTTATCAAAAAACATAAGAAAATTTTCATGGTTTTATTGAAAATTTGTTTCTTATAATATTTTTTTTATTTTGGGTTGCAATTCCCACCATTTGAGAATACCTAAATTCTATTTTAGCTCATACAAAATCGTGTTAGGGTTGAGCTCACAAGACCTTGTGATACAGTTTACATACAAAAGTTAGCAGGTTCGAGGTGAACCATAGAAGAAAATCTCAGGTACGTTGGAGGTGAATCGTAAAACAAAATCTCAAGTTGTAACCCTTCTATTAGTGGATTTTTTCCTTGACACCAATTCGGAGTGGACATTGGTTCTAGTTTGTACTGAAATGCCTAAAAATTTTAGTTTACCATTTAAACTTTTATTTTTATTATAAAAATTATAAAACTAATATTATTTTTAATAAAGTAATGAATAAAAATAAAATTATTTTTTAAAAGATATTTTAAAAATAAATACAATAATAAAATGAGAAAAATAAATTTAAAAATTTAACTCACCCCCTCTTGTGTGACTCACATACTCATTTTCACTTCAATTGTTATCAAAGATGGTTCTTTACATGAAGAAAGTAAAATCACTTCAGTGATCCATCATCTGCATTTTAACTAATTTTTTAGTTTTCAATTATCATTTTGGTCGCATACCGATTTAAAATTTTCTTCTCACTTTTGCTTGGTTTCCAAAATGCATTTTTCTTCATTTAGTTTTTATGTTTGTGATATCTCTCCATCCATGATTGATATTGGTGCAACACTTGAAGAATGTCCTTCTTCAGCCTATCTACCATTATTTAAGGGAGAATTTTATTTATATTAGAAAATACATTTAGAACATCTATTCAATCAATTGATTTAAAACTTTGAAAAAATTTTATTAAAACATCTGATTTCCTAGATATTCATAGACAAATAAAATTAACACCATTAGTGAACTTAGTTGTGCCCAAAAGATGTTTGGCACAACTTAATGTAAGAGTGTAAGAGCACTCAAATACATTTAATATTCCAAATCTCTAAGTTAATTTAATCAAGTAATGAATTCATACACCATATGAAGTTTGGAAAAAATTGGATGTTACTTTTGAAGCCACATCAAAAGTAAAAAAACCAAAATAAGTCTTCTTATACATAATCATAAAAGCTATTTAGAATGGATATGGGAGATAATATAAAGAAGATCTCTATGTGATTTACTAAAATTACAAATGAATTAGTAAATCTCTGAATAGTGCTCTCTAATAAAGTTGTTCAAAAAGTGTTAAGCATTCTACTAAAAGCGTACGATATTGTTGCCAAGATAATAGAGGTGATCAAAGACATAAAGAAGCTTAGGTTGGATGAGGTACATAGAGAATTATTAATGGACAAAATTTATGTGAATAGAAAAATTGAAGAGGATGCTTTCACTTGTAAGTAAAGCGTATAGCAAGAAAAGAGGAACCTTTAGCAACTAAAGAAACTAAGAAAGATTTAGATGTAGCATCAAACTCTTATGTGGATTTGGAGGAAGAGATAAATTTCCATGTTAAAAGCTTAGGAAAAAATTTTGCAAATAGTTTTATGCAGAAGAATTAGAAATAGAAGAAAAGAAAGGAGAAGAAGAAGGCATCAAGATGTTTTTATTGTGGTCTTACTTACCATATTAGACCAGATTGTCCACAACTCAAAGAAGCTGAAAGCAAAGATTAGAAAAAGAACTGAATTAAGAAGAAGATATCCATTCGAGCTGGATGGACCTTTTCAGAAGATTATAACTCCATAACTTCAAATAGCCAGGAGGAAGTGATGTTGAGCAATATGGCAAATGATGAATAAAGAACATCTAGTGAATATGATGAAGTGAATGAGGTAAGCACTTGGCCTCGTGATGTTCTTGAACATAATTACACAGAAGTCATAAGTTGTTTAACTTCTTTAATTTGTGTTAAAAAATTTAAAAATTTTACCAAAAAAATGCTAATCTTCTATATTTTTTCATGAAAGAAGATGAGGAAAAAATAGAAATGCTTCGAATTTGTGATGAAAAATTTTCCATGATTATTACGAATATTTCTTAGAAAAATTAATTTTATAGGTTTAAAAAAATTTACTTTCTTAAACATGTGAAATTTTTTAATACTTCACTTGGTGTTAAGTTTTCTAAATATAAGGATAAGTATTCTTTTGAATGCATTTAAAATATTTCAAATATTACATAATTCTACTATTGTAGAAAGGGATATACCTTCAATGATTGTAACATTGAGAAAAATATTTCAACTTAAGAATCTTGTTTGAAATTAGTAATTAAATTGCACTTCCCTTTCGATATAGTAAAAAAGGGAGAATGAATATAGTTTAGATAAAATTCAAATTTGTCATAAAATATGAGGGAGCATGTTGTAAAAAAGTGCATGAAGTAAGGGAGAGCACATTTAATTTATTTTTATGCCTCTTATTATTTTTGAAATATATGTTTTTACTTTTTATGGTTTGAACTTAACATTTACCTTTTTTCATCATCAAAATGGGAAAATTATTATGTCACCCATGTTGTTGATGAATCAAGCCTTAAATATTTAGTATTTTATTCTTATAAGCTTTTTAGTATCAAATAGTTTGCATTTCAAGAACTAGTCATACAATTACAAAGTTGGTGAATTAGTATTCTTCAAAATACCTTGGAGTGTTTAATAAGTTTAAAGGATTGAAGAAATGCACATCAACTTTGATAAAGATTTGTTTTACTGTGAAATAGAATGTTAGCTTGTTGATTTTAAGGCACTCTTCTTTTGTATCAAATTAAGATCATATTCAATTATCTAAATTATTTAAGCCTCTTTTTTGTTTAGAAAATAAG
Source organism: Vanilla planifolia (assembly GCA_023846275.1). Lineage (NCBI taxonomy): Eukaryota > Viridiplantae > Streptophyta > Magnoliopsida > Asparagales > Orchidaceae > Vanilla > Vanilla planifolia. Next base: position 106,539 of record JAIUJO010000263.1, read on the forward strand.
TATGATTAAATTTGTGAATGTCTTAATTCTTTCTATGGTTAATATCCATCATAAACCATTTATTAATAATTCTAGTTTTTAATCCTTCTTTCATTAGTTAAATTATACTTTTGTATTCAAGACAAATTTTTTGTTAGGTTGATTGTGAAATCTTGATTATATTAAAAAAATTAATCTACAAAATTTTTTAATTAGTTAAAAAATTACGAAAAAATTTTTGTCACATCCTAAGATGTGCCCAATAGCAAAGTTACAAGTAAGCCCAAGCAGGCACTTCAAAGCCTCGAGTTAAGAAACTATTAGACTTAAATCAGGTCAAGCACATTGCGCTTAATAGAAAATAGCTGAACTTAGTGGGGTAAGGCAATGAATAGAGAGCTAAGAAAGAATTACATATAGTATGCATGTGTCGGGTCAGACCCCTATAACCAGTATTCTATGAGGACACCCATGTGATCAATTCCTAAGAGCACAAGTGGTGGAGACAACCATATTTTTTCTATGCACGAAACCTCTACCTTATTATTTTTAAATTACAAACAACTATCCTTCCTTATAATGTGGGACTAAAATATTTTTTTCCCATCTATATCCAAAACAAGAAACACTCAACATCATCTAGTCATGCATTTTCACAATTACATGGTTGAGATCACCTCCATCTTTAAACAATAAGGTTAATAGATCCAACTATCCATTCGATGAGTTTATGAAATAATTACTACTTCATCTGCTATAACTGATGTTCCATTTGATGGTCTTGACCTCATTCAACTTCATCGTATGGTTATTTCTATCAACGCTATTTGAAATAATCTATCCTTGATCTGATGGTCCAGATCTATCCTATTTTAGTCTTGCGGTAGAGATCTAATATCGATTTTATTGTCCATTAATTTAATTATCCATGTCTAATCAGATTTAATTGAGTGACTGAGATCTAATCAAGCTTGATTCAACCACCTAGAACATATCTGCCTTTACAATGTTTGATCAGATGATAGAAATCTTATTTTTGTTGATCCAATGGATCCACTTAAACTTGAATAATAGGTAAATAACCAGCCATTTATATATGCCATTGTAGCAGCTTTTTTAGAATAATTTTTATGGCATTTGAAACAGTACTTTAGGTTTTTTGGTATAGCTTTTCAAAAAACTTTTACATGTCTTTCTGAAGGCTATACCAAAACATTTTCTAAAAATACCTAACCATTATGAATAAAATAACAAATGAATGTGAATAAAATTTTCACATCACAATGAAGGTTTGCACAATATTCTACTTTCATAAATTTCCTTTGGCACTATTGACGGCTGATGACTACTAGAAATTTAAAATTCTTTAAATAAAGCCTAATTCTACCAAGATTTGATTTTCTTAATTGGTTTGACCTTTTTGAACTCTTTGTGACATTCTATATTTAGCAATAAATGTAAGAGTATTTGTATCATTTTATCAAAAATTTGTTTCTTGCTAAATTTGTTTCCTTTTTTGATGGGTGGCCCGACATTTATGAAAGCTTGAGTTTAGTTTGATCTCATAAAAAATTGAGTTAGGAATGAGCTCGTATAAACTTTGATTATAGTTGAACCCACAAAAGCTACTAGGTTAGAGGTGAAATGTAAGAAAAAACATCGAGTAGGTCATTAGTGAACCCTAAATAAAAAACTCAGGTTGGGGCTGGTTATAAGTTCTTGTCTAAACAAAACTACTTAAAAACTTGTGTACTAATTAAATTTTTTCATTATAAAAATTATAAATTAATATACTTCTAAATCAAAGTTTTCTATAAACATAAAGTTATTTTTATAAAGAATATTTTATAAGTAAATAGAATAAAAAATAACAAAAATAGTTGAAAACCATAATTCAACCCAATCTTATGGGATTCATATATTCATTTTCACTTCAATTCATATAAGAATAGTTTCTTTACTTAAAGTGAGTCAAATCACTCAAATGATCTGTTATGTATGCTTTAGTTATTTGTTTTGCTTTATTAATCATTATTTTTGTTGCACACGAATTTCTACTTCTCTTTTATCACTTTTGCATTCTTTCGAAAATATGTTTTTATTAGTTTACTTCTAAATTTTTTAATATCATCATTAATGATTGAAATTAGTGTGATACTCAGCGATTGATCATCCTCAATATGTCCATAATTACTTATGGGTGAATTTTATTTATATAAAAAATATATTTATAATTTTTATTCAAACAATTGAGTTAAAACTTTGAAAAATACTTACAAAATCATGTGACTTAGAGATTCATACACAAATTTAATTAAGACTTTTTGTTGACATAGTATTGATCAAAAGAGAGTGACACAACTCAATGTAAGGGCACTCAACTTCTTTCATTGTGGCATATCACCAAGTGAGTTTAAATATGTTATGAAATTGAATACCATACATGAAGTTCCAAAAAAATTAAAAGTTACTTATGAAGACACTCCACAAGTAAAAGAAACTAAAATAAGTCTTCTTAGACATGATTATGAAGTATTTAGAATGGATACTAGAGATACTATAAAGAAGTTGTTTATACCATTTACTAACATTACTAATTGATTAGCAAAATTTTAGAGATGTGTTTTCCAATATAGAAATTTAAGAAAAGTGCCAATGATTCTACCTAACGAGTATGATCTCTATGCCATGGTAATAAAGATAGCCAAAGACATGAATAATCTCATTTCTAATAATCTATTTGGAGAATTATTAACAGAAAAAATTGAGATGAATAGGAGTGAAGAGGAAGCTTCCTCTTGTAAGCCAAAGCATGGATCATGAAAATAAGAACCTTTTCATTTAAATCAAGTAAGTAAGATCCAAATGTGGCATTCATCTTTCTATGGATTTGGAAAAAAAGGAAAATTTTCATGTAAAACATTTAGAAAAAGATTTTATAAAATGTTCTGTAAACAAGAATTGGCAAAAGAAGAAAACAGGGTAGAAGATGAAGGCACCTAGAAGTTATGATTGTGGTCAAATTGGCCGTTTTAGACTTTATTGTGCACAACTCAATGAAACTAAAAGAAAAGATGAGAAAAAGAAACGAATGAAGATTAAAAAAGCCTTTTAAGCTACTTGGTGTTTTTTAGAAGATTAGGACCCCTCAACTTAAAATAACAAGGAGAAAGGTTTGTTTTACTTCAAAGCAAATGATGATTCAAGCACATATAATTAGAAAGGAGTGAATTTGGTAGGCACTTTGGCCTCATGATGTTTTTAAAACAATTATATAGAAATCATTCATGCTTTAACTTCTTTAATGTGGGCACTTAAAAAATTAAAACCTTTTTACAAAGAAATGATTGATTTTTTGATATTTTAATAAAATATTATTCAAAAATAATTAGAAATTCTTGAAATTAGTGATGATAGAAAATTCATGAATATTGAGAATACTTAATTGAAAGATTAAATTACTTCGTCAAAAAAATTTTCTTTTTTGAAAACATAAAATTTTCTAATGCTTCACTAGGAATTCATTTTTCTAAAGTTAAGGATATGTCCACTTTTGAACACATGCAAAGCATTTCAAATGTTACGAGCTTATATTGTTGTAGAAAAGGCCATACAATCAAGGATTATAAGATTAAGAAAAATTTAAATTATGTGTTGATGAATCATGAATTAATGATGGGTATTTTAGGAACAAAGATAAGAAAATATTTCATTGGATAGTATTTGGGAAAAACAAAAATTGTGTAAACCACACTTCCCTTTTATTGTGTCAATAGGGAAGAATGAATATGGTTTAGATAAAATTTAACTTAGTCATAAAGTTAGAGGAGCATGTAGTACATAAGAGCATCGAGTAGGGGAGAGCATATATCTTTTATTTTTAATGTCACTTATCTTTTATTCAATGTATTTATTTTTTTATATATTTTTATCTAAACAATTATGACTTGTCATCATTAGAATGGGGTGATTCTTGAGTCAACATTATGTTCAGTAAGACTAGCTTTATATGTTTTGTATTTTTTTCTAATAGGCTTGTTTAGTGTGAAACAAGTTTATATGTAAAGAATAAGCCATGTAATTTTGAAGATTGTGAATTAGTGGCCTTCAAAGTACCATGTAGTGTTCAGTAAGTTTCATGGATTGAAGAGATGCACACAGACTTTCATAAGGTTTTATTTTACCATGAAGAAGAATATTGGCCTATTAATTTTAAGGCACTCTCTACTTTTATATCAATTTGAAATCATAGTTAGGCATCTAAATTATTCAATCATCTTCTTGATTTAGTAAATAAATGTGATTAATTTTTCAATATCTCTATTCTTTTTCTTCTTCAAATCTTACATAAATAATTCATTGACAATTTTTTAAATTATTCTTTCTATAATTAATTCATACTTTTGTATTCTCACAAAATTTTATGTTAAGTTAATTTTTAAATCATTATTAAATCAAAAAATAATTTTATGTAAATTTTTATTATTAAGTAAATAAATAAATAGTATGCCACATCGCAAGCTATGCTTCAATGCAAAGATGTTGGGTCGACAGGCCTAGGCAAGCACTTGGAAGGCTTGGGTCAAAAAAAGTTCAAAACTAAAGAGGATCGAGCCCAATCTAATTGAAGATGAATTCATTAACTAGGGTAAGAAAGGAGTATAGATTTGGGCAAAACCCAAGCTAAGTATGTATGGGTTAGGTCCGTCTAGCATAAAGCTGTATGTTACAGGTATGCCAAGCTAATCAATTCTCGAGCGCATAAAGGGGAGCGAAACCCTTTTATGCTCTATGTGGCACCTCTACCTAAATGTTTATAAATTCCAAACATTTATCATTCCATGAAATGGGGTACTAAAATCCCTTGTGCTCTTTTACATCAAAAATCAACAGCACTTATCATCAATCGGATCACACATTTTTGTGATTACATGGTAGAGATCACCTCCTCCTTTATGGAATGACTTTAATAGATACAACTGTCCTTTTGATGAGCTGAGTAGATGGTTACTACTTTATCCACTATAACCGATTGATCCATCTGTTTGTCAAGATCTCGTCCGACTTCATCGGACGGCTATTTTTAATTTCTTCGTTTGAAATGATCCGTACTTGATCAGATGCCATGATCTCTCTTCTTTGAATGATATAGTCTAGTTATTGTACTAATTTTATCATTAATTAATTGAACGATCTATATCTCATCTAAATTAACCAAGTGGTTAAGATCTAATCAAGCTCGATCCAGCTGTCATGAACACATCCACCTTTATAGCATTTCATCGGATGGTCGTGATCTCTTTTGTGCTGATCCAATTGGCTCCAGTCAATCTAGGAAAATATTTAAATAAGTAGCCATCATAGAAGCTATATTAGTATAATTTTTTTAGTCTTTCAAAAAAGCATTTTATCCTATTTCGCCATAGTTTTTCAAACAATTATTACTTGTTTTCCTAATGGCTATAACAAGTTTTTCTATAAATACCTAACTATTATGAATGAAATAACAAATGAACATAAACAAGATTTTAGCATCTTAAGGAAGGGCTGCACAATATTCTACTAACCTAAATATCCCTTGGCAACACCTACATCTATGACAACTATAAATTAAAAATTCTTCCACCAAAGCCTATTGCTTCCAATCTTTAATTTTCTTAATTCACTTCATCATTTTAAACTATTTGAGCCTTTTATATTTATCAAAAAGCATCAAAATGTTGCATAGTTTTTCTCTAAAAATATTTTTATGTATTTTTGCTTTTTGGTTGGGCAACCTCGCATTTGCAAAAGCCTAAGTTTGGTTTGGTCTCATAAAAAACCAAGTTAAGGTTAAACTAGTAAATGATTGAGTTATAGATGAACCAACAAAAGCCAGTACGTTAGAGGTGAATCATGGGAAAAAATCTCAAGTATATCATAGGTGAACCACAAATAAAAACCTCAACTTGTATCCCTTTATAAGTGGAGCTTTTTCACAACCTCAGTAGGGGGTGGCCGTTGATTCTAGTTTGAATCGAACTACCTAAATATTTTGGTATACCACTTAAAATTTTGTTTTCATTGCAAAAATTATATATTAAAATATTTGTAAATCAAAGTTGTTTTAAAACATAAATAAGTTTTTAATGAACATTGCAAAAACAAATACAATGAAAAAAAGCAATAATAGCTTAAAACAACAATTAACACCATCTTGTGGGATTTACACACCCGATTTCATTTCAACTAGTATAAGAGATAGAGAGCCAAATCACTTAGGTCATCCACTGTGTGCAATTCAATTATTTAATTTTAGTTCTCTTAATTGTCATTTTTGTTGCACACATATTTAAATTTCTCTTTTATCACTTATGCATGCTTTCTAAAATACAAGTTTGTTAGTTTACTTCAAAGGTTTTTAGTGTATCTTCATCCATGATTGATATTTGTATAAAACTTTATGAAGGATCTACTTTAGTCCATCCATCATTTTTAATGGTGAATTTTATTTATATTAAAAAAATAAATTTAGAATTTTTATTCAAACAATAGATTTAAAACTTTGGGAAATACTTGCTAAGCCATGTGATTAACATGGAGATTTGTATACAAATGAAATTAAGTCTTTTAGTGAACATAGTAGTGATAAAAAAAATGACACAATGCAAAGCAATAGCATTCACCTACCTTCATTCTGGCATATCTTTAAGTAAATTTAATCAAATTATGAGCTGTTATGTCGTATATAATGTTAAAAAAACTTTGAAGTTACTTATGAAGGAACTTCACAAATAAAAGAAACATAAAATAAATCTTATTGCATATGATCCTAGGCTATTTAGAATTGATACATAATAAACTATAAAAGAGACACTTATGTGATTTAATAATATTACTAATGAATTAGCAAATCTCAAAAAAGTGTTTTCTAGTGTCAAAATTGTAAGAAAACTACTAAAGATTCTATCCAAAGTTTATGATCCTCTTGCCACAGAAATAAAGGTAACCAAAGACATAAATAAGCTCACGTCAGATGACTTAGAGAATTACTAATGGCTAAAATTTAGATGAATAAAAGGGTTGAAGAGGAGGCTTCCCACTGTAAGCCAAAGCATGGAGCAAGAAAAGTGGAACTTTTTTGCATTTAAACCAAAAAGGGATGATTTACATGTGGCATCATTTTCTTTTATGTGTTTGCAGGAAGAAATAAATTTTCTTGTTAATGGTTTAGGAAAAAAATGCAAAAAGTTTTGTAAATAGGAATTGGCAAAAGTAGAAAAGAATGGAGAAGATGAAGGCCTTGAGCTGTTATGATTTCAATCAAGCTGGCCATATTAAAGCGGGTTGTGCATACCTCACAGAAACTAAAATAAAAGATAGGAAAAATAAGAAAATGAAGAAGAAAGTCTTCCAAGCTACTAGGAGTTTTTTTGGGAGTTTTTTGACTCTACAACTTCAAATTGCGAAAAGGAAGAGATTTTAGGATTCTTGATAAATTAAGATTCCAACACATCAAGTGAAGAAGAAGTGAATGAGGTAAGCACTTGTCCTCGTGACATTTTTTATAATAATTACAAAGAAATCCTTAGTGCTTTAACTATTTCAATCTGTACACATAAAAACTTTAAAAAGTATTACAATAAAAGGTTGATCTTTAGATTTTTCCATGAAAGAAGATAATAAAAAAATAGCAATGCTTGAAATTAGTGATAAAATAATTCCATGATTGTTGAGACAAAAGTCTTTGCAATAATTAAAATATTTCATATTTTTCTAGATCATCATGGATAACTTCAATTATTGTTCCATCTTCACTATTATTTACATCATGAAATGCTTACACTTTTTACTTCACATAACTAGTAGCTTCCCCACGTATACGATGTTCATGCCATTGTTACATCATAGGCTAGGATGTAAACCAACGCAAAGTTGTGGGATATTAGAGCTCAATTGGCTTATAGTGTGTGTGTTTATGCTTTTTGTATGAGCTCATTGACAAATGTATTATATGTATGGATTTCATTGTGCTTAGATAGTTTTGCCAACACTTCCATTTTAGAATATGATTGCATGGAACAATTGAATTGATGAATGAAACTATTTTTTATTTTCCCCTTATAAGTGAACAAGGGGTTCTGCATTTTTTTATATCTACCTCAGCTCAATTTTTGTTCAGATTTTTGTGCATCATCTGACCATTCTTTGCAACTTTATTTTTTCTCTAATAATTGGTCATTTTGTAATTTTTTTCATATTTGTCTAAGTTTAAATTGGGCAAGACAATATAATGCTAATGGACCCCATAATCCTTAGACAAAATGACCTTACAAGTTTGTTAAAGGACCAAGAAATTAGGATAAAGTCATAATAATGTGATACATATTAAAGTAAAGTGGAGAAATACAAAATCCTATAACTTGAAAAAAGACTAGAGGCATACTAGATCAATATAAATGCATATCCAAGAGATATTCAACTTTGGTTTATGTAATAATATCTTGAATGCCTAACAAAGATTGAATATTGTACCTTTTTGCTACAAGCTTGCTTTTACTTAAAATTTCAACATTTTAGGTTTTTTCCACAAATAAAAGCTTCTACTTGAAGTGTAATTATTATAATCTTACATTTCCCCCACCATTCTTCAACGTACATTGTCATATTTAAAACTATAAGCTTCTATGTGATGTGAAAATGTTCATTAGAGGTTTGTTCGTGTTGGGTTCCATTTATAGCTCAATAGAATGGTCGATCCAAACACCACCAACATGTTACTTGATGTATTAAAACACTTTGAAATTTTATAAAACTAGTTATTACACATAAAAAATGATTGAAGTGTGCCATATGTTCTAGGAAGTTTGTGATAAATTAGACTATAATTAGTGCTAATATGATAAGTTTTTATTTTACTATTAAATAGAATTCTAGTTTGTTGATTTTAAGTCACTCTCCTTTCGTATCAATTTTAAATCATATACAGGGAACCAAATGTTTTGAAATTTTCCTTAATTTAGTAAATGAATAGGTTTCACTTATTTAATCTCTAAATTCTTTTATTGGCTCAAATCCTATTTAAACCATTAATTGATTAAAATTACATAGTTGTATTTTGGAGTCATTCTTTCATTGGTTAGGTAATACTTTTATATTTTTTCATAGAGTTGTATGTTAAGTATATGAAATATTGATTAAATCAAAAAATAGCTCTTCTAAAATTTTCATGACTAAATAAATAGAAAAATTATGGCACATTCCAAGTTGTTCTAAATGCAAACACCTTGATCCAAGCTTATGCCCCAGAAACATGTCAAGAAAAATAATGGGGAGCAGATTTGGTAAAATCATGTAATTCATGGTAAATTTCTGAACAAGTTGATGTAGCGTGCTGGATAAAACTGGGTAGTATTTAAACCAAACATAGTTATGCATTGGGTTGCACACTAAAAAACTTTTATGAAATGAGTATGCTTTGGTGATGAAATCGCAAGCACATAAGGGTCTAGCTAGCTCCAATTAGGCTTTCATGTTTTAGTGAGCCAATGCTTATAAAAAATAAAATAGGCTTTGTAATTTACAATGTGGGGACTATGTCCCTAGTGTTCACCTCCATCAGAAACAAGTAGGACTTAACATCGTCTAATCGCATATTTTCATAGTAGACATTGCCTTTTCCTTTGAATAGTGATCTTAATATATTCAACCGTACATTTCATATGTCAATTAGAACGTTATCGCTTCACCTATTATAACTCATTGATTCATCAAATTATTATGATCTAATAGCATTTTTACTGTTGATTATTTAAATGATCTAGATTTAATCTTACAAGATCGAAGGGTATTATTCTTATAAAGGACATCTAAGAGTCCAAAACACATCCACCATTAGAATGTTATCGCTTCACCTCTTGTAACTCATTGATTCATCAAATTTTTATGATCTAATAGTATTTTTACTATAGATGATTTAAATGATCTAGATCTAATCTTACAAGATCGAATGGCATTATTCTTATAAAGGACATCTAATAGTCAAGAACACATCCACCATTACAGCATTTGATTAAATAGTTGACATATCCTATGTGTCGATCTAACTGCTCTAGTAAATTCTGCATAATGGCTAAACAACTAGCCAATATTATCTAATTGTACCAGCCATTTTCTAAGATCATTTTGAGATGTTCTTAAGCTATTTTGAAACTACTCTACTAATAAATTTTCACTAAAATTCGAATCATTATAAGAAAACTTTTTCAATAAATGTCTAACCATTATGAATGAGAAACTAGTGAACATGAGAATGATTTTACCATTTTAGAGAAGCAATGCATCAAAATCTACTATTGTAAATTTCTTCTAATAGCACCTAAGGCTTATGACTACTAGTGATTCCAAATTTTTCGAACAAAGCTTAATTTTTTTAAGCTGTCATCTTCTCAAGACATTTCATAATTTTGAGCTCTTTGTACCTTTTTGCATTCTTCAACAAACATTGAAAAAGTCTTATGTTTTACCCAAAAATGTATTTCTTTTTGCATTTTTGTTTTACTTTTTGTTTGGGTGACCCAACATTTGGAAAAGTAATAATTTTATTTCAACTAATAAGAAACCAAGTTAATCATAAGCTCATAAAAGCACAAGTTATAGTCAATTAAGTAAAAGCGTGTAGGTTGGAGGTGAACCAAAAGAAAAATCTGAATTTGTCATTCTTTTATTTTTGGAGTTTTTATTGGCATCAATTGGGTGCAAATGTGTTGCAATTTGATCTAAGCAACCTAAAAATTTTTGTGTACTATTTAAACTTTTGTTTTCATTATAGAATTTATAAATTATTATATTTATTAAAAAACATATTTATAAAAGTAAAATTATTTTAATATGAAATTTTTCTAAAAGAAATACTATTATAAACTTAGCAAAGATATTTTTAAACCGTAACTCACCCTAAACATGGTTCATAAACACATTTTCACTTCAATACAAACTTTGAAAAAAATTTATACATATTATATATGTTATAATATTTTATTATTAAACTTATTTATTTATATTAAATAATAAAAAATTATATAAAGTATTTTCTTTTTATAACATAGATATTAATATATAAGATTTTCTTCTTTATGTTCTTAATCTATAAATGAAACAATTAAATTATGTAACAAATATAAATGATAAAATATATATTGATCATAATTGTCGTATATTAAGCTATGCAATATTAGAGATTCCTTAAATATTTTTAATTAATGGATTTAAATGGTGACTATAGCATTGCAGACAACTATATTTGTAAAAGAGTGAGAAACATAAAGATTTATAAAGGAAAAATAAAGAAGAAATTAGTTAGAGAGAGATGAGAAAATTTAATGAAGCAAAAAGAGCAAACACAAATGAGATACAAGGAATGAATAAATATAGAAAAATGCTAGAAATGAGAAACTAAGATATGATAAGTTATTGATTTATAATATTTATTAATTTAAAAAATATAAAAATATTTTGGGTTCATTAAGTTTATGTTTATTTTAGATATTTAGATAATTTATTAACATTATATTTAATATATTTTTTTTCATACTTAAAATTTATAACTTAGTAAAAAGTTAATAACATGGTTATTGTAATGTATTATATTTATGTGATGTAATATAGATAATAATGTTTAACATTAATAATAAAATTTTAGATTTCTAATATTCAATAATAAAATTTTACTATAGCTAAAATTTTCTATACACAACATATATATGTTAGCATAAAACTAAATTAATTCTATTATATTATAATTATTATAAGTTATTTTAGTTAATATTAAATTATAGTAAATTTATTACTTTATTATATATATGATTTACAATATTTTTTATTACATGAAATTGATAATAATGATATAAAGTAATCCCTAATACTTAATTTGTAAAATTGTAATTAAAAACTATCATTTATAATAATTTAATTTTTTGACAATAACATATTACTGAAATAAATTATCATTCACTATATAAAGAAATATTCTAAATACAATAGGTGCTAATTTAGAACTTCTGAAGTGGTCACCAATCCAAACAATACTCTTGTCCAAGAATGCTTAACTTTTAAGTTCTAATGAGATCCTATGCAATAGTATTCGTGTGGTTGTCGAGGCATAGAAAGAGAAATTCATAGCTTTGTGATTATTGTTTGAAAAATAATAAAGTATATCTAAATTTTCGAAATGATTAACCACATCAACTTTCAAGAATTATATACTTATTATACGTAGCATAATATATTTTAATAATAACATTTTATTTATATAAAATTCATAATAAATTACATAAACTGTTATTTTCTTATTACATACATATTAATACATACATTGTTTATAAATTATTTTATAAATCTTATAAAAAAGTTAAGTACTTAATAAACATAAATTATTAAATATGTATTTATTATAAATATTATACATTAGAAAATGTAACATTAGAGATACTTAAATATTGTTACCAGAAAAAAGATAATAAAGATAGAGCTAACTATTTCTTATGAGATAGAGAATGACATAGATTGATTAGAGAAAAATTAAGAGAAAATTTGTAATAGATTAAGATGAGAGACGATTTAATGAAGACAAAAAAAAGTGAACATAGCGTAAACAGAGAGAATAAAAAAAGGTGCAAAAGAGAAAAATGAGAAACTATTAGATGATATAAAAGAGAGAGAATGTCCAAGACGAATATAAAGAGATAAAGAATGAAGAGAGAAATAAGAGAATGATAATTCAAAATAGATGGTGATGAGAGAATGTGAGAGACATTGAGATAAAGAGTAAAAAGTGAGTGAAATGATTAAATTAAAGTAAAACATCAATAACGATAAAATATGATAAGATATTTGTGAAATATTATTATTTAAGAGTATTACAAATTTTTTTAAATTTTTTTTTGATTAATTTAATATTTAGTTTTTCTTAAATTAAATTTAAAAAGATAATTAAATAATAGATAATATTATTATTCAACTATATTATCCTTATGTGATATAATATGGATAATGAAAATAAATAATAATTAACATTGATGTAATAATTATAGGTTTTTTAATATTACAAAACATAAAATTTGTATATTTAATTCTTATTTATTATCGTGGATATAATTTATTTTGCTCAATTATATACCGTAATAAAGTTACCATATCATTATATCATATGATGTTTCATTTTTATTATTATATGAAATTAACAATAATATTTAAATTTTCTTATTGATAATTATTTACTAAAATGATCATTACAAACTATCATTTGTAATGATTTCATTTTTTAAATTAATTTTATTAAAATAAATTATTATCATTAATCAGAAAAAGAAGTACTATGAAAAAAGAAGTACAATAAAAGAATTTTGCAAGAGGTCACCATCCCAATATTACCCTCACAAAAGAGCTTATAATGCTCCTTTTGTCACACATGAATACAAAAAAAAGTTATATTTATGTGATTATTATCTTAAAAATAATAAACGATTTCTAAATTTGATTAAATTATAAAAAATAAATTACTAAAAAATTATTTATTATTTGTATGTCTTAAAATATAATAGTATCCATAATTTATTTATATAAAATAAATTAAAAAATTATTTAAATTTATATTTTTATAATATAGACAATAATACATAAACTTTTCTTCGATTATGTGATCAATCCTATAAAAACAATTACACAATAAATATATGCGACAAAATATATATTTATCATAAATATTATATATTAAAATATTTAACAAAAAAATTTCTTAAATATTAATAATTTATTGCCTAATAAACAAATAATGGAGAAGAATATAACTATTTCTCCAAAGGGAGGGAAAGTTATGGATTGATAGGATGAATATAGAGAGGAATAGAGTAATCTAGAGTTATGAGAGGTGATTTAATAAAGTGAGAAAAGACCATAAGAGAGATAGAGGCAATAAATAAAAAAATAAAATAAAGAGAAATGAGAAAGTAGACATGGGTAAATGATAGAGAAAGGTCAAAATGAATACAAGAAGATAGAGAATGAAGAGATTAAAAAAAATAATAGATACAAGAGAAAAAACAATAGTGAGAGAAATTGAAAGTCATTGTAATAAAAAGGAAAAAGTGAGAAAAATAATTAAATAAAATTTAAATGTCAACAACTAAACTTTTAATATTTTATAAATATACAAGTTAATCTTACAAAAAATTTAATAATAACATAATATAAATAATATTTGAGGCTTATTATTATGTTAGAATATTAAACATATTTTAAAAAAAATTCAACTATTAATTTTAGAAATAATAATTTTATGATGTAATATGGAAAAAAATATAAATAGTACTTGATATTAATGATATAGTTTTAAATTTTTAATATTCTATATATAATATTACCTTTTTCTAACAATTTTATAAACATTACAGATATAAAAGTATAAAATTAAATTAATTCTAATTTATTATAAACTAAATAAGGTATTTTACCTCAGATTAAACAATATTAATGTTATTATCTTATTATAGCTTTTTTATGTGTCATATTTGTTATTTTTTGAAATTAATAATAATGGTTTGAAGTTATTAGTAAACATTAAGTAATTAAATGGCGATTATTAACTATTGTTTATAGCAACTTTATTTTTTAAAAGTAGCATGTTATTAGCACACGAGGACTTCTCGGAATGTCACCCTTCCCAATACTACGCTCATCGAAGATTGCTTAACTTTTGAGTTCTTATGAGTTCTAGTCTTATAACATTGTAGTGGCCACACATACATATGAAAGGTAAAGAATTATATTTGTGTGATTATTGTCTTGATGATAATGAAACATTTCTAAAAATTTCTAAGTTCTCAAACATATGTTGTTGGTCACCATTTTGTCTGATGAGTTAAGCTTCAAATGTTTAGCTTTTTATTCTAATGGAATTGTCTAGTATGAAATAAGTTAACTAGCAAAGAACAAGTTATGCATTTTGAACATGGTGAACTAGTGGCTGTTGAAAGCAAGGAACTAAGAGTATTAAAAAATTTTCAATGATTAAAGACGTGAAACACCTTTGGAAAAGTTTTATTTTTCTATGAAATAAAATATTAGCAATTTTATTTTAAAGCACTCTCCTTTTGTATAAACTTAAAATAACATTAATGCATCTAAATTATTTAATAATCACATTGATTTAACAAATAAATAGGTTTCAATATTTTAATCTCTCAAAATTTTTTTCTTGGTTAAAATCTTAAACAATTAAATCATTTGAGAAACATAATTCTATATTTTAATGATACTTTCCTTGGTCAAATCATCTTTTTTATCCTTTTTCCAATAGTTTGCATTAGGATTATTATTAAATCTCAATTATATCAAATAAAGGAATTATATTAATATTTTCATGATTAACTAAATAAAACAATTTATGCCACATCCAAAGTTGTTCGTCAATGCAAAGGTTAAGGTCGAGCTTAAGTATGGCCAACAGGTTAGGAAAAGTAGTTAGAACTAGATTAGGTTTTCTTGTTCTACTTCACGATGATTTACTGAACCAAATGGTGTAAGACATTCAATCAAATTGGGTACCACTTAAATGAAATATAAGTATGGGTTAGGTCAGACCCAAATAAACCTGTATGTTATGAGTATGCCCAAGTGATTAAATAGTAGCACATAAGAGGGCAGCAAGGCCCAATTTTTTTCATAAGTTATACCTAAGGAAATGCTTATAAAGACTGAGCAAGTTTCATTTTTTGTAAATAAGTGAATTGTAATAGGAGAGAGAATGTAGTAAGAGAATGTAATAGACATTAAGATAAAGAGAAAAGGTGAAAGAAATAGTTAGATAATAGTTAAATCTTAACAACTAAACACTTATTATTTATTAAATATAACAAATTTATAATATATAAAATTTGATAATAATAAAACATAAAAAACTTTTTGTTATATTATTAATTTAAATTTTTTCCAATATTTAAATAAGATTTTGATAATTAATTCAATATTCTTTCTTTTTTACTTAAAGTTCAAAAAATTATTAAATACTAGAAAATATAATTTCTGAAATATATTATATTTATATGAAGTACTGTAGTTCATAAATATAAATAATATTTAACATTAATGACATAATTTTAAATTTCTAATCTTCTATAACCTAATATAACTATATTTAAAAAAAATGTAGATCATATGTATACTATCATAAATATAAATTTATTTTAATTTACTATAATTTATATAAATTATTTTTATGAATATTAGTCTATATTAATGTTATTATTCTATTATGTCATATGACACGCAATATTTGTTATTATATAAAATTGATAATAGCATTGTAAAGTTATTATTAAAAATTAATTATGAAAATAATTATTATCAAATATTGTTTATAATAATTAAATTTTATAATTTAACATTTTTTTAAAATAAATTTTCATTCATTAAAAAAACAATAAAGTAATAAAGAGAACCAGTGGTACGATAGTCATGTGGTCACAGATTTATACAATAGACATAAAATCATAGCTATGTGATTATTTTGTTGATTATAATTAACCATTTAAAAATTTTTCATAGTTATCATGCACTTACGCTTCAAAAAATATTTATGCATATTAGATATGTCATCATTTATTCTAATATCAATATTTTGTTTATATAACATTAATATAAAATTACATAAACTATGGTTTTTTATAACATACACATTAATATAAAATATTTTATTCTATTATGTTATCGTTTTTATAAATAAAATATTAAATTACTTAGCAAATATAAATAACATAGTATATGTTTATCATCAATTTTACAAAGCCCATGCAACATGAGAGATTTCATTAATATTATTAATTAAAGCACAAAAAAAGTGATAAAAAAAAGCCAAAATAGTAATAAAGAGAGATGAGGGATGATTTAATGGAGATGAAAAGAAAAGAGAGAAAATAAAAGAGATCTAAGAAATCAATAAATAATTCAAAGAAAAAAAATGGGAAAATAAGAAAGAAAGATGAGAAAAAGTAGCCAAGAAAATTATACTAAGATAGAGAATAAAGTGACAAAAAATAAAATAATAATAGGAGAGAAAAAAAGTATGAGAATGTGTGACATATTTAGATAAAGAAAAAACTTAAAAAATAACTAAATAAAAGTTAAATCTTAAAATTAAAAATTAAAAATTTATTAATTTTAATAAGCTAATCAAATATAATATTTAATAAAATTTAGATATAAAAATAATTGAGGTTTGTTATTATTTCAGAATATTATAAATATTGAAAATATTTTTTGACTACAAATTTAATATTTTTATTCGTACTTAAAAGAAATAAGTTAATTAAATAATAAAAAGTATTTATTCTTGTATATTATCTCCATGTGATATGTTATATATAATAAATATAAATAATAACTTACATTAAAAATATAATTTTAGATTTTTAACATTTTAAAATATAATATCACTATATTTAAACAATTCTACACATGGCATATACATACAATTATAAACATAAATTAAATTTAATTTAAGATAATTGATGCAAGTTGTTTTGCTCAATATTAAACAATATTAAAGTTATTATTCCATTGTATCAGATGTCGCATTGTATTTACTATTACGTGAAATTTCATAACGATGATATTAGGCAAGTATTAATACTTATTTTTTAAAGTTGTAATTATAAACAATCATTTATAATATTTAAATTTTCAAGCATTGACATATTATTAAAATAAATTGCCATTTATTAGAAAAAATAATATTTTAACATACTTCCAATGTAAGGACTTCTCAGATGGTCACCAATCCTAATATTGCCTCACCCATTCAAGTTTAACTTCAGAGTTCTAATTTGATATAGTGCCATAATGCTTTTGCTTCACAGAAGTATACATTATACAAAAAAAATCTAGTTTTGTGATTTTTCATTCAAGATAATGAACCATTTCAAAAAATTTGAAAATTATCAATCATTTGTATGTATAAGAACACTATATTTATTGTATTCATTATAACATATTACTATTTTTAAAACAACTCTATATATGGTATACATATAATATTATTTACATAAATTAATGTTAACTAATTATAATTTATATAAGTTATTTAGCTCTATGTAAAACTGTATTAAAATTCATATATTATTGTATAATAAGTTGTGTCATGTAAATCGTATATGAAATTGATAATAATGTTATAAAAATATTATTAATAATTACTCACTAAAATTGTAATTCTAACTACCATTTATAAAAATTTAATTTTTTAACATTAACATGTTATTATATTTAGTTCTCAATCATTATAAAAAAGATTGCTATGAAACAATTTCTGTAATAAATGGAATTGTCATGAGGTAACCCAGCCAAAAACAACTCTCACCAAAACATACTTAACTTTAGAATTTTAATTAGATCCAATGATATAATGATGGTATGGTTAGACATGCATTTAAATGAGAATGAATTGTACTTGTGTGATAATTGTCTCTAAGATAATTAACCATTTCTAAAATTTTCTCAATTTTCAAACACATTTTTGGGTAACCCTAGTTTTATGTTGATGAACCCTTAAATGTCAAGCCTTTTACTTGCATTGGCATCTTTTGGGTGCAATATGTTTAAAAAAGAAAAACAAGAAATACTTTTTGACCCTGGTGAACTAGCAATCTCTGATTTGAGTGATTAGTAAATTTGAAAGATGGTAGACTTTCACATCTGCTTTGATAAGGACTTATTTTTCTATGAAATAAAATGTAAACTTATTGATTATATGGCATTCATCTTTCGTATCAATTTCAAGACGTATTTAGACATATAAATTCTTTAATCTAGATTATGTATGAAACGAAAAGGTTTTAATTTTATAATCTCTTAATTCCCATCTTGGTTCAATCCAACTTAAATGATTTCATAATTTAAGATAAATCTATTTTTGAACAATTTTTGGGTTAAATCATACTTTTGTATTTTTTCCAAATTCTATGTTAAGTCTATTACTAAATGTTGATTATATAAAAAAATTAAATTAAAAGTTTGATAATTAAATAAATAAAAAAATTTACGCCACATCTCTAGATGTGCTGGAAAGAAAATGACTCGAGCAAATATCAAGCCTCAGCATTGGACATTTATATTTTTGTAAAATTCTATTTTAGGTTGATGGTTAAATCTTCAATACATAAAAAATTACTTCTAATAAAATTTTAATGATTAAATAAATAAAAAAATTCGGCCTCAATCTAAGCTATTCGATTTCGAAAAGCCTCTCGTTGTGCTTAACAGTGAGCATACAGTTAGGAAAAATAGTTAGATCTAGATTGGGTTAGCTCATTTTAGTTCTTTGAAAATCCATAAGTCTAATGGGGAAAGGAATTGATTCAGAATGGGGAGAATTCAAATAATATGCAAGTATGAGATGGGTCTAACTAAAATAAATCCATAAGTTAAGATTATGGCTATGTTACTAAATAATGAGCACACAAATGTATATCCATAAAAAATTAGGTTCCCAAGTTACACCTTAGCAAACACTTATTTAGAACAAATAAGTTTCATCTCCTAAAATGTATGACAACGTCTGTTGTGATAATGTCCATGAAAAACAGATAGTACTCTGAACTGTTCATCCTTACATTTTTGCAATGGCATGGTGGAGATCACCTTTGTCTTTAAATAGCGATCTTAATTGATCCAACTATCCATTTGATAAGTCGATTAGATGGTTAATACTTCATAAGTTGTATCCATTTGATCCGTACTACAATCGTGATTTCATAAAAATTCATGAGATGACTCATTTTGTTTCCTCTTTTTAAAAATTCTATCCTTGATCTAATAACATTGATCTCTCCTGTTCGAATCCTGTGGTCCAGATCTAATCCTAATTTTATTTTTTATACAACAAAAGCTAGAAATTTCATCTAACTTGATCAAATAGCCCCTTTCAAAGCTAACTTCATCGAACTACCATGAACTCATCTATCATAACATTGTTTGATTCGATTGTTGAGTTCTCTTCTGTCTTATTCCAATGGTTCTAATCAACTTTACTTATTTGCTTAATAACTTGCTGTTATAATGCCATGACAACAGGCACTTTTGAAAAAAAATTTAAGATCTTTTTAAGCTGTTTAGAAGCTACTTTTATAACTTTTTTCACTCACTTTTTAATTCCTATGAGAAAAAAATTTCTATAAATACTTAACCATTGTGAATGAAATGGCTAATAAATGTGAATAAGATTTTAACATCTCAAAAATTGGCAACATCATATTCTTCTAGTTTTCCGTTGGCAACTTCTATGACATATAACTACTTAGAATTTCAAATTCTTTTATCTAATCCTCTTCCTTCTAAGCTTTAATTGTCTGAATGCTTTTTCATACTTTTGAGCCTTTCGTGAGTTTTTATATTCATTACCAATAATAGGATTTTTTTTGTTTTTATCAAAAATTTATTTCTTGTTATATCTTTATTTTTCTTTTAGGTTGGGCAGATAAAGATTTGTGAACGCAATTAGATTGATTTGGTAAGGAACTAACTTAGGATTCAACTCTTAGAAACACATGTTAGAATTCAACCCAAAAAACTAGTAGGTTAGAGCACTAAGGCAAGAGTTGTTTTAGCATGGTTGTCCTCTTGAGAGGTTCTGATTCTACAAAATTTTTTCACATTCAATTTTTAATAAACAAAAATTTATTTTAATAATAGGTCAATGTTAATAAACCAAATTATTGTAAATTATGCTTTATAATAACAATTTTTGTAATTAATTATTAATAATAAATTTATAAAAATTATTATCAATTTCAAGCAATAATAAATATTACAAATGTTATGATATAATAAAGTAATAACTTTAATATAGTGAGCAAAATAATTTATATTAAACATAATAAATAAGAATTAAATTTTTTTATAATATTATATATATGATGTGTATATAATTTTTTAAATATAACAATATTTTCATGAAGAATATTAGAAATTTAAAATTATTACATAGATGTTAAGTATTATTTAAATGAATTATATATATTCCAAAATTTAAAGATAATTTTTTAGAATAATTATATCTCTTATTATTTAATGAAATAATATTAAGTTGATATAAAAATATTATTTAAACATTAAAAATATAAAAATAGAGTAACAAGCATTAAATTATTTTTTATTATTATTAAATACAATCGATGATCATGTTAATATATTTAATATAGTATTAGATGTTTGATTTTTAATATTTATTATTTATTTATTTTTTTGTCTCACTTTTTTCATTATCTCAATACCTCTCGTGTTCTCTCGCTTCCTTTGGCCTCCTATTATGATTTTATATTTTTGTCATCCTTCTCTAATTTCTTTATATTTTTTGGATATCTCTCTCCTCTATCATTCTCTACTTTATGGTTTCTCTCATATTTATTTTTAAATTTACTCTCTATAGATGCTCTATGATCTTTCTTTTCTTTTTCTTCTCATTAAATCTTCTCTCATATACATTTATTACTATTTTCTTCTTTATTTTGCTCTTATCAGTCTGTCTTTCTTTTTTTCTTATAGAATAATTACCTCCATCTCCACAATCTTTTTTTAGCTCATCAATTAATAATATTTAGGCAATCTCTCATGTTGCATAGTGTAATATATAAATTTATGACAAAATATATATTGTATGCCTGTGGAACCACATGAGCAATATGGAACAAGATCTCATTAAAGAACCAAAGTTAATCATGCTTGGTGATAGTATTACTTGGATTGGTAACCTCTTTTGAGATACTTGTGTTTCAAATTTTGTATAATATCCTAAAAATTTTGTTCTTATTGTTGATGAATATAAAAGGACTTGAAAGGCACAAAATCATTAAAAATTATAGAAAATTAAAGGTTAGAAGAATTAGGCTTAGTTGAAAGAATTTGTAACATATAATAGACACAAGCCATAGGTGCTTGTTGATAGAAGAAATTTCAAATAACAATGTTGCCCTTCTTCAAGATGTGAAAATCTTGTGTACATTCATTAATCATTTAATTCACAATGTCTAGGTCATCATAGAAAATTTTATTGTAGCCAATAGAAAGTGAGTTAAAAGACATGATAAAAGTATCTTCTAAGCAACATATAAATATTCTAGAATATTATTCCAAAATGTTTGCAATGGTTTATTATTTAATCACTAAGAATAATATATTGGAGTTGTAAGATTGACATTGTGGTGATCTCAATCTTCTAATCAAATGTTGTAAAGGCATATGAACTTTGGATGATTGGATAGAGCTGGATCTATTCAGGGCCATTTGATCAAGAAAAATCGATATTAGATTAGAATCATTATCTTCAAACTAGAAAGATCTGGGTCATTAGGCCAAGGAATGATTATTTAAAAAATTGATAATAAAAAAAGCAGTCTGTTAAAGTTGGATAAACTAATAACCGTCGAATGGATCAATCAGTATAGTAGATGAAGTTGTAACTATTAGATCAGCTTAACAAATAGATAGTTGGATTGATTAAGGTTATTGTTTAAATGTGTTAATGATTAACACCATGCAATTGTGAAATATGTGATCAAATGGTCCTTAGCACTGCAAATTTTCGATGAAAAATTTCACAAGTGGCATAATAAAACATTTTAATAAAGAAAACTTATTTGTTAAATATAAGCATTTGTCTAGCTCTAACTTGTAAGCCTAAAATTGGTTGGCTTCCTTTTGGTGTGCTCGAGATCTAATCACTAATGGGGAGACATATCTTCTTTGTCTATCCAAGTTCATCACATCCCAGATCATAAAGTCCTATTTGATTACGAAATATAATGTTAGCTTGTTGACTTTAAGGTGATCTTCTTTCATATCATTTTCAAATCATATTCTGCTATCTAATTTTTTTAAGCTTCTTATTGACTCAGAAAATAAAGAGGATTTAATCTTTTAATCATTAAATTGTTTTCTTGGTTCAAATCTTTCTTGAGCTATTCATTTATTTATCATAACTCTTTTTTTGAATCATTGTCTATTTAAGTAAATCATGCTTTCTTTTTTTGTTAAATTATATGTTAAGTGTATTATTAAATATTTATGATATTAAAAAAAAAATTTTAATAAAATTTTCATCCGTAAGTCAAAAAATTTGTGCCACATCCCCAGGTGTGCCTTAATGCAAAAGTATTGAGTTGAGCTTACCCTAAGCATCGGGCCAAGAAAATAGTCTGACTAAGATTAGGTCAACTATTTCTAGTTCCCAATGAAGCATTTGAACAAAATGTAAGTAAGGGATGGGCCAAATTATGATAAACCTATTTGTTACAAGTCCACCCAGGTGATTAAATCCTGAGTCCAAAAGTGAGGTGCCATCAAACATTTTGTTCACAAGTCATACTCAGGTGAATTCTTATAAAGATAAACTAAGGTTTCTTTCCCACAATATGGAACAATGTCCCTTGCGACTATCTCGACCTATAATAAATAGAACTTAGCTCTGTCTAATCACCCATTTTTACGATCACAATGTTGAGCTTGCCTCCACCTTTAAAAAGTTATTTTATTCCATCCATCTGTCCCTTTGATAAGTCGATCGAATGGTTACTACTTCATCCTCTGTAACCTATTGATCCATCTGATGGTTGTGATCTCATCCTACTTCATCAGATGGTTATTTTTATTTCCTCACTTTGAAATAATTTATCATCAATTTTATGACCCAGATCTAATTTCAATTTTACCAATGATTAATGATCCAAATCTCTTCTCACTTAATCGAACGTTCTCGTTGAAATCCAGCTTTATCCAACCATCCAAAACTTATTCTCCTTTACAACCTTTGATCAAATGGTGGGTATTTCTATTGTGCTGATTTAATGACTCCAATCAAGCCTGAATAATAAGTAAATAACTAGCAACTACTATGTCATTACAATAGCCATTTTTGAAGAATATTATAAGATTTTTTATGCTGTATGGAAGCTACTTTTGTAACAAATTTTCACCCACTTTTTAAGGGCAATGATAAAAACTTCTCTTTAAATGCCCAACCATTTGTGAATAAAATGACTAATTAATGTGAAAAAGATTTTAACATCTCAAAGAATGTTTGCGTCATGTTCTATAGGAATAAATTTCATCAGGCAACACATATAGGCTTACAACTAATTAAATTTCAAAATTCCTCCAATTAAGCCTAATTCTTCCAAAATTTCGTACTTATAGTTCATTTAAAAATTTTAAGCTCTTCATACCTTTTTACATTCATTGACAAGAAAAACAAATTTTTTTTGTTTTCATTGGAAATTTTTATATGGCTATACTTTTGTGTTTTTTTTGGTAGGGTGGCTCATCATTCACAAAAATCCTAAGTTTTGTTTAGTCTCATGAAAAATTGAGTTTGTGTTGAGCTCTTAAAGGCCCATGTTATAGTTTTACCCATAAAAGTGAGTTGGTTTTGGAGAACCATTATGAAAAACCTAGACATGCATTTTGTTTACTGGTGGAGTTTTTTCAACATTAATTTTGAGTTGACATAGGTTGTAGTTTTAATTTTATCACCAATAAATTTGTGTTCTATTTCAATTATTATTTTTATTATATAACATATAAGTTATTATATTTTTAAATTAAAGTTTTCTATAACGTAAAATTATTTTTTAAAAAAATTTTTCAAAATAAATATAATTAAAAATTAGATAAAATAATATAAAACAAAAATTGTTCCATTTTTTGGGGTTTACAAACATATTGCCAATTCAATAAAAACGTTTTTCTTATTATATGCAATAACGTGTCATAATAAACTTTTTTTATTTATATAAAATTAAGAAAAACTAACTTAAACTATAACTTTTGATAATGTAGACATTAGTGTATAAGATTTTCTTGCATTATTTTATAATTTTTAGTAATAGAAAAATAAATTATGTAAAAAATATAAACGATAAGTACACATTTACCATAAATATTATATATTAAACTACGCAAGATAAGATATTTCATAAATATTGTTAATCGATTGATTCAAAAAGTGATAATAGAGTTGAAGATAACTATTCAATAAGATAAAGAAAGACACTAATTGCTTAACAAAAAATAGAGTAGGAAGCAGTGATAGAAAAAGATGACAGAAGATTTAATGAAGAGTAAAAGAAGAAAATAAAGGAGATAAAAGGAATAACATATAAATGAAAGAGACAAAAATGAGAAAGTAGAGATAAATAAATAAGAGAGAGATGAAGAAAAATATAAATTGATAAAGAATGAAGAGCTAAATAGGAAATAATAATAAGAGAGAGAAGAAAGTGGTAAAATATGTGAGGCATAGAGGTCAAATAAAAAATCAGAGAGAAATACTTAAATAGCAGTTAAATCCTAGTAATTAAATTTATGATATCTATTAAATAAAACCAATTCATCATGTATAGTATTTTATAACAATAAAATATAAAAAAATTTAAGGTTCATTATTTTTTAGAATATTTCAAATATTTAAATAATATTTTGATTATTTATTTAATATTATTTTGTTCAAAATTAAAATTTAAAAAATATTAATGAATAATAATAATTTTTTTTAATATAAAATCTTTATATGATGTAATATAAATGATAAATCTACATAATAGTTACCTTTAATAATATAATTCTTTTATTTTTTAATGTTCTATAATATAATTTTACTATACTTAAAAATTCTGCAAAAATTAAATATATATTATTATAAAGATATATTCAGTTACATCATATAATGTGTCATATTTATAATTATATAAAATTAAGGATAAAATTATCAAGTTATTGTTTACAATAAAATACTAAATTAATTATTATAAACTATCGTTTATAATAATTTAATTGTAAAATGTTAAAATCATTTTAGAATAACGTTTATCTCATTAGAGAAAGAAATATGAAAAAAATACTACCAAAATGAGTTCTCATGAGCACAACCATCTTGACAACATTATCATGCAAACAAGTTGAACATTGGATTTCTAAAGAGATCTAATAACATAATGCTCATGTGGTTGAACTTGCATACAATAGCCAAAAAATTGTAGTTGTGTGGATTTGGTGTTTTATATATAATGATCAATTTCTAAAATTTTTAAAATTATCAAGCATATGTATTTTTTAAAAAAGCATTCTTGTTATATATCCGAGAATATCTTCTTATATCAATATTATTATAAACAATTACCTAAATAATTATTCTTCTATTATTATAGTAATTAATATATAATATTTTCTTGAGTTATGCTATCATTTTTATTAAAAAAATTAATTTAGATGATAAATATAATTAACAAAGTATATAGTTATCTTGATACTATATGTTAATCTTTGCAACATGTGAAATTTTATAATTATTATTAATTAGTAGATTGAAAAAGTGATAATGAAGAAGAAGAGAAGTATTTTATTAAGAAAAAAGTCACAAAATGATTAGAGCAAAACATAGAGGAAAAAAAAGAGATTGATGAGTCACAACTTAACAAAGTGGAAAATAAAAGAGAGAACATAAAACTGATAGAAAAAAATAAATAGATATGTGAAAGAGAAAGGGAAACGAGACAGTAAAGAATGATAGAGTAGTATTAGAGACCAACAAAAATATAAAGAGAGACAATGAAGAGAGTTGTGTGGAGGCAATAATTGGAGAGAATATAAAGTGAGAGAATATGAGATAGTGAGATAAAGAGGAAACAATAAAGAAACAGTTAAATAAAATTTAAATCTTAATAATTAAATTTGTAATATTTAATAAATATAACTCGTTAATCATATCTAAAATTTTATAATAGTAAAAGAGAAAAAGTAATTTAGATGCATTATTATTTTTTAAAAATTATAAATATTTAAATAATATTTCTCTTATAAAATTTTATTATTATATTCATAATTAAAATTGAAAACTATAGTTAAAAAATAAATAATATAATTATTGTAATATATCAACCATATTTGAGGTAATATAAGTTATAAAAAAATAAAATTTTGCATTAATATTATAATTTTAAATTTTTAATATTTTACAATATTATATTACTATAATTAAACATTTTTGTTAATAGTATATATATTATTATAAACACAAATGAATTCTAACTTATTAAAATTGATATAAGTCATTTTGTTACATATTAAACTATATTAAAATTTTTATTTTATTTAATTATATGATGTGTTATTATTTTATTACTAATTATGTGCTAAAATGATAATTATAAGTGACAATTTTTAATTATTTATTTTTTTAACAATAAGATATTAATAAAATTAGTTGTCATTCATTACAAAAAAATTGCTAGGAAAACATTAATGTAGCATAAGGACTTCTAAACAATTCACCCATCCAAATACTACACCCACCCAAGCATTCTTAACTTTGAGTGCTAATAAGATCCAGTGGAATAATGATGTTCTGGTGACACATTTTACAAAAGAAAAAGTCATAGTTGTGGATTATTATCTTGGAAATAATAAACTGTTCTTGAAGTTCCTATATTATCAAGCAAATGCACTTTCAAAAAAAATTAGGTTGATATCTATGTCAAATATACTCCTACATCAATATTTTATTTGTATAAAATTAAAAAAAATATAAATATCTTCTTTTGATAAAATAATTGTTAATACTTAAGATATTGTTTCCATTATGTTGTTATTATTATTAAAACAATTACATTTAGTAATAAATATAAGTAATAGAATAAATATTTATAACAAATATCATAAATTAAATTATGTAAAAATAGAAATTTCTTGAATTATATTAACTAATTGGCAAAAAATAAAGAAAAATGGAGATAAGTATTCTATAAGAGTAAGAGAAAGACACTGATCTATTGGAGAAAAAGGAAGAAAAAAGGAATAATAGAAATAGATGATAGATGGCTTAATAAAGTGAGAAACAAAAAATAAAACACAAATGAGATAGAGAGAATAAATAAGTAAAAGAGAGAGTGAAGAGAAAATAGATCAGGATAAGTGAGAGTATGATGCAAAGAAAATTATAACGAGATATTGAATGAAGAGACAGTAAAATTATAATAATAGAGGGAAAGTAGTGAAAGAATGTGAGAAATATCGAGATGGAAAAAAAAATATGGGAGAAATAATTAAATAAGTGCCAAATCTTAAAATCATAATATTCATTAATTGTAATAAGTTAACCTTATAAAATATTTAATAAAAATAAAAATAAAAAGTTATTTAGGTTTACTTTTATTTAATAATATTGCCCTTTTTAAAAAAATATTTTTAATATTAGTTTAATATTATTTTATTCTTACATTAGTTAAAGAAGTTAATTAAATAAAAATTAACATAGTTATTCTAATGTATAGTGATTATATGTTGCAATATAGTTAATTAATATAAACGACATTTAACATTAATCATATATATTTAAATTTATAATATTTTATACTATAATATTACGATATTTAAAATATTTTTTACACAACTTAGATAAAATTTTATAGACAAATGTTCATTCTTTTTTGATAAAGTTGATATAATTTATTTTGCTAAATATTAAACTATGTTAAATTTATTATTTTATTAAATGGTATCATGTGCTATATTTATTATAATATTAAATTGATAATAATTTTGCAAGTTATTTCTAAAATTTATTACAAAAATATAAATTAAAAATTATTAATTATAGCAAATTAATTTTTTACTATTGATATGTTAGTGAAATCAAATGTCATACATTACAAGAAGAAATTTTATGAAAAATAGGTCCAACATGAAGAGCTCTTAAGAGGTCATCCAACCACATACAGTTGTCACCAAGCATTCTTAAATTTGGAGCTCTAATAGATCTACTGTTATAAAGTTCGTGCAATCACACATTGATATAGAAGAAAAAATCATAGTTATGTTAATGTTGTCTCGAATAAGGCAAATAATTTCTTTAATTTTTTTCAAGCGTAAGCATTTTTAAAAAGTTATGCTTATTACATATGTGTTAATATATTCCAATACAATTATGTTTATTTTAGAAAAAATTATAAAACATTTAAAAACTATTATTTTTATAGTGTAATAATAATAAAAATTATTTTCTTCTGTTATGTTATTATTCTTTAAAAAATTAAAATATGCAACTAATATAAATGAAACAAAATATATTTATAACAAATATTATACATTAAATTATGCAATATAAGATATTTCTAAAATATTGTTTATTGATAGGCTAAAAAGGAGATAATTGAAATAGTGATAATTATTTCAAAAGAAAGAGAAAGTCAAGGATTGATAAGAACAAAATAAAGAGAAAAATTATAATAGAGTGGGATGAGATATAATTTAATAAAAAGAAGAAAAAGAACATAAAGAGAATAGTGAGAATAAATAAAAAAGTGAAAGAGAGAGAAATGAGAAAGTGAGGAAGGATTGATAAGAGAGATGCTAAGAAGAAAATTAAAAGATGGAGAATGAAGAGAGATATAAGAGAATGATAATTAGAGAAAGAAAGAAACGAGAGATTATAAAAGACATTAAAATAAGAAGAAAAAATTGAGGGAAATAATTAATTAAACATTAAATAATCAAAATAAAACTTTTAACATTTATTAGCTATAAAACATTAATCATATATAATATTTATTAATTATAAGAGATAAAAAATATTTGAGATTTAAAGCTATTTTAAAAATATTATTAATATTTAAAGCATATTTTGACTATTAGGAGCATTTTATTTTTCTTCATAAATAATATTTTCAAAAAACATTAAATAGTAAATAATAGAGTTATTAAAATATATTATCAATATATTATGCAATATAGGTAATAAATATACATATTATTTAATAATTATGATAAAAGTTTAGATTTCTAATAATCTATAATAAAATAATTCTATAATTTAATAATTCTATGCACAACATATACATTATTATATAAATAAATAATTCAAGTATATTATATTTGACATTAGTTATTTTTCTCAATGTTAAAGTGTTAAGAAATTCTTATTTATTATATCATACAATAATATATATTGATTATTAAATGGAAGAAACAAGTATTAAAAAGATTTTTTTAATAATGAAATAATGAAAATGGAAATTATATACTTTATTTTATGATAATTTAATATTTTTAATAGTAATATATAAATAAAATCATTTTTCATTTATTGAAAAAGGGATTTTTATGAAAAAAATAAGTATAACATGAGGTCTTCTTAAGATGTCACCCATCCCAATACTACTCTCACCCAAGCGTGCATAACTTTGGAATTCTAATAAGATCTAATACCAAAAACTAGCTTGGTCACCAATGCATATAAAAGAGAAAATTATTATTGTTTGGTTATTATCTTGATGAAAATAAATAATTTTATAAAAATATCTAAATTATCATTCATATGGAAATTTTAAAAAAAATTATACTTATATATATTTCATAAAATAATCAAATATTTTTATTTAATTTAAATATAATTAAGAAAAAGTATGTAAGGTTTTATCTTTTATAATTCACACATTACTACATAAAAATTTCTTGTATTGTGTTATCACACTTATAAATAAAAAATAAAATTATGCAAAACATAATAAACTAATAAAATTATATTTATTATAAATATTATACATTAGACTATATAACATAAAAGATTCTTTAATATTGCCAATTTATTTGTTAAAAAATAGAGAATTGAGATGTACATAATATTCTACAAAAAAAGAAAGTGATGGATTGATAAGAGAAAAATAAAGAAGAAATAGTAATAGAGAAAGATAAGAGATGATTTAACGAGAAGAAAAAGAAAAAACTTAATGTAGAGAAGATTTTGAAAATAAATAAAGAAGTCAATTTGAGAGAAATGAGAAAATATAGAATGATAGAGAGGAGAGAGAGACTATGTGCAATATAAGTAGATAATGAAGAAAAAGTAGAAGATTAACAATAAAAGAGGTAATAAAGTATGAGAAAATGAAATATAGATAAAGAGAAAAAGTGAAAGAACTGATTAAGTTAAAGTTAAATCTTTTTTATTAAACTTATACTACATATATAACATAACATTATTCATATATAATATTTAATAATAATAAATTATAAAAAAAAATTTTGTTTTGTTATTATTTTTGAATAGGAAAAAGATTAAAAGATATTTTTATTATTTATTTAGTATTATTTTATTCTTTCTTAAAAATAAAATAGCTAATTAAAAAACAAATAATATATTTTTTATATTACATTATCTTTACATTAGTTCTTATCGATAATAAACCATTTCTAAAATTTTATATGTTATCATACATATGTGTTTGATCACCCATAAGTTAGATTGGTTAAGCCTTAAATATTTAGCCTTTCAGCCTAGTGGGCTTATTTAGTACAAAATCTGTCAAAATGTAAAGAACAAACAATTAACTTTGAACATGGTAAATTAGCTGTCTTCAAAGAATCTTATAGTGTTCAACAAGCTACAAAGATTAAAGAATTGCACATCAACTCTAACAAGGTCTTATTTTAGAAATATATAGAACCTTAGTTTGTTAATTTTAAGGTACTCCTCATTCGTATCAATTGCAAATCACACTCAAAAATCTAAATTTTTTAATCACCTACTTGATGTAGCAAATGAATAGGATTTAATTTTTTAATCTCTTAATTATTTTCTTGGTTCAAATCCTACATAAACCATTCATTGATTTAACAAAAAATCTATTTTTTATTCATTCTTTCTTTGGTTAAGTTATACTGTTGTATTTTTGCCAAATTCTATGTTAGTTTTATTGTTAAATCTTGATTAAATAAAAAATACTTTGTTAAAATTTTCATAGTTAAAAAATAAAAAAATTTAAACCCCACATCCAAAGCTATGTTCAGATGTAAAAGAATTAAGCTAACTTTTAGCATGACTATAAGACTTTTGTATGTTTGCTAAATATTGATTACACAAAAAGAATAATTCAATTAAAATTTTTATAATTAAATAAATGAAAAACATCATGCCACATACCAAGCTGTACCTAAATGGAAAAGTCATGGGTCAAGCTTATGCCTGAGCATAGGGTCAAGAAAAATATTCAAATATAGATTGGGCCAACCCATTCTAGTTCACGTTGAATGGGTAAATCAGGCGGGGAAATGTATTGGATTGAACTAGGAAGCATTCAAACCTAATATAGGTATAGGATGGGTAAAACCTAGATAAACTCATTAAGGCACGAGTTTGCCAAGGTGATTAAATGTTCATCACACAAATGCAGATCAAAGAAGTGTTGCATCATTTTCTACTAGTATAAATTTCTAAGGCAACATGTAGGACTAGCGACTACTTGAAGTTCTAAATACTTCTAGCTTTGTCAAATTCTTCTAAGCTTTCATTTTTTAAAATTCTTTTCATAATATTTTAGCTTTTCTTACTTCTTTACATTCACAAAAAAGAATAAGGTTATTTTTTAATTTTTATCAAAACTTTATTTCTTGTTGTATTTTATTTTCTGTTTTGCATGGTGCAAGGCATTCATGAAAGCTTCGGTTTGGCTTTATCTCATAATGATTAGAGTTATGGCTGACCTCATAGAATCCCAACTTATAGTTGAACCAAAAAAGCTAGTTGATTAGAGGAAAAATATTAGGGAAAACCTAAACATTTAATTCCTTTAATAGTTGAATTTTTTTACCTCGATTGTGGGTAGACATAGATTCTATTTTAAATAAAACAACATAAAAAGTTTCATGTACCATTTCAACTTTTTTACTATAAAAATTATAAATTTTAATGTTTCCAAAATTTTTTTTATTAAATATTAAATTATTTTTATAATGAAATTTTCAAAATAAATACAATTCAAAATTTAGCAAAAATTATCTATAATCGTAATTCACCTTCTTCTTTGGGATTCATTCACTAGTTTTCACTTTAATATTTATCTCTTAAAGTAACTCATAATTATTATATATGTCATAATATATTCTAATACTATTATTTTTTTAATATAAATTTAATAAAAAATTAGATAATTTTTTTTCTATTACATCGACATTAACAAATAAGATTGTTTTCCATTACGTTATAAAACTTATAAATAAAAAATAAAATTTTATAAAAAATATAAAAAAATAAAATATATATTTATCATAAATAATATATATTAAACTTAAAATTGTGAGAGATCATAAATAATGTTAGTCGATGGGATTAAAAAGAGATAATATATATGTAGATAACTATTGGGTAATTAAGAAAGATATGGATAAATAAATAAAATAGAGAAGAGAAGTAATAGATAATGATGATAAAATATTTAATGAAGAGGAAAAGAAGCAATAGAACATAGAGGGGTTAGAGAGAATAAATAAATAAATAAAAGTGAGAGAAATATGTTAGTAGAGAAGGGTAGAGGAGGGACAAATACCATGAAAGGTATAAAGAGCAGAGAATGGACACACATGTAAACTATGTTAAAAGAACAATAAGGGAAGTCATAGAATATGAAAAATATTTAGATAAGGAGAAAAAAGTGAGAGAAACAATTGAATAGATATTATATCTTAAAAATAAATTTATAATATTTATTAAATAAGATAAATAAATCAGAGATAATGTTTAAAAATTTTAAAATATAGAAATAAATTTTAATTTATTATAATTTAAGAGTAATTCTCATATTTAAATAATATTTTAACTATTAACATAACATTATTTTCTTATAAATTAATAAAAAAGATTGATTAGAAATTAAATAAATTTATTCAAATATATTATATTTATAATACATAATATAGATAAAAAACATATGTAATATTTAACAATAACGATATAATTTTATAATTCAAACATTTTGTAATATAATATTACTTTATTTAAAAAGTTGTGGGCACAACATATGTACACCATTATGAAATGAAATTAATTACTATTTATTGTAATTTATATAAGTTATTTTACTCAATATTAATTTATATTAATGATATTATTTTGTTACATCAAATGATGTGCCAAATTTCCTATTATTTAAATTTTACAATAATGCTATAATATTATTATTAATAATTATTTATTAAAATAGGAATTACAAATTATCATTTATAGTAGTTCAATTTTTTTATAGTAATATATTATTAAAAGAAATTATTATTCATTAGAAAAAGGATATGAAAAAATATTTGTAACATAAGGATTTTTAAAGAGATCACTCATCCAAATGCCAATCTCACAAAAATCATACTTAACCATTGGTTCTAATGAGATCTAATGTCATAATACTTGAGTGGTTGTACATGTATATAATCGAAAACATTATAGTTTCCTGATTATTGTGTTGATTATAGCAATAATTTTTAAAAATTTCAAAATTTTTAATGAAATCTACTTTTCAAAAAAAATTATGCCTGTTGTACGTCATAAAATATTTTAATATCAATATTTTATTCATATAAATTTAACAAAAATTTACATGATATATTTTTTAAATAATTCATACTTTAACGGATAGGATTTTCTTCCATTATGTTATCATTTTTGCAAACAAAAAATTAAATTATTTAATAAATTAAAAAAAAAAATATTTATTTTTCATAAATATTATATATTAAACTATGCAGTTCTTTTGATTTCTTAGATATTGCCAATTAATTCCTTAAAAGATGTATAATGGAGAAAAAGATAACTTTTTTGTAAATGAAAAAGTCATTGATTAATAAAAGAAAATTATGGATGATTATAGTAGTAGAGATTAATGAGAGATTTTTTAATGTTTAGACAAAGAAAAAAGTGAACTTAATGAAGATAAAGAGAATTAATAAATAAGTAAAATAAAAGTTAGAATGCAAAGAATTATAAAGAAGAGTTTGTGCAAAGAAAAATGTAATGAGATAGAAAAGAAGAGATAAATAAGTGAATGATATTTGGAGATGGTGGGAAGTGAGATAATGTGGAAGTCATAGAGATAAAGAGGAAAAAGGTGAGAGAAAAAATTAAATAAAATTTAAATTTTAACAATTAAAAATAACAAGTTAATCATATATAATATTTTATTTTAAAAAAACATAAATATATTTCTTTGGTTTTTTAACATTTTATTATTTTATTTTCTTAAAATAAAGAAATTTTAAAAAATAATAAATTATATTGTTATTCCAATAGATTATCTTTATATGACAATAATATAAATAACAAAAATAAACACTAATTTACATTAATAAAAAGATATTAGAATTCTTATATTGCATAAGTAATATTATTATATTTAAAAAGTTCTATACATGGTATACCTATACTTTATGAAAACTAATAAATTCTTGTTCATAGTAATATACTTGTTATTTTTGTCAATGTTAAATTATACTGAAATTATTATTTTATTATATCATATGATGTGCTATATTTATTATTATATGAAATTAACAACAATATTATAAAGTAATTATCCAAAATTATGACAAAAGTTGTAATTATAAACTATCATTTATAATAATTTAATTTTTTAATATTGACATGTAAAGTATTATTATTGATAGCATTTATGATAATACATAAGATTTTCTTCTATTATATTATTATTCTTATAAAAAAATAAATTGCATAATGAATATAAATATATATATATATATATATATATATATATATATATATATATATATATATATATATATATATATATATATATATATATATATATATATATATATATATATATATATATATATTTATGATAAATACAATGCGTTAAGCTATGCAACATAAGAGAATTTGTTAATATTATTAGTTGATGATAAAAAAGGTTATTAAATATATAGATAATTATTCTTCAATAGAGAGAGAAAGACATGAATAGATAAGACAAAAATAAAGGAGAAAATAATAATAGAGAAAGATAAGAGATTGTTTAATGAAGAGTAAAAGAAAAGAGAGAATAGAGAGAATAAATGAATAAGTGAAATATGGAGAGAAATAGGAAAATAGAAAAGGATAATGGTGAGATGGCTCAAGAAGAATATAAGAAAATAGAAAAAAGGAGAGAAATAAATAAATGATAATAGCATGAAAAAGGAGGTGAGGGAAGATATGAGACATTGTGAAAAAAGAAAAATTAAGGGAAATAATAAAATAAAAGAAAAACAAAAAAAATATATACTTGAAATATTTTATAAATGTAGTATGTTAATCACATATAACATTTAATAAAAATAATATATATGAAATAGTTGGGATTTATTATTATTTTAGATTATTACAAATATTGAAAGAATAATTTGACTATTAATTTCAAATTAAATTATTCACAAATAAATTTAAAAAATTTATTAAATAAAAAATAATGTAATTATTCTAGCATATTGTCTTTATATGATGTAATATAGATAATAAATACAAATAATATTTCAAATTAATGGTATAATTTTACATTTCTAATATTCAACAATATTATATTACTATATTTAAAATATTTTATATAATACACATTTGTATTATTAAAAAATAAAATTCTAATTTGTTATAATTGATATAAGTTATTTTGCTAAATATTAAATATATTAAGTTTTTGTTTTATGGTGGCATATGATGTGTCATATTTATTACTACGTGAAATTGGATAGATTATTCTCAAGTTATTATTAATAATTAAATACTAAAATACTAATTATTAACTATTATTTACTACTATTTATTTTTTTTAAAATTAACGTGCTATTAAATCATTTTATCATTCATTAAAAAAGAAATGTAACGAAACATAGGTGCAATAAGATGACATCTCAAGATGTCATCCATCATAACGCTACCCTCGCCGAAGCATTTTTAACTTTGTGGGTACAATGACATCTAATGGTGTAACACTAGTGCGAATGTGCAAGCATATAAAAGAAAAAAAACTACAATTATGTGATGGTCGTCCTAAAAATAATGATCTATTTTTAAAACTTTCTAAATTATCTAACATATACACTTATTTAAATAGTTATACTTATTATATATGTCATAATATATTCTAATATCAGTATTTTGTTAATATAAAATTAATAAAAAAATTACATAAATTATTATTTTTAACATTAAATATTGAAGTACACAACATAAGTGATTTTTTAAATATTATTAATTGATTAGCTAAAAAAGAGAATGGAAATGAAGATAACTATTCTATAAAAGAGAGAGAAAGCCATGTATTAATGAGAGAAAAAAAGAAAGAAAAATAGCGATAAAGGGAGATCAGGATGATCTAACAAAGTGCCAAAAAAGATCAAATATAGAG
The DNA here is from genome assembly GCA_023846275.1 of Vanilla planifolia. NCBI lineage: Eukaryota > Viridiplantae > Streptophyta > Magnoliopsida > Asparagales > Orchidaceae > Vanilla > Vanilla planifolia. The sequence goes on from JAIUJO010000263.1 coordinate 143,756, forward strand.
AAGATAAAGAGAAGTTATAAAAATGTAAAAAATGATATTGAAATGATAAAGTAAAATAGGGTAGACAAGAAAGAGTGACCTAGAAGAATGTGTTAAGAATTGTAATGAAGAGACAAATAAGAGAATGATAATAAGATAGAAAAAAGTGAGAACTTAAAAAAACATTTACATAAGAGAAAAATTGTGAGAAATAACAAAATACAAGATAAATCGTAATAATTGAAATTGTAACATTTATTAATTATGAGAAGTCAATCGTGCATAATATTTAGTAATAATAACTTATAAAATATATTTGAGGTTCTTTTATACTTTAGAATATTACTAATATTTGAAAAATATTTGAACTATTAATTAATTTTTTTATTACTTTAAATTAAAAAATTATTAATTAATAAATATAATTACTATTCTAATATATTATTCTTATATGTTGTAAAACATATAATAAATATAAATAATATTTGATTTTAAAGATATAATTTTAGAATTCTTATTTTTTATAATATAATATTATTATGTTTAAAAACTACTAAAAAGATTACAAATATGCATTTATAAACATAAATTAAATCTTATTTATCATAATAGTTATAAGTTATTTTACACAATATTAAATTAAAGCAATGTTAATATTTTATTTTATCATATGATGTGTCATATTTATTATTTTATAAAATTAATAATATGGTTATAAAGTTATTAATTATATTTAACTTCAAAAAAATTAATAATAAATTATCATTCATAAGAAACAAATTTTTGATCACTAATAATATATTTTAATCAATTATCATTCACTAGAAAAAAGAGTGTTGTAAACAAAATAATTAAATTACGGGCACTTCCCAGGAGGTCGGCAATCCAAACAATACTCTTATCCAAGCATGTTTAACTTTTCAACTCTAATAAGATCAATGCTATAACACTTATGTGGTCACACATGCATTCAAAAGATAGAATCATAATTGTGTTATTATTTTCTCCAATACAATGAATCAATTAAAAAATTTTATAAATGATTAAATAGATGTGTTGGGTCACACTTTTGCTTCATGAGTTGTACCTTAATTATTTATCCTTTTATTCTATAGGCTTCTTAAGTATGAAATAATTTTATTGGTAAAGAATAAGTTATGAACTATGAACATGGTGAACTAGCTCTAATGAAATCACCTTGAAGTCTCCAACAAGTTTCAATGATTGAAGACATGCACATCGACATTAATTAGGATATATTTTTCTTTAAAATAAGATGTTAGCCTGTTGATTTTAAGAAACTCTCAATTTGTATCAATTTCAAATCTTATTTAGGCATCCAAATATTTTAATCATCACTTTGATCTTGCAAATGAATTGGATTCCATTTTTAAATATCTCTATTATTTTGTTTGACAAAAGTTTATATAAACCATTCAATTATTTAACATAATTCTATTTTTTTAATCATTGCTTCTATGGTTAAATCATATTTTTATATGTTTTTATCATATTCTATGTGATGTTGATTATTAAATGTTAATTTCAATGAAAAATATATCTAATAATATTTTTATTGTTAAATAAATAAAAAAACTTTTATGCCACATCCCTAGTTGTGCCAAACCACAAAAGTATTAAGCCAAGCTAAACTCGTTCATTGGGCAAGAAAAATAGTTAGATCCAGATTGAGCCAACAAATCCAAGTTCACTACGAATTCTTAAGCTTCATAGGCAAAGGCATTAGATAAAACTAGGAAGCATTCAATCAAAAAATAAGTATGGGCTGTGTGAAACAAAGATAAACTCGTATCTTAGGAGTTTGTCTTTGGGATTAACTTTTAATCTGGCACAATCTCCCTTGCAAAAATCTACATCAAAAACTAATAGCACTCAGCACCATCCGATAGTGCATTTTTGTGATTACGTTATGGGCTTTTAAACAATGAGCTTATTCATTCAAACTGATCATCTGATAAGCCAATGAGATGGTCTATACTTCATTCGCTATAACTACTTGATCCATCCAATGTTCCTATCTCATTCGACTTCAATTGATGTCTATTTTTATTTCTTTTTCTTAAAAATATTCAATCCCTCATCTGTTGAGACAAATCTCTCCTATTTTAATCATATAGCCTCGATGTAATTATTATGTTTTGATTAACCAAAAGATCCATGTCTCGTCTTAGTTAATTGATTGGTTGCCATAAAATCTAACTTCATCCAATCATCTACAACTTTTTTTCCTATACAATGTTTGATCTGAAGGTTGAGATGTCCTCAAGGTCGAACCATTGGATCCATCCAATTATACCTAATTATTAAATATGTAGCCAATATTATACCACTATAATAGTTGTTTTGGAAGATTATTTTAAGATCTTATTAAGATGTTCAGAAACTCATTCTATAATAGCTCTTAACTCAAATTATAATGACAATGAAAAAAACTGTTTAATAAATATCTATCAATTTTGAAAGAAATGACTAAGGAACATAAATAAGATTTTAAAATCTCAAAAAAGCGCTAAATCACATTATACTTCAAGTTGAATATAAAATTGAAGTTGAATATCAAATAAGATTTTTCCTTTATTATTATATGAAGTTGAATATAAAATTGTTAAGTTGTTATTAATAATTAATTAAGAAATTGGTAATTATAACATATCATTTATAATTTTTTTTAACATTAATATGTTATTAAAATAATTAATGATTCGTTTGAAAAAGAAAAATAAAAAAATATTTAGAACATAAGGACTTCTCAGGAGGTCACTTATTTTACTGCCAGTCTCTGTCAAGCTTGCTTAAATTTGAATTTAAATGAGATTTAGTATCATATTGCTTGTGTTGTCATACATGCACACAGTCGACAAAATAATTTCTATTTTATGATTTTTTTGCTCAAAATAATCAACAATTTAAAAAATTTTAAAAATTATCAATTATATGCATATTTCAAAAAAAACGTTATGCTTATTATAAAATTATGCTATAATATATTTTAATATTAATATTTTTTTAATGTAAAATTAATAAAAATTATATAAAATATTATTTTTAAAAAAGTAGACATTCATACAAAAGATCTTCTTCTATTATGTTATGGTTCTCAAAAATAAGTACAAATAATAAAATATATAACTATTAAAAATAATATATATTAAATTATGCAATACAATAGATTTGTTATAAATATCATAATTTGCTTCAATATCAATATTTTATTAATATAAAATTAATAAAAAATTACCCTATTCTTTATGATTGCCCACTCAATTTCACTGAAGTAGAGACGAGAGAAGATTTATTGAAAGGAAAAGGAAAAGTGAGAAAATAGAGGAGATAGAGAGAATAAATAAATAAAAGAGAGAGAGAGAAACAAGAAAATAAAGAAAGATGTAGGATAAATAGGGTAAAATACTGTATGAAAATAGAGAATAAAAAGACAAATAAAGAAGGATAATAGGACATAAAAAACGTTATAGAAAATAAGAGACATTAAGATAAAGAAAAAGAGTAAAAGATGTAATTAAATAAATGTTTAATTTGAAAAATAAATGTTATAATATTAATAAAATATAATAAGATATTCATTTGTAATATTTAATATGAATAAAAGATATAAATATTTAATGTTTATTATTTTTTTCAATTATTTGATTTATTTAAAGAATAATTTTATTTTAATTTAATGTAATTCCTTTTATGCTTAAAATTTTTTAAATAATTAATAATATAATTATTCAAGTATATTATCTATATCATAGGTAATATAGTTAATCAATAGAAATAATATTTTACATTAATTATATTATTTTAAATTTTTTAATATTTTAATATATAATATTACTTTATTTAAAAAATTTTGCACAAAAATGTACAAGCAATTATAAAGACAAATTAGTTCAAATTAATTATGATTATAATGAGTTATTTAGCTTGCTATTAAACTATGTTATAGTTATATTTTTATCATATCATATAATGTGCCATATTTATTAATATATAAAATTTGTAATAATCTTATATAGTTATTATTAAAAATTAATTATGAAAATAGTGAATTTTTATTATAAATTATAATAATTTAAATTATTAACGTTAACATCATATTAAAATAAATTTTTGATCATTAGAAAAAGAAATATTATTAAAGTATGTGTAACTTGAGGATCTCCAAAGAGCTCACCATTCAAAATACTATACCTTCCTAATTAAACTTATCTTTGGAGCTCAAATGAGACTTATTTTGGTAAAGCTCGTATGGTCACAAATACATATAGAAAATATTGTTGTGTCATTATTATATTAAAATAATAAATTATATCTAAAGTTTTCTAAACCATTAGCATATGTATTTTTAAAAGAAATTAGTACTTATCATATATGTCATAATAGATTCTAATATTAATATTTTATTTATATAAAACTAATAAAAAAATAAATAAATTACTTTTTTTATCATATAGACATGAAAACATAAGATTTTCTTCTATCGTGTTGTCATGTCTTTTAATAAAAATGTAATTTATCAAATAGAAATGATAATATATACGTCTAACATAAATATTATACATTAGAGTATGAATTATATTCGATTTCTTAAATATTTTTATTTTACGGTCCAAAAATGATAGAATGGAGATGGGTAAAATAATTTGACAAGAAAGAGAATGATAAGGATTGATAAATGCAAAATATAGACGAAAATAACTATAGATAGAAATGAGAGAATATTAAATAAAGAAGAAAAAAGGGAGAAAATCAATGGGATATAATGAATAAATAAAAAATAAAAGTGGGAGAAATTAAAAAGTAGAGAAGAATAGAAAAATAGATGAATAAAAAACTTTGAAGAGATAGAGAATGAAGGGACAAATATATAATAATAATAAGAGAGAGCATTTAGTGAGAGAATCTTAGAGACATTTAGATAAAGAGAGAACAGTGGTAGAAATAATTTAAAAAAGATAAATCTTATTAATTAAACTTATAATATTTATTAAATATAATAAGTTAATCATTTTTAATATATAATAATAATGAAATTTAGTAAAAATAAGGTTTATTATTAATTTATGATACTTTAAATATTTAAAAAATATTTTTACTATTAAGTTCATGTTATTTTATTCATACTTGAAATTAAAAATTTTAATTAAATAATAAATAATATAGTTATTCTAATATATTAAATTTATATTATGTAATATAGGTAATAAATATAAATCATATATTTAATCTAATATATTATTTTTATATGATATAATATAGATAATAAATGTATTAATATTTAACTTAGATTATTTTATTTTAGATTTTCTTTTGCTAAAAAGTATATTTTATTATATTTAAAAGATTCTATATTTATTACTTATATACAATTATAACATAAATTATTTCAAATTTATTATAATTGATATAAGATATTTTAACCAATGTTAAATAATATTAAGTTTATTATGTTATTATGTATTATGTTGTGTACGATTTATTACATCATATAATTAATAATAATGTGTCATATTTATGCACTTTGAAAATGATAAACTTGTGGTATTGAGATCACCTTCAAATATTTAGCAAGTTTCAAAGATTGAAGACATGCACATCAACTTTGATAAGGTTTTATTTTACCATTAAAAAAATTAACAAGTTGATTTTAAGGTACTCTCCATTTGTACCATTTTCAAACCATATTTAGGAATCTAAATTCTTTAAACATCTCGTTAATTTGTCAAATGAATAGGATTCAATTTCTAAATCTCTTAATTCCTTTCATGGTTCAAATCCAACGAAAAAAATTCATTGATTTAACGTAATTCTATTTTTGGTTCTTTCTTCTTTTATTAAAAAAAAGTTTTGTGTTTTCTATCAAATTTAATCGTAAGTTATTGTTAAACCTTGATTACATACAAAAAAATAATTGTATTAAAATTTTCATAATTTAATAAATAAAATATTATATGCCACATTCCAAGCTGTACATGAATGTTAAACACTTTGGTATAGCTTAAACTCAAGTATCAGGTAAAAAAATAGTTAGAACAAGATCGGGTTGACTAGCTTTAGTTTAATGTGTATTCTAAAATTAGATAAGGCAAGGCATTGGATTGAACTAAGAAGCTCTTGAGCAAAATATAAGAATCTTGTTAAATCTAGATAAACATGTGCATTACAAGTCCTCCTCAGTGATTATTGAATCTCTAGTGTGCAAAGCCAAAGCAAACCAATATTAGTCTTACAAATTATACCCAAGGAAAAGTTTATAAATACAATAAGTTTCCTTTCCTTTGATGTGGGACAATGTCTTTCATGACAGTCTCCGTCCAAATGCAGTAGTACTTAGCACCATCCAATGATATATTTCTACGATTACATGTGGAGATTGTCTCCACATTTCAACACTGATCTTAACCAATCCAACCATCAAATTCATAAGCCATTTAAATGATTAAAGCTTCATCTACTTTAGTTGATTGATCCACTCTGCAATCGTGATCACGTTCGACTTCATTTGACTACAATTTTTTTTTTCTTTTCAAATAATTTAACATTGATTTGATGACACATATATCTCATTTTCTAATTCTATGATTCATATCAAATCTTTATTTTATAGTTAAATAATCAAACAATCCAAATCTCATCAAACTTGATTGAGCGGCCCAGATCAAATCAAGTTTGATCCAACTAACTAGAGCTCATCAGTGTTTACAACATTTCATTGAATTATTGAGATCCTCTTAGTGTTGATCTAATGGACGAAGTAAATTCCTCTTAAAAGTCAAATAATTATTTGATATTATGCCATTCTAGTAGTCTTTTTGTGAGAATATTGTAAAATTTTTTAAGCTATTTGGAACCTTCTTTTGTAACAGCTTTTAAACTTCTTTTTCAATGGCTACAAAAAAAGTTTCCTATAAATACCAAAGCATTATGAACTAAATTATTAATAAATGTGAACAATATTTCAACATCTTAAAAAGGGGCTACATCCTATTCTGTTGGCAAAATTTTCCACTCATAGACAATATGAGTTATGGCTATATGAAATTCCAAATTCTTACAACTAAGCCTAATTCTTCTCAACTTTTATTTTCTTAATTCTTTTCATTATTTTATGCTCTTTGTGCATTTTTGCAATTATAACCAAAAATAAGAAAAGTTTTACATTTTTATCAAAATTTATTTCTTGATGTGTTTTTTGTTGGGGGCTTAACTTTTGAAAAAGTAAAAGCTCTTATTGATCTTATAAAAATTGAGCTATGATTGGTCCCATAAATGCCCGAGTTATAGTTGCACCAACAAAAGCTAGTATGTTACACTTTAGACATAAGAAAAAACCTTAATATGTAATACTTTTAAAAGTGGAGATTTTTTACCTCATTTGGGGTTTGACGTAGTTCTTGTTTGAACCAAACCACCAACAAATTTGTAAATCATTTCAAGTTTTGCATTTGTTATAAAAATGATAAATTAATATATTTGAAAATAATAGTTTTTATAATTTTAAAAAATAAAATTAGTAAAAGAAAGTAGTAGAAATTGTTTAAAACAATAATTCACCCTCTTTTGTAGGATTCAAACACTCATATTCACTACAATATGCTCATTTAAAAGCCCTTGTACTTATTATTTATGTAATAAAGACTTTTAATGTAAATATTTTATTTTTATAAAAATATTAAAAAACATATACTATTATTATTAATAACATAGACATTAATATATAAGTTTTTGTACTATTATATTATCATTCTTTGAAATAAAAAAATTTTATTATATATCAAATATAAATAATGAAATATATATTTAATAAATATATTATATATTAAATATATGACATGATAGATTTTTTAAGTATGGTTAATTGATAGGCTGAAAAAGATAATGAAAATAGAGATAATTATTATATAAGAGAGAGAAAGAAACAAATTGATAAAAGCAAAATAGATAATGAAATAATAATTAAAAAAGGTGAGAGAACATTTAATGATGAGAAAAGAGAATGGATAATAAAGAAAAAATAGAGAAAATAAATAAATAAATGAAAGGAAGGAAGAAATGAGAGTAGTGAAGGATTTACGAGAAAGTAAGGCCAAGAAAAATATATGGAGATAGAAAATGAAGAGACAAAAAGAGATTTATAAAAGAAGAGGGTAACGAGTGAGTGAATATCAGAGACATTTAGATAAAAAGAAAAAGTAAAGAAAATAATTAAATAGAAGTTAAATTTAAATGATTAAGCATATGATATTTAATAAAAATAACAAGATAATGATATATAATATTTAACAACAATAAAAGATAAAAAAATTTTAATTTCACTATTATTTTAAAATATTTTAAATATTTATCAAATATTTTACTATGAATTTAATATTATTTTATTTATAGAAAAAATTAAAAAGATAATTGAACATGAAATAATATTATTATTCTAATATATTAACCTTATGTGACATAATATAGATAATAAAAATATATAACATTTAATATTAGCAATATAATTTTAAGTTTCTAATATTATATGAAATAATACTACAATATTTAAAAAATTATATGTTATTATAATCATAAATTGATTCAAATATGTTATAGTTGATAGATGTCACTTTGTTTAATCTTAAAATATATTAAAGTTATTATTTTATTATATCTTTTGATGTGCCATATTTATTCTTATACTAAATTTACTAAATTTTTAAGGTTTTTCTCAAAAATTAACTACTAAAATTGTAATTATAAGCTATCATTTGTAATAATTTAATTATTTAAGGTTAACATGATAATAAAATAAACGATCTTTTGGTAGAAAAATGAATATGAAAAAATATTTCTTAGATAAGGACTTCTAAGGAGGACAACCAATAGAATATGACACCTATCTAACCAAGCTAAAAATTGGAGTTCTAATGACATCTACTGCTATAAAGCTCATGTGGTGGCACACGCATAATATGGACAACAAAGCTTAGTTTTGTGGTTATTGTTTTGAAGATAATGAATAATTTCTAAAATTTTCAAAATAATCAAGAATATGTAATACTAAAAAAATTATGCTTACTATATTTGTAATGACATGTTCTATTATAAATATTTTTTTATTTTAATTAAAAAATATTCAACTAAATAATTATCTTTCTATAACATATACATAAATACATAAGAATTTTCATCTATCATATTATCTTTTTTATAAATCAAACGATAAATTACACTATAAATATAAATAATGGAATTTAAATTTATTATAAATATTATATGCTAGATTGTGCAGCATGAGATATTTCTTAACTATTATTAATTGATGGGTTGTATTAGAAAATGAAGATGAAAATAACTATTCTGTAAGAAAGAGAGAAAGTCACAGATTAGTAAGAGCAGAAAAGAGAGAAAATAGAAAAATACATTATTTAAAAATTATTTAATTAAAAGAAAAAATAAGAAATATAGGAGATAGAGATAATAGAAAAAAGTAAAATGCAAAAGAAATGAGAAAATATAAAAGAATAGGGATTGTTCGAAGCAAAAAAAGAAATAAAGAATGAAGAGACAAATAACACAATGATAATAAGATAATGTAGTATGCGAGACTAAGAGATTTTGAAATAAAGGAAAAAAGTAAGAAATAATTTAATCAAAGTTAAATCTTAATGATTAATCATATAATATTTATTAAATATAGACTAAATCATGAGATATAATGTTTTATATGTGCAAAGTTATGGAAGATATTTTATAATTAATGTTAATTTAAATTACTACTTTTATTTAAAGAATCTTTAGATTACTAATATTATATAATTTTATTAATTCTTACATAACAAAGGTAAATAATATTTAGCATTAATGATATAATTTTAGATTGTTTAATATTCTATGATCTAATATTATTATAATTAAAAAATTCTATAAGATGTATAAATATTATTATAAAAAAGTTATGATGGCACTATAAAATGATAATTAATAATTAATTACAAAAAAGGTAATTTAAAGTTATGACTTATAAAAATTTTATTTTTTAACATTAATATTTTTAAATTAATCAAAATTCACAAGAAAAATTATTGATAAGAAAACATACGTGCAAAATGGTGACCTCTCAGAAGGTCGCCTATTCAAATACTACTCTTACCAAAGTATACTTAGCTTTGGAGTTTTAATAAGATCCTATGCTATAATGTTCAAGTAGTCATTTAACCCCATAAAATGCAAAAATTTATAATTATGTGATTATTATTATCTTAATATTTATGTACCAATTTTTATAATTTTCTAAATTTTCAAATATGTGTGTCTTAAAAACATTATGCTTGTTTGTGGCATAATATATTCTAATAAAAATATTATTTTAATATAAAATAAGAAATAATTATTTAAATTATTATAATAAGTAATATAGATTTTAATAGATAATATTTGCTTTTAATACGTTAGCATTCTTATAAATTAAAAATTAAATTATGTAATAAATTAAATTTATATATAAGAACCATAAATTTTATACATTTAAAATGTAACATGAGAGATTTTTTTAATATTGTTAATTGATGGGATTAAAAAATACTAATGGTGACGGAGATAATTATTTTATATGAAAGAGAAAAAGGCACCAATTAATAAGAGAAAATAGAGAAGATAATAATAAAAGAGAGAAATAAGAGATGATTTATTAAAGAGGTATAAAAAAGAGAATGTAGAGGAGATCAAGAGAAAAATAAATAAAAGAGTAGAAGGACTGAGAAAATAGTAAAGGATATAAGAGAAAGTTAGGCTAACAAAATAATAATAAGATAAAGAATGAAGAACAAATCGAGAATGATAATAGAAGACAGAAGTGAGAGAGTATTCTAGAGAATGAGATAAAGAAAAGTAAATAAGAGAAATAATTAAAAAAACATAAGTTTTAATAATTAGATTATTTTTTTTATTAAAAATCAAAATTAAATCATATGTAGTTTTTAATAATAATAAAATATAAAAATATTATGTTGTTATTATTTTAGAATATTTCAAATCTTTAAAAACTATTTTAACTCTTACATAATAAAGAATATAATTATGGTAATATATTATCTTTATATGAACTAGTATAGATAATAATTATAAATAATATTTAACATTAATGATATAATTGAATATTTTTAATATTCTATAATAAAATATTACTATATTTTAGAATTTATAAACACATCTTATATACGCTACGATAAATTTAAATTATTATTAATTTATTATAATTTACATAATTAAATTTTCATAATATTAAACTATATTAAACTTTATTTTCATCGTATCTTATGATGTGTCATGTTTATTATTATATGGAATTTATAACAATATTATTGAATGGAAATGAAAAATTATTTAAAGCATGAGGACTACTCAAGAGGTCACCTATTCCAATGCAAGTCACACCCAAGTAAGATGAACTTTGGAGTTTTAATGAGATCTAAAGCAATAATGCTCGTGTGGATGCACAAAATACAAATGAAAAGAAAATTAGGTAATGTGATTACTGCATTAAAGATAATGAACAATTTCTAAAATTTTAAAAAATAAACAAACATATGCACTTTTAAAAAATTATTTTTGTTATGTCCAATAATATATAATAATATCAATACTTTATTTATGTAAAAGTAATAAAAATTTACATAAATCATTATTTTTGATAAAGTGTACATTATTACATTAGATTTTCTACCTTTATTTTTTTATTTTTATTAATAAATAATTAAATTATTTAATAAATATAAATAATAAAATATATGTCTTTAGTAATTATGCTATATTGAACTATATAGCATGAGAGATTTCTTAAATATTATTAATTGATTGGCTATAAAAAATAATAAAGATAGAAATAATTATTTTGTAAGATAGGGAGAATGTGAGGGATTGATAAGTGCAAAATAGATAGCAAAGTCGCAATGGTGACTACTAAGAGATAATTTAATGTAGCAGAAAAGATAAGAAAAAAGATAAATGATATAGAGAGAATAATTAAATAAGTGATAGGGAAAGAGAAAAGAGAAATAAAGAATGATAAAGGAGAGTTTGAGGTCAAGAAAGATATAAAGAGACATAGAATAAAGAGATAATTAAGAAATGATAATAGGATAGAGTAAGAAGCGAGAGAATGTAAGAGATATTGAGATAAAGAGAAAAAAATAAGAGAAATAGTTAAATAAAAATTAATTCTTTATTATTAAAAATATAATATATATTAATATACCATGTTAATTATCTATAGTATTTTATCATAATAAAAAAATATATTATTTAATTTTTAACATTATTTTAAAATTTTTAAAAATATTTAACAAATAACTTGACTATTAATATTATATTACTCTATTCATACTTAAAGTTGGAGAAGTTAACTAAATAAAAATAATACAACTATTCTCAAATATCATTTTTATATTATGCAATACTTAAAATTAATGATATAATTTAGATTTTTAATATTCTATAATATTATATTACTATACGAAAAAAATTTATAAACAATATAAAGATTATTATAAAATTAAATTTATTCTAATTGGTTATTAATAACATATGTTGCTTTATATAAAATGAGTAATAATATTATAAAGCTATTATTAATATCTAATTTCTAATAATTTAATTTTCTCAACATTAATATGTTAAAAAAGTTGTCATTCATTAGAAAAAATTTGTTATAAAAAACATATTAACAAGAACACTTCTTATGATGTCACCCTTCCCCAAATTACTCATGCTCAGTTATTCTGAACTTTGGACTTGCAACAAGTTCAAGTGCTATAATGTTGGTGTGGTGATACATGCATACAAAAGAAAAGAAATCATATTTCTACGACTATTGTCCTCAGGATAATGTAATATTTTCTAACATTTTCTAATTTATCAAACATGTGCACTTTAAGAAAAACTTTATGTCTATATATATGTTATAATATATTCTAATATCAATATTGTTTATAACAAATTAAGAAAAAAATTATGCAAACTATTATTTTTGATAACACATACATTAATACATAACATTTTCTTACATTACGTTACAAATATTATAAATAAAATTTTAAATTATTTAATTAATTTATACAATAAATAAAAAATTATTTTTAATTTTCTACATTTATCTATTTAACATGAGTGATTTCTTTTATATTATTAATTGATTAGCTAAAAAAGAGATAATGGTGAAGGAGATAACTATTCTGTAAAAGAGAACGACAGAAATTGATAAAATAAAAATAAATAAGAAAATACTAATAGAAGGGATGAGAGATGATTTGATGAAGACGAAAAGAAAAGAGAGATTTTATGGGAGAGAGAGAAAATAAATAAGTAAATGAAAGAGAGGAAGAAAAAACTAATTACTACATTAGGAATTATTAACCATAAGTTATAATAATTTAATAACTTAATATTATCATGTAATTAAAAAAAATTATCTCCCTTTAGAAAAAGGATTATTAAAAATAATTTGCAACATGAGGACTTCTCAAGAGGTCACACATCACAATACTACTCACGTGCAAGCAAGATTAACTTCGGAGTTTTAACAATATGTAATGCAATATTGCTCGTGTGGACACACACTCACATAATTGAAAATCAAGTCTTAGTTATGTCTTTATTTTGTTGAAGATAATCAAGAATTTCTAAAATTTTCAAAATTATCAAGCATATGTACATTTAAGAGAATGGTGCTTATTATATATGCCATAATATATTCTAATATAAATCTTTTATTTATATAAAATTAAGAAAATTCTTCAGAAGCAATTATTTTTTGATATCATATAAATTAGATATAAGATTTTTTCCATTATCTTAATATATAAAAAAGAAAGCTATGTTATTAATATAGATAATAAAATACTTTTTTTTGTAAGTATTATATATTAAACTATGCAGTATTAGATATTTCTAAAATATTATTAATTGATGGGCTACAATAGAGATATTAGAGATCGAAATAAGTTTTCAATGATTTATGAAGAACATCATCGAATTATAGGAGCAAAATAGTAATAGAGATTATTTAGAGATGATTTAATGTAGAGAAAAAGGAAAGAAAGAATATGTAGGAGATAAAGTGAATAAAAAATGAAAGGGAATGAGAAATTAGAAAATAAGGAAGGATAAAAGTGAGTTTTAGGCAAATAGAAATATGAGAAGGGTAAGAGGAGACAAATAAGAGATTACTAATAAGATTGAGTAGTAAGAAATATAGTGTGAAAGATTTTGAGATAATGAAAAATAAGTGGGAGAAATAATAAAATAAAATTTAAATCTTAATAATTAAATATATAATATATGCTAAATAAAATAATTTAATCAAATATAATATTTTGTAATAATAAAATATAAAAATCATTTAAAGTTTAATAATATATTAGAGTTTACAAAAATTTAAAGATTAATTTTTGTATTAATATTATGTTATTTTGCTTAGACCAAAATTCATAAATGTTAATAAAATAAAAAATAATATAACAAATCTAATATATTATTTTTTTATGATATAATATACCTAATAAACATAAAAACTCTTTAACAATATTGATATAATTTTAGATTTCTAATATTCTGTAACGTAATATTAGTATATTTTAAAACTTTTATGTGAAGAAAATACACTATTATAAAAATTTATTAATTCAAATTTATTACAGTTTATTTAAGTTATTTTTCTTAATATCAAACTATATTAAATTTTTTATTTTATTATAACATATATGTGGCATATTTATTATTATATAAAACTAATAATAATATTATAAAGTTATTATTAACAACTATTTACTAAAATACTAGTTAATTCTTTTAACATTTTATTAGAAAATGGATTGCAACGAAAAAATATGTGCAACTTGAGGATTTCTAAAAAGGTCACCCATCACAATACTACCAATATCCAAATATGCTTAGTTTTGGAGTTTTGATAAGATCTATTGCTACAATGCATGTGTGGTCAGACAGGCATAGAATAGAAAAAAAGCACAGTTGTGCGACCATTGTCTTGAAGATAGTACACTACTCTATAATTTTCTAAATTATCAGGTATGCGCTCTTTGAAAAAAGTGAATACATATATAGATTTTTAATAATATATTTGAATATTGATGCTTTTTTACATAAAGTTAAGAAAGCATTATATAAACTATTATTTGATATAACATAGAAATTAGGAAAACAATTTCTTCCATTTTCTACAAACTCTTATAAAAATAAATTAAGTTATGTAATAACGTCAAATAATACAAAATATATATTTATCATAAAAACTATTTTTTAAGCTATGAAACATGATAGGTTTTTTAATCTTATTAATTAATGGTTTGAAAAAAAGCTAATTATGATGGATAACGATTCAATAATAGAGAGAAAAACATGAATTGATATGTGAAAAATAAAGGAAATGATCGTAACAGTGAGATATGATAGACGATTTAATGAAGTGGGAAATAAATGAGAGAATATAGAGGAGTTAGAGAAAATAAACAAATAAATGAAAAAGAGCGAGAAATAACAATGTAAGGAAGGATAAAGAAGAGAAAGAGGCCATCAAGAATTTAAATAGATAAAAAAATAAAGACAAATAAAATAATGATAATAAGAGAAGAAATTAACAGAATATGTGAAATTTAAAAATAAAAGTTAAATCTTTAAAAATTAAATTTTTAATTTTTAAAATAAAATAATTTAATTATCTATAATACTTCAAAATAATAGCATATAAAATTTTTTGTCTTATTATTATTTTAGAATATTACGAATACCTAGAAAATATTCTTATTATTACTTTAATTTTTTTTAATAATGCATTTTCTTAAAATTTAATTAAAGAAGTAATAATATAATTACTCTAATATGTTATGTTTACATGTTGTAATATAGATTATAATTATAAATAATATTTAACATTAATGATAGTATTTTTTTTCTAAATATTTTTTAATATAACACTATCGTAATTCTAAAATTTTACGCACAACTTATAAGTGTGATTATGAACATAAATTTACTCTATTTTATTAAAATTACTGAAAGTTATATTTTTCAATATTAAATAATGTTAATGTTATTATTTTATTATATCATATGATATGTAATATAAATTTTTATATAAAATTGTTGTTAGTGTTATAATGTTATTATTACAAATTATTTTTTAAAATACTAATTATAAACTATCATTTATTATAATTTAATTTTTTAAGATAAAATGTAATTAAAATCAGTTATCGTTCATTACAAAAAAACAACTCTCACTCAAGCATTCATAACTTTTGATCTCTAATTTGATCTAACATTATAATGCCTATGTGGATCCACATGAATATAAAAGAATAAAAATCTTATTTGTGTGAAATTTAAATAAGAAAAAAGTCAATTTTTGTGACTTAACTATAATAATTATATCAATTATAATTTATATAATATATTTTGATTTATAATAAACTATATTAATGTTTTGTTTTATTACATCATATGTTATATCATATTTATTGTTATATAAAATTCATGAAAATGTTATAAATTTATTATCAGAAATTAGTTATTAAAATTTTAAATAAAAAATATCATTGGCATAAATTTATTTTTTTAGCATCAACATGTTGTTAAAATAAATTGCAATTCAATAAAAAAAGGAAAATGAAAAATAATTTTCAACATTATGACTTCTAAAGAGGACACCCATCTGAATATTACTTTTGCCAATGCAAGCTTAACTTTTGCCTTCTAATGAGATCTAGTGCCACAATACTTATGTGGTCACACATGCATACAATAGAAAAATAATCCTAGTAATGTCATTATTATGTTGAAGGAAATGAGCTAGTTTAAAAATTTTAAAAACTTTCAAGAAAATGTACTTTTCAAAAAATATGACTATTATATATGTCAAAAAATTCTCTAATATCAATATTTTATTCATATGTAATTAAAGGAAAAACCAAATAAACTATTATCTTCACTAATGTAGACATTAATAAGTTGTATTTTCTTTAATTATCTTATTCTTTTTATGAATAAAAAAAATTATGAGATCAATATAAGAAATAAAATATATAATAATCATAATTATGATATGTAAAACTATAAATCATAAGATAATTCTTAAACATTTGTAATTGATGGCCTGAAAAAGAGATAATCGAGATAGAGAAAAGTATTTTTTAAAAAAGATAAAATGTAAAAGATTGGTAATAGCAAATTTTAGAGAAAATTAATAAAGAATATTACAAAGACATTATTTAATGAAGAGAAAAAATAAATAGAAATATAAATGAGAAAATAAAGAATGAAGGAGGATTAGTCAAAAGGAAAAATTATCAAAAGATATGGAATGAAAAGACCAATAATAGAACGATAGCAGGGGATAATAAGAAGTCGAGAAATAGGAGAGACACCAAGAAAGTGTGAAACGTGAGAAAAATAACTAAATAAAAGTTACATATTAATAATTAAACATATAATATTAATTAAATATAATGAACTAATCATATATAATTTTTAATAATAATAAAATAAGAAAATATTAGAGATTTATTATTATTTTATAACCTACAAATATTTAAAGAAATACTTTGCTTATTAATTTAATATTATTTTATTCATTCTTAAAATTTTAAAAAATATAATTAAATAGAAATAATGTAGTTATTCTAATTTATTATCTCTATATTATGTGTTGTCAAAAATAAACATAAAAAATATTTAACATTAATGGTATAATTATAGATTTTTAATATTTTATTATATAATATAAATATATTTAGAAAATGCTATACACAACATATTTATTCTATCATAAACATAAGTTAATTCTTATTTATTGTATTTGATATATTTTATTTTTGGCAATATTAAACTATTTTAAGTTATTATTTTATTATAAGATATGATTAGTCATATTTTTTATTATATAAAATTCATAAGAACATTATAATGTATAATGTTGTTATTAAAATTTAATTATTAAAAAATTATAATTATGAACTATCACTTACAAAAGTTTAACTTTATAACATTAACTTGTTATTAAACTAAATTGTCGTTAATTATTGGAAGGAATGTGAAATTGTATTTACAACATGAGGACTTCTTAATAAGTTTCCCATCCCAGTACAACTCTAAGCCAAGCATGCTTTGCTGAAGATTTCTAATGAGATCCAGCACTACAATGTTTATGTGTTCCCATAAGCATAAGTGGAAAAAAAAATTTAGTTGTTATAACATTTTGTTTAACATAATGAAACAATTCTAAAACTTTAGAAATTGTTAGACATATGTTCTTTTAAAAACAATTATGCTTATTATATGTCATAATAAAATGGAATTTTAATATTTAATTGATATGAAATGAATATAAAATATTTAAAAAAATATGTAAACTTTTACTTTCTATAATGTAGATGTTAACACCTAAGAATTTTTTCAATTATATTATAATTCTTATAAATAAAAAATTTAATTACAAAATCAAGATAAATGATTAAATATATATTTATAATAAATTTTATATATTAATTTATGCATCATAAGAGATTTTTGATATATTATTTATTGATGGGTTGAAAAAGAGAATAAAAATACCAATAACTATTCTACAAAAGTGATAGAATGTAATGGATTGATAAGAGAAAATAAAGAGGAAAATAGTGGCAGAGAATGATAATGGGAGAAGGATATAGGAGAGAGAAAGAGGTCAAAAAATATAAGACAAAAGAGAATAATAATAGGAGGGAGGAGGTCGTCACAGAATACGAGAGATATTGAGATGAAGAGAAAGAAATTAAAAAATAATTAAATAAAAATTAAATCTTATAGACAAACATATAATATTTACTAAATATAACATATCAAAAATATAAAATATTTAAAATTAAATAATAATAAATTATTTATGCTTATTATTATTTTAAAATATTTCAAACATTTTAAAACAATTTTGAATATCAAATTAATATTTTTTTACTCATACATAAAATTAAAATTTTAAGAAATAGGAAATAATGTAATTATTCTAATATATTATCTTCATATGACGTTTGTTATATAACAAAAATAAATAATATTTTACATTAATATTAAACTAGATTAAAGTTATTATTAATGTAAAACACCTGGGAGTGTTATACAAGGTTCAAAGATTGAGGACATGCATATTTTCTTTGATGAAGTTTTATTTTAATATGAAATAAAGTGTTAGCATGTAAATTTTAAGACACACTTTTTGTATCAATTTAAAATCATATGTAGAAATCTAAATTGTTTAATCATCCCCTTGAATTAGCAAAATAATAAGATTCAATTTTTTAATTTCTCAATTCTTTTCTTAATTGCTTTGTTAAATAATTCATTAATTTAACATAATTCTATTTTTTATTTATCCTTCCATCATTTAAAACATAGTTATATATTATTCCCAAATTCTATATTTAGTTGATTATTAAATCTTTATTACATTAAGAAAATAATTATATCAAAACTTATATAATTAAATAAATAAAAAATTTTTGACCATATCGCAAACATTGCCCAAAAAAAAAATTCTCACCCAGAGCTTAAGCTTTAGCGTTGGATTAACAAAAATATTTCGATTCATGTCAAGACCCATTCTAGTTCATGACAAATACTTGAACCAGTTTGAGTAATGCATTGGATCAAACTTGGAAGCTTTTCGACATCACATAACTATAGATCAAGTTTAACAATGGTAAATCTTTGTGTTACAAGTCAACCCATGTGATTAAATCTAAAGTGCACAAAGAGGGATCTTGTACATATTTTCTTTGCTAGTGGTACCCTGGCCAAGGCTTCTAAAGTTCAATTAAGTTTCCATTTTTGCTATGTGGAGCAATGTCCCTAGTAACTGTCTCCATGAAAAATTGCAAGCACTTAGCATTATCCAATAGTTCATTTTTATGATCACATAATGTAGGCCTCCTCCACCTTTAAATAGTGATCTTAATTGATCCAATTCTCAAAGTTATACATAAATTAGATAGTTATTGCTTCATTTACAATAATCGATTGATGCATCTAATGATTGTGATGCCATCCAACTTCGACAAATGATTATATTTATTGTTTTTTGAAATAATATATCTTTGATATGATCAAAATTAAAATCTAATGTTGCAATCACATGGTTTAAAGTTATTAGTAAAATCTAATGTTGAAATATTATATCTTTTATTTGATAAATTTATTATTATATGAAATTGATAATGATTTTATAAAGTTATTAGTAATAATTGATTACTAAATTAAAAATTATAAGCTATCATTTTATAATTTAATTTTTCATCTTTTACAAGTTATTAAAATCAAATCCCACTTAGTAGGAAAAAGATGTCATAAAAGTTTGTGTAAGATGAGAATTTATTCACTGGTCATATATTCCAAAACTACTTTTGCCCAAGCCTGTTTAATAATGGAGCCCTAATAAGATCTACTGTTATAATACGGATGTCATCACACGTGCATTTAAGTGAAAAAAATCTTAGTAATGTCAATACCAATTTAAAGAAATGAATTATTCTAAAATTTTCCAAATTATCAATCATATGCACCTTGAAAAAATTATGCTTGTTAAATATGCCATATTTTATTTAAAAATAAATATTTCATTTATATAAATTAAGAATAAAAACAAAAACTGTGACTTTTTATTTTGTAAACATTCATATGTAATATTTTTTTTAAATATGTTGTCATTCTCATGATTAAAAAATAAATTATGCAACAAATATAGAGAGGAAATATATATTTATCATAAATTTTACATATTAAAGTATACATAATAAGACATTGCTTAAATATTAGTAATTGATTGTCTAACTAAAGATAATAGAAATAACAATAACCTTCTACAAAAGTGAGTGGTTGTAAAGGATTGATAAGAGTAAAATAAATAGAAAAATAATAATAGAGAGAGTTGAGAGATAATTTAGTGATGAGAAAAAGATAGACAAAATAAAGACGAGATAGAAAGAAAGAATAAGTAAATAAAAAAGAGAAATGAGAAAGTAGGGATAGAAGAGAAAAAAGGCTAAGAAAAATATAAAGATTTAGGGATTGAAGAGACAAATAGAAAATGATAATAAGAGTGTAAGTGGGACAATATGAAAGTCATTAAGATGAGGAGAAAATAAAGAAAAATAATTCAATAAAATTTAAATCTAAATAATTGAAATTATAATATTTAATAATTAAAATGGGTTAACAATATAATATTTAAAAATAATGAAATATTAAAAAATAATTAGATCGTTATTAATATTTTAAAAATTTCAAATATTTAAAAAATATTTTAACTATTAAATTAATAGTATTTCATTTATACTAAAACTTAATATTTTTTAAAATAATAAACAACATAATTACTCTAATTCATTATTTTTATAAAATGTAATATATATAAAAAAATATAAATAATATTTAACATTGATGCCATAGTTTTAAATTTTTAATATTTTATAATATTACATTTCTATGTATAAAAAATTTAATAAACACCACATATTTCTTATTATAAATAAAAAAATTATAATTTATCATAATTCATATATGTTTTTTTTCTTAATATTGAAATATATTGAAGTTATTACTTTATTATAACATTCGTTTTGTAAAACGTATTATTATATGAAATTAGCAATAATGTTATAATTTTATAACTAACAACTAATTTTTAAATTGGTAAATGTAAACTATCATTAATAATTATGTAATGTTTTAAGATTCACATGTTAATAAAATAAAATGTTGTTCATTAGAAAAAGGAAACCATTCAAATATTACTCTAGCCAAAGCAGACTTAACATTGGAGTTCTATTGTGATCTAGTGCCATAATGATGGTTGCACATATACAGAGTAGATAATAAATCGTAGTTGTGTGATTTTTGTGTTATAGTTAATGAATAATTCTAAAAGTTTCTAAATTATTAAGCACATGAACCACAAAAAACATTTTGTTTATTGTATATTTCATAATATATTCTAATATAATAATTTTATTTATGTTAAATTAATAAAAAATTAGAGAAACTATTTTTTATGAAGTAGATATTAATAATTAAAATTTTCTTTTATTCCATTATCGTTGTTATAAATGAAAATTAAAATAACGGATAAATATGTATAATAAAATATATATTCATCATAAATATTATATATTAAATTGCGCACCATAAATAATTTCTTAAATTTGTTTAGTTGATAGGTTAAAAAATAGGTAATAGAGACGAACTTATATATTTTGTAAGAGAAAATCTCAGATTTATAAGAAAAAAGTAAAAAAGGAAAATAGAAATAGAGAGAGATTAAAGATGATTTTTTAAAGATGAAAAAAATAAAAAATATAAAGGAGATAGAGAGAATAAATAAATAAATGAATGATAGAAAATAAGATAATAGAAGAGGATGAAGGAGAGAGAAAAGACAAGAAAAATATTTAGAGATAAAAAATAAAGAGTTAAATAAGTAATGATAATAGGAGAGAAAAAATAAAGAGAGAATATGAGGGACATTTAGATACATAAGAAAATGTAAGAAAAATAATTAAATTAAAATAAGGACTTAATCAAGAAATCTATTATATCTACTAATTATAACAAATTAATTAAACTTATTATTTAATAATAATATGATATATAAATTTATATAGATTTATTATTATTTTAAAAAATATCAAATATTTTTAAAAATGTTCATAATTAATTTAATAGCAGTTGTTTCTTACAAAAATTTAAAAAAGTTTATTATGTTAATGAATAGAGATATTAAATAAAAATAATTTTTAACAATAATAACATAATATTAAAAATCTAATATTCCATAATATAATATCATATTATTTAAAAAATTATATACACATCTTATATTTACTATTACAAATATTAAAAATATTCTAATTTAGTACAACTTAAATAAGTTAGTTTGCTTGATATTAAACTATAGTAAAGTTATAATTTTATTATACCACATCATGTGCCATATTTATTATTATATGAATTTGATAATAATTTTATAAAGTTATAAAAAATAATTAATAACTAAAATTTTAATTTTAAACTTTCATTCATAAAAAGTTTAATTTTTAATGTTAACGTTTTAAAAAAAAATTAATATTTATTATAAAAAGGAATAAGGAAAATATTTGCAACAAGAGAACATTTCAAGAGGTTTCTCATCCCAATAGGACTCTTTCCTAAGCAAAACATAACTTCGGAGTTCTAATGAGGTTTAGTGCCATAACACTCATGTGGTCACACATGTATATAATAGACAATAAATTGTAGTTGTCTGATTATTGTGTTCACTGTAATGAACAATTCCTGAAATTTCAAAAATTATCAAAGTTATGTACTTTTAATTTTTTTCTTATATATGCCATAATATAAACTAATAACAGTAGTTTATTTATATAAAATTAGCAAAAATATGATTAAAAGTTTTTTATAACATTAATATTAATGAGTCAGATTTTCTTAGATTATGTAATCATGTTTATAAAAAAAAAATTATTTTCATAATAAATATTAATTATGAAATACATATTTATCATAAATATTGTATATTAAACATTATAACATCAGAGATTTCTTAAATATGTTCAATTAATGAAAAGAAAAAGAAATAATGGAGATAGAGATAAAAATTATGTATGAGAGAGAGAAAGTCATGGATTCGTAAGAGAAAAATAGAGAGAAAATAGTAATCGACAGATGGGAGATAATTTAAAAAAGTGAAAAACGATAGAGAAAACATAAAGGAAAAATACATAATAACTAAATATGTGAAAGGAAGAGAAACAAGCATATAAATAATGATAGAACATAATTAAAGGCCAAGAAAAATATAAGATAGAGAATAGGGAGACATATAAGACAATCATAATAAGAGAGTAAGAAGTATGAGAATGTGGGAGACATTGAGAGAAACAGAAAAAACTTATGAGAAATAATAAAATAAATCTAAATATTTATTGTTAAATTTATTATATTTATTAAATTTATGAGAGGATTATTATTATTTTACATTTCTTTCAATTATTTAAATAATATTTTGAATACAAATGTTATATTATTTTATTCACACTTAAAATTTAAAAAGTTCTTTAAATGAAAAATAAAATAATTATTCTAACATATCATCTTTATATCACATAGGACGGACCATAACTATAAATAATATTTAACATTTATTATGTAATTTTAAGTTTCGAATATTTAGTAATATATTATTCATTACTTAAACTATTTTATAAAAAAATATATTTTGATTTAAAAATAAATTAATAATGTAAATTATTTTACTAAATATTAAATTGTATCAAAGTTATTTTTTTAATATATCATATGATGTGTTACAATTTTAGTTATATATAGTTATTAGTAATGATAAAAAGTTATAGTAATAGTTAATTACTAAAATTATAATTTTAAGCAATAATTTATACTAATTTATTTTTTAAATATTGAGATGATATGAAAATCAATTATCATTCTATAGGAAAGGCTATGCTATTAAAAAATTATTCCCAATACTACTTTAACAAAAGCATGCTCAACTTTGGAGTTCTAACGAGATATAGTGCTATAATAGTGGTGTGTTCACGAACACAAAAAAAATCACAAAGAATCATTATTGTTTGATAATTCCCTTGATCATATGAATAATTTCTAAAATGTTTTAAATTATCAAACGTATGTGTTATGCCATCCTTGCGTTTGATGGTCATTCCTTAAATGTTTAGCCTTTTATTCTAATGGGATTATTTAGTATGGAGTTGGTTTACATGTAAAGAACAAGCTATGTACTTGCACATATTGATCTAGCAATCTTAAAAGCACCATGTCCATTAAGCAAGCTACATGGATTGGAGACATGCACATAACCTTTGGTAAGATATTATTTTTCTATGAAATAGGGTGTTTGTTTGTTTATTTTGTTGCACTCCATTTTCAAATAAATTTTTAATCATATTTAGGAATCAAAATTATTTAATAATTTCCTTCATTTAGCTAATGAATATGATTCTATTTGTCCATCACTTATTTTTTTCTTGGTTCAAATCCTACTTAAATAATGTGTTGATTAAACATGATTTTTTTTTTGAATCATTGCTTCTATGGTTAAATTAGACATATATTTTTCTTTTCCAAATTTTATATTAGATTAGATATTGAATCATTGTTAGAAAAAATGTTATAAAATTTTTTATATTTATGCTATTATAAACAAAAATTAATTCTATTTTATTTTAATTAATATAAGTTAGTTTAGTCAATATTAACAAAAATTTCGATTATAATTGGAATAATTCAATTGTAACTAATCACAAAGGGTTCACACCGAATCAATTGCAAACGATTCATTTTTTTATCATGGAATCAAAATCATACAGAAAAGTAATTATTTGGGATAAACACTAGCTGACACCTATAGTGATACAACTATGAAACTTGCATAAAACAGCCAACTAGTTTAAGGGCACACAATCGATGGTTACAAAAATTCCTAAAAGGAGACAAACACATTACAAGTGAGCTATGTTGGATAAAACATGCAAAACAATCATTAAATTATTGAATTGAAGGATTAATCTCCACTTTTCGTTCACACAATTTCCTGATCAAGTGTTCACCATTGTATTTTACCATTAAACTACTAATTCTTTCAGTCGTCCGATTAAGCTGTGTCACGATCACACAGTCGATATTTCTTCTACTACTATTAGATGTTGTCGTCAGATCGTGATTCTCGTCACACATAGTAGATCAATTTCATATTTATCAAGGTAAAAAGAAATGTGCAACTCATGGACCTCTCAAGAGGCCACCAATCCCAATATTACTCATACCTAAGAATGCCTAACTTTTATGTTGTAATGAGATGATATACTATAATGTTGGTGTGGTCATACATGCATGCAAAAGACAAACTAGCATAGTTGTGTGATTATTGCCTTCAAGATAATGAATCATTTTTAAAAAGTCAAAGTTATAAAGCATATGCACATTTCCAAAAAATTATGCTTTCTTATATGTGCTAATATATTCCAATATCACTATTTCATTTATATAAAAATAATTTAAAAAATTACATAAATTATAATTTTAAAAAATGTTTACATAAATTTATAAGATTTTCTTTTAATACTTTATAAATCTTATAAAAAAATCAATTAAGTAAAAATTATTAATAATAAAAACATATCTATAATTAAAAATTTACATTAAACTATAAAAATAAGAGATTTACTAAATATTACTTGTTGATAGGTATCAAAAAAGATAGTAGAGATAAAAATAAGTATTCTATAAGAAAGAGAAAGTTATTAATTAATAAAAGTAAAATAAAGAGAAAAATAATAAAAGAGATTTATAAAGATTATTTAATAAAGGACATAATGAAAATAAGAACATGGAAGAGATTTGGAGAAAAAATAAAATTATAAAAGAAATAGAAATGAGAAATTAAAAAGAAATTGAGGTTAAAGAAGAGAAAAAATGTTGTTGTGAGATAGAGAATGAAGAGATGCAAAAGAGAATAACAACAAGATAGTGAAAGAAGTGAGAGAATTGGAGAAATATTAAGATGAAAAGAAAAAATATTAAAAATAATTAAATAAAAGTAAAATTTAATAATCAAACTTATAATGTTTATAAAATATAATAAGTTAATCATATGCATTATTTGATAACAAAATATATATATTTATGATTTATTATTATTTTGGAATATTACAAATATTTAAAAAATACATTTTGACTATTAAAGTAATATTTTTTTCTCTATTATTTTATAATATAGTTATTCTATATTTAAAAAATTCAATTCTCAATAAATATATATTATTATAAACATAAATTAAATATATCATTTATAAAATTTTCTAAGTCATCAAACCTATACACTTTTGATTAAAATTTATGCGTATGATACATTTCATCATATATTATAATATAATTATTTTTTATTTTTAAATAATATTTAATTTTTTTTCATAAACTACTATTTTTTAAGATCTAAGCATACTACCAAAAAAAATTTCTTTAATTATATTACCTTTTTTATAAATTTAAAATTTAATTATATAATAAATATAAACAATAAAATATATATTTGTCATAAATATTGTGTACTAAACTATAAAACATGAGTGATTTCTTAAATATTATTAAATGATGAGCTGAAAAAGACATAAATGTGTCGAAGATGATTATTCTGTAAAAGAGAGTTTTTTATTGATAAGAGTAAAATGGAAAGCAAAATAATAATAGTGAGGTGAAAGATGATTGAATGAAGAATAAAAAAAGGGAGAACAAAATAATGATCAAGAGAATAAACAAAATGTTTAAAGAGAGAAAAATGAGAAAATAGAAAACAATAAAAAAATAAAAGTGGGCCAGAAAAATATAATAAGATAGAGAATGCAAAAATAAATAAGAGTGTGATAATAAGAGAGAGAAACGAAATAATAGAACGTCTTAGATATTACAATAAAGGGAAATATTCTAGAAAAATAATTTAATATAACTTAACCCCTTAATATAAGAAGTTAGAGAATGAAATTACAAACAAGAGAGCGACAATAAGAGAGAAAGAAAGTCATAAAATGTGTTAATTATTAAGATAAAGACAAATATGTCAAAAAAATAATTTAAGAAAACATAACCGCTTAAAATATATCGGTAACTATTGGGTACCACAATAGTTCAACAGTAACTAGATCTGAATGAAGCACCTAATGAATTCGAAACATTTCATTTTTCGATTGAGCAATTCAAAAACTACACAGTAAATTAGTAACCAAAATAAATGCAACCTAAAATTCAAATAGTTCAATGGTAACTGATCTGAATTAGTTCGACAGCTAAGCAAATCTAAACATTTCATTTTTTGACTCAGCAACCAAGATCGACCCAATAATTTAATAATTTGGATAAATGCAGCCCACCAGCTGACCACTTCAGTGACTTGAGTACGAAACCTATAAAGGACACAAACCATTTTAATAGGATGGAATTACCAGTTACAAATTTACATCAAAGGAGAAAACTAGAATTTTGGTGGGCTATGTGCGGAAAATACGAAAAATATTTTTCATGGTTACTTCTTGAATGGGGGGACTAATCTAGACATTCTGATTGTGTGTTTTTGCAATCAAACATTCACTGCCATATTTTATCTTTTAAACCACTAATTGTTTCAGTTGTCCTATCGTTCTATGTCACGATGGCATGGTCCATATTTCTTCCACTAGACTGTTAAATTCTACATTAGATAATGATTCCCATCTAATAGACTAGATCAATTTAATATTTATGAAGGCACAAATTCAATGGCATCCACCAGATCCTTTAGCATTCACGGTTGAATTGTTCAACAGTGCTTCGATAGAATGGCTACAGGGCAATGGCTACTTTAGACATTATTTTGAGCCATTGGAGAGTTTTAAATTTCTTTATTTGTTGATAAAATTATTTCAAAAGCAACAAAAACTATAACTACAAAAGAGGGTATTTGGAAACTTCTTTTAATCATTACAAATGCATATATGTAGGAAATTTTTGCATGAAAATAATAGAAATTTTTAAGCAATCCAAAGAAGA
The DNA here is from genome assembly GCA_023846275.1 of Vanilla planifolia. Lineage (NCBI taxonomy): Eukaryota > Viridiplantae > Streptophyta > Magnoliopsida > Asparagales > Orchidaceae > Vanilla > Vanilla planifolia. Next base: position 172,391 of record JAIUJO010000263.1, read on the forward strand.
AATACTAAAGTTGTTAGTAGCTCATTTCCAGCATCGTTTTCAAACAATGTTCTAGTATTCACTCGTCAAACTTCTAAAATTCTTTTACTTTTCAAATGAGCTAAGTTATTAATTTTCTTGCTCTTTAATTCATTTAATAAAGATACTTGTGCTCTTTAATAATTTCATCAACCATAGTATTTTTGTTGCATTGATTTCAATATTAGTTCTCTGGATACTTTTGTTTTTTTGCCATTTTATTTCGTTATAAGGTTGTAGTAGCCCGTCCCGATTATTTTATTTTAAGACTGTAGTAGTCCATCTTGTTATTGTAAGGACTTAGCCTACACATCTTTTAATGAAAGACCTATATTGTCTTCTGTTTATGTTTTTTTCCCTTGAGTTGACATAAGCTTGTTTTTTTAGCCGAACGACCAAAATATGGTATGCAAACTTTTTAATTATTTCCTAATTTTTCAATACATGACTTTTATAAAACTTATCATGTTTTTAAAATTAAATTTAAATTTATAAAAAATAAGTTTCATATATTTTTTAAACTTTATTGAAAATCAACATAAATATTATATTGAAATATTTTGTGATAAATCAAAGTCTTTTCCATAGCAATTAACCCCCTCCCCCACTTGTTGAGCTTCACTTCAAACATCTTATTAACAATAATTTTCTTTCATGAGAAAAGGAGTGTTTTGAAAAAAAATATATGCATCATGAGGGCTTCTTAAGAGGTCACCCATCCAATTAGTAATCAAGCGTAGGCATTTTTCACTTTGGAGATTTAATGAGATCCAGCGCTATAATGCTCGTGTGGTCATAAATACTTCCAAAAGAAAAAAAATCGTAGTTGTTTGATTATTGTTTTAAAAAGAATGAACCATTTAATAAAGCTTCTAAATTAATAAGCTAATGCACTTCAAAAATTTTTATATGCTTATTATATCTATGATATTATATTATAATATAAATATTTTTTTGACACAAAATACATTAAAAATTAATTAAGCTATTATTTTTTACAACATAGACATTAATACATAAGTATTTCATTTATTATATCATAATTCTTATAAATAAAAAATGAAATTGTTTAATAAATATTGAAATAGAAAGTATATTTATCATAAATATTATATTTTGTATTTTGCAACACAAGAAATCTTTTAAATATTTGTAATCGATGAGCTAAAAAAGGGATAATGAAGATGGAAATAATTATCCTATAAAAGAGTCTCATAGATTGATAAGAGAAAACTAAAGAATTAAATCATAGTAAAAAGAGATAAAAGATGATTTGATAAAGAACAAAAGAAGAAAAGAGAACATAGAAGGGATAAAAATAATAAATAAAAAACATAGGAGAGGGAAATGAAAAAGTAGATAAGAATAGTAAAGAGAGAACAAGAAAAACATAAAAAGATAGAGTCCAAAGAGATAACTAAAAGAATTATAATAAGAGAGAGAAGAAAATTGAGAATATTGAAAACATAGAGATAAAAAATTGAGAAAAATATTCAAGTAAAAGTTAAATTTAAATGACTAAAATTATAATATCTTTATTTTATAACAAGTGAATTATATAGATTATTTAATAATAACAAAATATAAAAATATTTAAGGTTCATTATTATTTTTGTATAATACAAAAATTTTAAAGAATTTTGAGAATGAAAAATATTGTTTCAAATCTTTATTACTATATAATATAATATTTCTATATTAAAAAACATAATATAAAACATCTATATATAATTATAAAATTAATTTAAAAATATATTACAATTAATATAAGTTATTTTAATTAATATTAAAAGAAATTAGAGGTTATACTTTATAATACTATATGATGCCTCGTATTTATTATAATATTAAATTAACCAAAATATTTTTAAGTTATTTTTAAAAATTAATTAACAAAATTGTAGTTTGAAGCTTTCTTTTATGTTAATTTTTTTAATTATAATTTAACAAAAATTATTTATCCTTAATTATAAAAAATAATTCTATGAAAAAATATGCAAGAAGAGCTGCTCGAATAAGGTCTCCCATCTCAATACTATTCTTCTTCAATCATACTTAAATTCTGAGTTCTAATGATATCATGTGCTATAATGTTAATGTGGTTAAATTTGAATGCAAAAGACAAAAATCAAAGTTATGCAATCATTTTTTTGAAGCTAATTATCCATTGCTAAACTTTTCATAATTATTAAGCATATTAACATTTAAATAAAATTTGTGCTCTATATATGAGTCACAATACATTATAATATCAATATTTTTTTTATGTGAAATAAATAAATAATTACATAAACTAATATTTTTATAATACTAACTTTAATAAATAAGAATTTTTTTCGTAATCTTATCACCCTTATAAATAAAAAATTAAATTACATAATAAATGTAAGAAAAAATATATGTATTTAACAAAAATATTATATATTAGAATATGTCACACAATAGATCTCTTAAACATTATTAGTTGATATGCTAGAGAGGAGATAATGAATATGGAGATAACTATTTGTAAAAGGGAGAATGTAACAAATTATTAAGAGAAAATAGATAAGAAAATTATAACAATAAGAGATGAGATAAATTAACTAAGAAGAAAATAAATTAGAGAACATAGAACAGATAGAGCGAATAAATAATAAAGCAAAAAAGAGGGAATGTGAAAATAAAGATTTATAATAGAGAAAAAGGCCAAGAAGAGTATCAAGAGATAATGATTGAAGAGACACATAAGAGAATGATAATTGGAGAAAAAATAAAATGTTAGAATTTGAGAGACAGTGAGATAAAGAGAAAAAAATGAGTATTTAAACTTATAATATTAGTTAAATTTTATAAGGTAATCATATATAATATTTAATAATAAAAATATAAAAGCAACTTTTTTTAAATTTTTTAGTATATTAAAAAATTTTAATGAATATTTTTATAATTAATTTAATTTTTATTTCTTAATTAAAATTTTAAAATTAATTAAATAATAAATATTATAATTATTCTAGTATATTACCTTTATTTGAAGTAATATAGATTTTAAAAATAAATAGTATTTAATGCTAATGATTAAATTTTAGATTTCAATTATTTTATAATTTAATGTTGGTATATTTAAAACATTTTTTATGCAACATATACATATATGTTATTGTAGACATGCATTAATTCTAATTTATTATATTATTTAAAAGTATTTTTTTAATATTTAATTACATAAAAATTATTATTTTATTATACTACATGTTATGTGATATTTATTATTTTATAAAATTAACAAAACTTTTATAAGCATTTTAATAATGATAAATTAGAAAAATTATATTTATAAACTATAATTTATAACACTTTATTTTTTTCAAATCAATATGTTATTAAAATTAATTATCATTTATAAAAAGTAATTCTACGAACAAATATGTCCAAAAACGCCACAAGTAGTCACCCACCCAAAAACTATACAAAAAAAAGTAAAAAATTCCTGTACTAAATATCTTCAATATTATATTTCTAGGGTGGTCGTATATGAATAAAAAAGAGAAATAATCATAGTTCTATGATTATGAGCTTAAAAGTAATAAATCATAATATATTCTAATAATAATAATTGGTTTATATACAATGCATCAAAAAATACATAAACTATTATTTTTTATTATGTAAATATTTATATGTATCATTTGTTTCATTAAATTAAAATTCTTATAAATAAAAAATCTAATTACATAAAAAATAAAATAATAAAATATATGTTTTTCATAACTCTTATACATTAAATTATGATATATAAAGAATTTGTTAAAATTTGTTAATTAATTTGCCTGAAATGAAAAGAGGAAACAAATAAGATATTGGGAGAATAAATAAAAAGTGAAAGATGAGAGAAATGAGAAAGTTGAAAAAAACAATTGAAAGAGTAGACAAGAAAAACATAAGAAAATAGAAAATTAAGAGATTAATAACGAAAAGATAATAAGAGAGAGAAGTAAGTGAGAGAATATGTTAAGCATTAATATAAAGAGAAAATAGAGAAAAAAAATTTAATAAATGTTAAATTTTAATTATTAAACTTAGAATTTTTATTTTAAATTAAAAATAATTCATATATAATATTTATAGATTTTAAAATATAAAAACTACTTTTACGTTTATTATTATGTCATAATATTGGAAATAATTAATGAATAATTTGACTATTTATTTAATATTATTTTATAATAAATAAATAACTTAATTTAATAATAATTATTTGTTATTATAATATATTATCTTTATTTGACATAACATAGATAACAAAAATTAGTAATATTTAACATTAATTAAAAACTTTTAGTTTTCCTATTTTTTGCAAAATAATGTTATTTTGTTTGAAAAATTTATACATAACCTATATATACTATTGTAAACTTAAATTATTTCTAATTTATTATTATTGATATAAGTTATTTCTTTCATTTTTGAAAAAAAAAGTTATTTTTTTATTATATCATATGAAGTGTCATATTAATTATCATATGAAATTTATAATAATTTTATAAAGTTGTTATCAAATATTAATTACTGAATTGGAAATTATAAAGTTGCCTTTTTATTACTTTAACTTTTTAATATTAACATGTTATTAAAATTAAGTATCACTCATGAAATAACATGCTATGAAAGAATTTGTGCAGCTCAAGGACTTCTCAAAAGGCCACCCATCCCAATAGTACTCTTTGCTATGAATGTCTACCTTTGGAGTTCTAACGAGATCTAATGCTATAATATTTGTGTGGTCCAACGTGCATGCAAAATAAAAATTATCATAATTGGGTAATGGTTGTCTTAATGATTATGAATGATTTCAAAATATTCTACATTATGAGTTATATGCACTTTTTAAAAAAATTATGCATATCTTATATTTGTTAATATATTCTAATATCAATATCATATTTATATAAATTTATTAAAAAAATTCCTTTAACTATTTTTTGTAAATGTTCTCATTAAAATATAAGATTTCTTTGAAAACGTTATCATTTTTACAAATAAAAATTTAAATTAAGTAAAATTATAAATAAAAAAAAGATCTAACGATGATTAAAATTATATATTAAACTATGCAATGTGATCAATTTAATAAAAAATTTTATTTAATGGGCAAAAAAAGGAATATAGAGATAGAAATAACAACTCTATAAAATGAAAAGAAATTTATAGACTGATAAATGTAAAATATAGAGAGAAATAGTAATAGAGATTGATGAGAGATTATTTAATGAGAGACAAGAAAGAACAACCTAAAGCTGATAGCGAGAAAACATGAAAAAGTTAAAGAGAGAGAAATGAGAAATTAAAAAAGAATAGAGGTTTGATAGAAGCGAAGAAAAAAGTTATGAGATAGAGAACGAAGAGAAAAAAGAGAATAGTAATAGCAGAGAGAAAGAAGTTAGAATATAAGAGAAATTTTGTTAAAGAGGAAAAAAATAATAGAAATAATTAAATAAAAGTTAAATCTTAATAAAAAACTTATAATATTATAAAATATAATATGTTAATCTTATGTAATATTTAATAGAGAAGTAAGTGAGAGAATATATTAGGCATTAATATATAGAGAAAAGAGAGAAAAATAACTATACAAAAGTTAAATTTTAATAATAAAATTTAGAGTATTTGTTAAATACGAGAAAATAATCACATATAACAAACATTTATTTTTAAAATAAAAAACTTTTTTAAGGCTTATTATTATATTAAAACATTTTTAATATTTAAAACATATTCTTACATTGAAATTTATATTATTATATTCATAATTTAAAAAATTAATAAATAATTGTCATGTATTATTGTCATATATTAACTTTATTTGACATAATATAGTTAATAAATATAAGTAATTTTTTCTATTAATAATAAAATTTTAAATTTCTTAATATTAATAAGATAATATTATTTTATTTGAAAAAACAATTCAAATAATTTATATATTATTATAAAATTAAATTATTTCTAATTTACTACATTTGATATAATTTATTTTGCTTATTATTAAAAATATTATATTTATAATTTCATTATGTTATATGATGTTTCATTTTCATTAACATAAAATATTAATACTAAAATTTCTAAATATAAACTTTCTTTTTTAATATTAGAAATTTTTTAATATTAACATTTTAGTAAAATTAATTGTGACCCATTAAAGAAAGAATTCTATATGTTTGTATCATCATACATGCATGTAAAAAAATTATTGTAGTTGTGTGATTAATTTCTTGATGGTAATGAATGATTTCTAAATAATGTAAATTATGAACTATATGCATTTTTAATAGATATTATGTTTATGACATATGTGTAAATATATTCTAATATCAACTTTTTATTTATATGAAATTAATTTAAAAAATTATAAAAACTATTATTTTTAAAATTATTGAGATTAATGCATAAAAGTTTCTTTCAATATATTATCATTCTGGTAAATTAGAAATTAAATAAAGAAAAAATTATAATTAATTAAAAAAATATGATTATTAACAATATTATATATTAAACTAAGTAATATAAGAGAATTTATAAATATTATTAATTATAATGTAAAAAAAGATTGTTTAGAATGAAATAACTATTTTGTAAAAGAGAGAATGTTATAGATTACTAAGAGTTAAATAAAGAGAAAAAATAATAAATATATATTAGAGATTATTTAATGAAGGAGACAAAAAAAGGAGAACATAGAGAAATAAAAAGAAAAAATAAAAGCTAAAAGGAACTGAAAATAAGTAATTAAAATAGATAATGGTCAAAGAGAAGTGAAGAAAAATATTAAGTGATAAAGAATGAAGCGATAAAAAAGCGAAGAACAATATGAGAGAGAAGGAAGTGAGGGAATATGAGGGACTTTGAGATAAAGAGAAAAAATAACTAAAATAATTAAATAAAAGATAGATATTAATAATCAAACTGAAAATAATTATAAAATATAATAATAGCATCTTATGTAATATTTAACAATAAAAAAATATAAAATGTATTTGTTTTTTATTTTATAACATTACAAAAATTTTAAAAGCTATTATGTCTATTAATATAATATTATTTTTTATCTCTAACATTCAATATTATAATATATCTTTTTTTAAAAATTCAATACTCAAAATATATATATTATTATAAACATAAATTAATTTTGATTTTTAATAATTGATATAATTTATTTTACTAAATATTTAACTAAATTAAAGTTATTATTTTATTATATCATTCTAATCGCCATATTTATCATTATATAAAATTTATAATATTCTTATCAATTTTTTTTAAAAATTCAATACTATAAAGATAATTATGAACTTTATTATTTTTATAATTTTTTAACATTATAGTGTTAAAAAAATTAATCATTGTTATTTAGAAAAATGAATGTTACGGAAAAATACGTGCAACACTAGGGCATTTAAAAGCTCACAAATAACAATGCTCCTCTTGACAAAGTATGCTTAACTTTGGAGTTTTAATGAGATCCAATGCTAAACTGCTACTATGATTGAACGTGCTCAAAAAATACAAAATATCATAGTTATGTGATTATTATTTTTATGGTAATGAACAATTTTTAAATTTTTCTAAATTATAAAGCATATTTATTTTTAATAAAAATTTATTCTTACCATATATGTGTTGATATAATATAATATAAGTAATGCTGCCTTATAAATTATTTAAAAAAATTACATAAACTATTATTTTGGAAAAAATAAACATATTACTAATTGAAATTTTCTTCAATTATATTACATTTATTATAAATTAAAAATTAAATAATACAATAAATAATAATAATAAAATATATATTTGTTATACATATTACATATAAAACTGTACAACATGAGAAATTTCTAAAATATTATTAAATGGTCTATTAAAAAAGATTAATACCTTTAGGGAAAAAACTATATTGTTAGTGAGCATTGTGGGACAAGACAAGTAAAATATTATTGATTGTAAATTCTTTAATTGTAAGATTTATTTCTATAGTCCAATCAAGCATTTTTCTAAGCGAACATTCTCTTTCGTATTTTAACTTTTAAACTCAATTATTTCAACATTCTTATCATGCCATATCACAATCACAAGGTCTATATTTCTTCAATTGAAAATGTAAATCTTGCCATTAGATTATGATTCTCATCTAATAGACCAGATAAATTTCATATTTATTAAGGAATAGATTCGATGGCATCTATCCAATTGCTCCATTTTTGCAAACGAACAACCCAGGAGCATTCTGATCAAATGGCTACTATGCAACCGAAATTTTAGCAATTTCATGGGACCGTCAGAGAGTTTTTGTATTTCTTTATTTACTAAGGAATGTATTTCAAAAGTGTTCAAACTATAATAGCTAAATTGAGTGTTCGATAACTATCTTTAATAGCTACATATGCATACAAATAGTAGATATTTGTACAAAAAAAGGAAAACATTTTTATGTGATCAAAAGAAAAAGTATTAAAGTTGTTAGCAACTCACCAAACTTCAAAAATTCTTCTCCATTTCAAATTATCTAAGTTGTTAATTTTCTTGATCTTTGATTCATTTAATAAAGATACCTGTGTCCTTCAATTATTTCATCAAGCAAAATATTATTGTTGCATTCATTATTATTTTAGTTTGTTGAATGCTTTTCATATTTTGTTATTTTACTTCATTGTAAGTCTGTAGTAGTCTATAGCAGCATGTCCTATTTACCTCATTGTAAGACCGTAGTAGTCTATCTCACTTGTCTCTTTGTTGTGAAGGTTTAGCCTACCTGACTTTTGATGAAAGGATTATATTTTGTGGTGTTTCCCTTGGTTTTACTTGGGGTAGATATTTGCTTGTTTCGTAAGCTGAACAGCCTAAATATCAATTGTGTACATCTTTTATTATTATTGATTTTTTAATAACACAACTTTTATTAAACTTAATATGTTTTTAAAATAAAATTAAAATTTATATAAACTAACTTTCTATGGTTTTTAAAGTTTCTTAAATACTACTTTAAAAATTATATGAAATATCATGTAATAAATAAAATTTAAATTTTTAGCAATTCACCACCCTCTTATTCAGCTTCACTTCAAACATTGTATTAAAATTAATTATCTTTCATGGGAAGAAGAAGTGCTATAAAAAAATATGTTCAACATGAGGACTTTTGAAGAGGTGACCCATCCCTTTAGTACTTTATCCCAAGCATGTTTAACTATATAGTTTTAATTGGATCCAGTGATATAATGCTTGTGTGGTTGCAAATGCAAGCAAAAGAAACAAATAATCCCTGCATATTACTATTTTAAAAATAATGAATGATTTTAAAAAGTTTCTATATTAACAAGTTGATGAACATCAAAGAATTTTCATTGCTTATTATATCTATAATATTATATAATAATGTAAATATTTTATTTATATTTGGCAAAATAATTAAATAAAATTCTTTGTTATAACATAAATATTAATACATATGAATTTTTTGTATTACATTATTATTCTTATAAATAAATAATTAAATTATTCACTAAATTTAATAAAAGAAATAAATATGAATCATAAAAATTACATATTAGATTCTACAGCATCAGATTTTTTTTAATATCAGTAATTGATGAGGTAAAAAATTGATAATAATGTTGAAGTTAACTATTTTATAAAAGAGTGAGTGTCATATATTTAAAACAGCAAACTAGAGCATAAAATAAAAATAAACAAAGATAAGAGATGATTTAATAAAGAGAAAAAGAGAGGAGTGAATATAGACGAGATAGAAAAAAAATAAAAAAAGAACGGATAGAAATTAAAAAGAAGGGAAGCATAACAGACGAAGAGAGGAAAAGAAAACTGAGCAAGATGAAGAATATAGAGACAAAAAAGAGAATGATAATAATAGAGAGAAGAAAATTAGAGAATAATAAAAAATATGTTAAAGAAAGAAAATGAGAAAAATAGTTAAGTAAAATTTAAATATAAATAATAAAAGTTATATAATTTTATAAATTAAAATATATTAAATACATACAATATTAAAAAATACCAAAATATAAAAATATTTTAGATTTAATTTTATTTAGAATATTACAAATATTTAAAAATTAATTATACATAATTAGAAAAAGGAATGCTATCAAAAGTTATGAAACAAGTGTAGTTTGCAATATTAAAACGATCCTAAAGCATTTTGAAGCTTGCTTAACTTTGAAGTTTCTAATGATATAATATGCTATAGTACTGATGTCGTCAGACATGCATGCTAAAGAAAAAAATCAAAGGTGAGTGATTATCTTTTCAAAGTAATGAACCACTTTTAAAATTTCCTTAATTATAAAACATAACACTTTTAAATAAAATTTACGCTTTCTATATAAGTCATAATATATTATGATATTAATATTTTATTAATATGAAATATACATAAAACTACATAGACTAATACTTTTTTAATATATTGGCATTATTACATAAAAGTTTATCTCCTTATCTTATCATTCTTATGAATAAAAATTTAAATTTATTAACAAATATAAATAATAAAATTTATATTTATAAAAAAATATTGTATATTTGACTTTATTAGATAATATATCTCCTAAATAATATTAATTGATGAGCTAGAAAGAAGATAATTGAGATGGAGATTACTATTTATATAAGGGAGAATTTCATGAATTAATGTAAGAACAATATATAGGAAAATAATAATAGAGAGAGAAGAGAGATGATTTAATAAAGAAGAAAAATGAAAAGATAACATCGAAGAGATAAAGAGAATAAATAAATAAGTAAAATAAAGGGAAATGAGAAAATAGAGATTGATAACAGAGAGAGGCCAAGGAGAAAGTATGGAGATAAAATTTGAAGAGACAAACATGTCAATGATTATTGGAGAGGTGAAAGTGAGAGAATTTCACAGACATTGAGATCAAGAGAAAAAAATGAGAAAAATTTAAATATAAGTAAAATCTTTTAAATTAAGCTTATAATATTTATTAAATTTTTCAAGTTAATCACATATAATATTTAGTAATAAAAGATAATAATAACTATTCTAAGCTTCTTATTATTTTGGAATACTACAAATATTTAATGAATATTTTCACTATTAGTTTAAGACAACTTTTTTCCTAGTTAAAATTATATACTTAATTGAATAACAAATATTATAATTATTCTATTATATTACTTTTTTATGATGTAATATATAATTTAAAAAAATAATATTTTATATTAATTGGTTACTTTAAGATTTTTGATATTTTGTAATTTAATATTTCTATTTTTAAATAATTTATATACAATAGTTGTATACAATTACAAACATAAATTAATTCTAATTAATTATATCTTTTATAAGAATTTTTCTAAATTTAAAGGTATATTAAAATTATTCTTTTGTTATATCATATGTTGTATCATACTTATTTTACATGAAATTGGTAAACATGGTATAAAGTTCTTAATACTAATTAATAAAAAAATGGCATTTATAAAATTTAATTTATAATCATTTAAAATTTGAAAATAAAAATATTATTAAAATAAGTTATTATTTGTTAGAAACAATAATGCAATGAATAAATATGCACAACAACACATTCGAATGGCCACCCATCCTAAAACTACTATTAAACAAGTAAGCTTAATATTGTGATGTTAATAAGATCTAATGCTATAATTCTAGTGTGGTCATATTCGAATAAACAAGACAAATAATAATAATTATGAGTTTATAATTTTTAAGATAATGTATAATAATATATTATAATAATAACATATTATAATAATAATATTTTATTTACATAAAATGGATAAAAAAAATAAGAAAAATAATTATTTTTATTTAACATAGAAATTAAAACATACAATTGCTTTTATTATGTTGTCATCCATATAAAACAAATCTAATTGCATAAAAAAATTAAATAATAAAATATATATTTATTGCAAATACTATATTTTAAACTATGATATATGAGAGATTTCTTAAATTTAGTTAATTTATATTCTTGAAAGAGATAATAGAAATAGGGGTAAGAATTTTAAAAGAGGGAAAAATTACAAATTGTTAAGAGTATGATAACGAGAAAAATAATAATAGACATAAATGAGGAACAATTTGTTGAATAGCAATAAAAAAGAGAGAACATAAAGGAAATAGAGAGAACAACTAAAAAAGTGAATAAATGAGAGAAATGAGAAAGCAAAAGATAATAAAAGAGAGAGAAGCCAAAAAGAATATATGAAAATAGAAAATTAAGAGATAAATAAGAGAATTATAAGAAGAGAGAGGAGTAAGTGAGAGAATAAGTTAGGCATTATGATAAAGAGAATAGTGCGAGAAAAATAATTTAATAAAATTTAAACTTTTATAATTAAACTCATAATATTTAAAGAACAGTTTAACTATTAATTTAATATTATTTAATTAAAAATTTAAAAAGTTAGTTAAATAATGTATATTGTAGTATATTATTTTATCTATATTTGACATACTATAGATAATAAATTAAAATAATGTTTCACATTAATATAAAAAATTTAGATTTCATCTTTTTATAACATAATATTTTTTTATTTTGAAAATATATACAAACCATATATAAACTATTTTGAAATTAAACTAATTCTAATTTATTGTAATTAATATAAGATGTTTTCTAAATATTAAAAAAATTAATATTGTTATTTTATTATATCACATGATCTGTCATATTTTTTATTACATGAAATTCATAATAACATGAAAAAATTATTATTAAATATTTATTACAAAATTTTTAATTATAAATTTTTTTAAATAATTTATTTTATTAATATTAAAATGTTATAAAATTTAATTTTTACGCATTAAAAAAGAATGTTACCAAAAAAATATTTGCAACTCAAGGACTTCTGAAGAGGCCACCCATCCCAATAGTACACCTGCCTTAGAATTCATATCTTTTGAGTTCTAATGACATGTGGTGCTGTAATATTGTTGTGGTTGTACATGGAGATAAATAACAACTTACTGTACTTGTGTGATGATTATGTTCATTATAATGAATTATTCCTAAATAAGCTAAATTATGATTTATATGAACTTTTTGAAAAAATTATGCTTACTGTATATGTGCTAATAGATTATAAGATCATTTTTTTTATTTATATAAGTTAATTAAAAAATTATATAAACTATTAGTTCCACAAAATGTTGACATCAATAAAAAAATTTTCTTCACATAAATTACAATTCTTATAAATAAAAAATAAAATTAACAAAAAAATATAAATAATAAGAAATATATAATTTTCGTTAATGTTATACATTAAAATATGTCATTTGAGATATTTCATAAATAATTGTAAATGATAGATATAAAAAAAGGTAGTAGAAAAGTTTATGAAATGATAGGAGTAAAATAAAAAAAAACTAATAATAGAGATAAATGAGAGATTATTTAATAAAGAGACAAGAAAAAGGTGAACGTAAAGGAGATAGAGAGAATAAACAAAAATTTGACAGGGAGGCAAATTAGAAATTTTAAAAGGATAGAGGTGGAAGAGAAGTAAAGAAAAAAATTAAGAGGTGGAGAATGAAGACACGAATAAGATTACAATAATCGAAGAGGGAAAAATGTGAGAGAATATGAGAAACATTTAGAAAAAGAAAAAAAATAATTTAAAAAATTTTAAATCTTAATAATCCAACTTAGAATATTTATAAAATATAATAAGTTAGTTTTATGTAATAATTAATAACATAAAATAACAATAAGTAATTGTGGCTTATTATTAATTTTTGTATAATATAAATACTTTAAAAAAAATTTGTCTTAATATTATTGTTTTCCTTTAATATTTTATAATAAAATATTTTTATATTTAAAAAATCCAATAGTCAACATATACATTTTGTTATAAACATAAACTAATTCTCATTTATTATTATTGACATAAGTTATTTTCTTAAATCTTTAAATAAATAAAAATTATTTTTTTATATCATATGACGTGTCATATTTAAAATTATCTTAAATTGATGATAATTTTATAAAAGTAATTTTAAAAAATTAAATTTAGTAATTTTTTTAGATTATATTGATATAAAACTCAATTGTCAGTAATTAGAAAAAAAATCCTATGAAAATAAATATGTAAATAATAGGATGTTTAAATTGGTCACTAATCGTAATATTACTGTCATGCAAGCTTGCTTAACTCTTGAGATTTAAAGAGATTCAATGCTAAAATGTTTGTGTGGTCAAGCATTCTTATTAAAAAAATTCCATAGCTGTATGATTATTTTTCTAATGGTAAGGAACCCTTTCTAAAATTTTCTCAATTATTAAGCTTACGCACATTTAATTAAAATTTATGTTTATTATATATGACATAACATAATTTAATACAATAATTTTATTCTTATAAAAGTTTTAAAAAAAGTAAAGATGTTATTAAATGAAATTTTCTTTTGTTATATTATCTTTATTATAAATTATAAATGAAATTTTGTAATAAATTATAATAATGAAATATATGTTTTTCATAAATATTATGTATTAAAAAACACAAGGCAAGGACATTTTTAAATATTATTAAATCATGATTGAAAAAGAGATAATAGAGCTCACGATGATTATTTTGAGAAAGAGAGAAAGTTATGGATTGATAAAAGCAAAATAGAGAAAAATAACAAAAAAGAAAGATCAGTGATGATTTAGTGAAGAGGAAAAGAAAAGGGAGAACATAAATATGATAGAGAGAATAAATAAAAAGATCAAAGAGTTAGAAATGAGAAAGTAGACAATTGTAGAAGAATGAAAGAGACCAAAAACACATATAAAAAGATAGAGATTAAAAATACAAATAAGAGAGTGATAATAAAAGAGGAAAAAGAAGTAATAGAATTGTCCAAATACTAAGATAAAGAGAAATATGTTAGAAAAATAAATGAACAGAACTTAATCGCTAAATATCAGAAGATAGACACTAAAAACACAAATAAGAGAGAGAAAGTAAGTCAAAGAATGTGCTTGATATTAAGGTAAAAAGAAATATGTTTGGAGAAAATTTAATAAAACTTAACCACTTAAAATAAATGGGTCATTGTTACGAACCACAACAGTCAATAGTCACTAAATCGAAAATAAAGCACCCAATCAATTCCAAACATTTCAATTTTTTATTAAGAAATTGAAAATGACTTGGTAAACCATTAACCAAAAAATGAAGCCTAACACAAACTGGCCACCATTGTCAACCAAAATGGTTTAACCATAACATGATATGAGCTGGGTCTCCACCTAATCAATTCCAAACATTTCACTTTTTGATCAAGCAATTGGAATCGACCCGGTAAATCAATAACCTAATAAAAGCTTTCCACCTACTAACGACTTAAGAGATTCCACAACGAAACCTGTAAAGGGCAGCCAAACAAGTCAACTAGACAGAATTGGTGTTCAGTGTAATACCCATGCGGAGAAAGAAAGCAATGCCAGTGAGCAAAATGGGACAAACATGCAAACTATTTTATATAGTAAATTCTGGAATTACAGAAATAATGTCGATCGTCGAATAGTGCATTTTCATGATTCGCTGTTCATCATCGTATTTAAACTTTTAAATCTCTAATTGTTTCCACCATCCAAGCGCTACATCGTGATTGCACGACTTGAATTTCTTCCACTCAATAGTTAAATCCTGTCATAACATCACGATTCTCATCTAATAGACAAGATCAATTTCATATTTAACAAGGCACATATTTGATAGCTTCCTTCTGATAGCTCAATTTTAACGATCAAACGGTCTGGGAGCCTTTCGATGAAACGACTACTACGCAACGTCTATTTTGGCCATAATTTGTTTCCATTGTAGATTATTTTATTTCTTTATTTACAAATTAAATAATTTCAAAAGCACCAAAAACTATAACAACTAAATTTTTTTTGGTAACCACTTTTAGTCAATATAAATGCATATAAATGAGAGATTTCATTAAAAAAAAAGAAAAAAAATTATGTGATCCAAAGAAAAAATATTAAAGTCATCAGTAGCTTAATTTCCATATAATTTTCACTAGTCAATGTTGTGATGTTTTTCCGTTTTCAGATGAGGAAAGTTATTAATTTTCTTGATTTTTAATTCATTTGATTAAGAGACTTAGGCCTTTTAATGATTTCATGAAGCATAATATTTTTGTTGTATTGATGTTAATTTTAGTTTTTTGAATGCTTTTATTCTTTTGCCAATTTACATCATTATAAGTCTATAGTAGTGTGTCCCATTTAATTCATTGTAAGATTAAAGTAGTCTTTCTCACTAGTCTCTTTATGTCGAATAATTAGCGAGCCGATCTTTTGATGGAAGACTTATATGTTACTGAGTTTGCATTGTTTTAACTTTTAGTAGACGTAAGAGTATTTCATAAGTCAAAAAACCAATAAATCAATTTTGTACATTTTTAATTATTGTTTATTTTTTAGTTACATGATGACTTTTAATAAGTTCAATACCTTTTTAAAATAAAATTAAAATTTATATAAGCTAACTTTTATTTATTTTCTTAAACTTTACTAAATATTACTATAAATATCATATTGAAAAATTATGTAACAAATAAAACTTTTATTCATAGCAATTCACTCTCTTACAAAACATCACTTCAAACATCTTATTAAAATTTATTGTCTTTTATAAGAAAAAGGAGTGATATGAAAAACTATGTGCAACACAAGGACTTCTTGATATGTGACCCATTCCATTAGAACTCTAGCCCAAGCATATTTTGCTAAAGAGATTTAATGGGATCCAATGCTGTAATGCTCAAGTGGTTGCTAATGAATGCAAAAGAATAAAATACGTAGCTGCATGATGATTATTTTAAAAATAATGAACCATTTAAAAAAGTTTCTAAATTAATAAATAAATGCACTTTCGTAGTTTTTATATGCTTATTATATATAACATATTATATTATAAAATAAATATTTTTTTATATATAAAATTAAAAAATATACAAACTATTATTTTTTATGTTGTAGATATTAATACATAAGAATTTCTTTTGTTATATTATCATTCCTACAAATAGAAAATTAAATTACTTCATAAATATCAATATCAAAATGTATAGTTATCATAAAAATTATGTATTAGATCATGCAAGCGAGGACATCTTCTAAATAATGTTAATTGATGACTTGAAAAGGAGAAAACAAAGATGTAGATAACTATCCTATAAAAGAGAGAGAGAGAGAGAGAGTTATGGATTGACAAGTACAAATTAGAGAATAAAATAATAATAGAGAGTGATGAAAGATGATTTGCTAAAAAGTAAAAGAAAAAGGAGAAGATAGAAGAATTAAAAATAACAAATAAAAAATAAAAGAGAGATAAATAGAAAACTATAGAAGGACAGTGGAGAGAGAGGACAAGAAAAATATAAAAAGATGGAGAATAAAGAGAGAAATAATATATGATAATAGAAGAAAAACAAATAAGAGAATATTAGTACATTAAGATAAAGAGAACAAAGTGAGAGAAATAGTTATATAAAAGTTTATTCTAAATAACTAAACTTATAATTTTTATAAATTATAATATTTTAATAATACATAAAATTCAATAAGAATATAATATTAAAAAATTAGTTTTTCATTATTTTAGAATCTTAAAAACATTTAAAAAATTTTGATAGTTAATAAAATAATAATTTAATCTCCAATATTTTATAATATAATATTTAGATATTAAAAAAATTAAACAAAGAGCATTTATATATAATTATAAGGATAAATTAATTAAAATTAATATCATAAATATAAGTTTTTTTTACTTAATATTATATAAACTAAAGTTTATATTTTTTATTTTGTCATATGATTTGTCATATTTGTTATTGTATTTATTTAAAAATAATTATTTTAAAATATATTTATATTGTAATTAATAAAATTATAATAAAAAATTATCTTTCATGATATGTTTTTTTTAAATTACAATGTAAGAAAAATTAATTATCAATAATTAGAAGAAGAAATGCCAAGAAAAAATATGCAACAACAAGAGTTTAGAAGAGTACACTCTTCCTAGCACAATTCTTTCTCAAAATGCTTGACTTTGGAGTTCTAATGATATCATGTCCTATAATGTTGATGTGGTCAGACATGCACGCAATAGGAAAAAATCCAAGTTGTGTGATTATTGTTTTTAATGTAGTTAACCTTTCTAAAACTTCCTTAATTATTAACAAAATGCACTTTTAAAAAACATTTGTGCTCTATACACAAGTCATAATATATTATGATACCAATACTTTATTTATATAAAATAAATAAAAATTACATAAACTAATATTTTTGATATTATTGACATTAATACATAAGAATTTACTTAAATATCTTGTCATTCATAGAAATAACAAATGAAATTACATAATTAATATAAATTAAAAATATATATTTATTTAAAATATTATATATTAGTGTAAGTTAAACAACATATCTCTTAAAAATTATTAATTGTTGAGCTAGAATGGAGATATTGGAGATGTAGATAACAATTTGCAAAACGGAGAAAGTCACAAATTAATAAGAGAAAAATATGTTGGAAAATAATAATAGAGAGTGATGATTTAAAAAAGAAAAAAAGAAAAAAGGGAGCATAGAAAATATAGAGAGAATAAATAAATAACAAAAAAATAGGGAAGTGTTAAAATAGATATTAACAGTATAAAGTAAGGCCAAAAAGAATATAAAAGTTATAAAATGAAGAGACAAATAAAATATTGATATTAGGGGAGGGAAGAAAGTGAGAGAATTTGAGAGATATTTAGATAAAGAGAAAAAAAAGAGAAATAAAGAAATAAAAAAAACTTAACAATTAAACTCAAAATATTTATTTATTATTAAAAGTTAATCATACATAATATTTAATAATAAAAAATAATAAAATTTTTTTTGTTTTAATTCTAATTTATTATATTTTTTATAAGTATTTTCTTATATTAAACTATAATTAAGATACAAATAGATTCGAAAATATTGACATTAATACATAAGATTTTTTGTTAATACCATATAATTATTATAAATAAAAAATTAAATTATGTAAAAATTATAAATAATAAAAACTATAATTATCATTAATATTATATGTTAAACAAAGTAATATAACAGATTTCATAATTATTATTAATTGATGGACATAGAAAAGATAATGGAGACTAAAATAACTGTTCTATAATAGAGAGAGAAAGTTACAAATTAATAAGAAAAAAAAAAGCAAAAAAATAATAGAGATAGATGAGAGATTATGTACTAAAGGAGATAAGAAAAAAGAGAACATAGAGGAGAAGGAGAAAAAAATAAGTAATTGAAAGGAAGAGAAATGAAGAATTAAAAAAGTGTAGAGGTGAGAGATAAGCTAAGGAAAGCATTAAGAGATAGAGAAGGAAGAGACGAAAAAGGGAATAATAATAAGAGAGAGAAAGGAGTGAGAGAATATGAGAGAAATTAAGAGAAGAAAAAATAATAATTGAAATAATTAAATATTAGTTAAATCTTTATAATCAAACTTATAATATTTATAAAATATAATACATTAATTCCATGTAATATTTATTAATAAAAAATAATAAAATTTTGTTTTGTTTAATATTATTCTTAATCTCTAATATTCTATAATATAATATTTCTATATCTAAAAAATTCAATTATATATATATATATATATATATATATATATATATATATATATATATATATATATATATATATATATATATATATATATATATATATATATATATATATATATATATATATATATATATATATATATATATATATATTATAAAAATAATTTATTTCTAATTTATTATATTTAATATATGTTATTTTTCTAATATTTAACTTAATTAAAGTTATTATTTTATTACATCATTTGGTGTGCTATACTTAAAATTGACGATAATCTGATGCGATTACTTTTAAAAATTGAATACTATAATGGTAACTATGAATTATCATTTGTAATAATTTCTTTACATTATAATGTTATAAAAATTATTAAATAATAGTAAGACGTTATTTAAATAAGAAGTATATAAATATTAAAGTAAAATATATATAAATTGAAGAAATTTAAAAATAACGAAATCAAAGTGATATAAAGGTCACATGAAAGGAGAATTTTAGTTTCATAGTATTGCTACCAATTATAGTTGAGTAATTTAAAGTTTCATTTAAAGATATTAATGAAATATGGTGTAATAGTTTGAATCATCAAATTATGTGTGAATAAAAATATTTTGTAAGGCATATGAAAACCATAAAAAATAAAACACATTTTTAGAAATATGAAAATGTATTGTTTAACTAGATAGAGCTCATTATGACTCTTCAAATGAAGTTTTCTTTATCTTAATCAAATCTCTTTTCAAATTACAATGAATTAATAAACTAAATAACTAGAAGTAATAACAAATTATTATTTTAGTGTATTGTAAATACATATTATAGTTCAAATCTAATAAATTTATGTGATAAAATAAAACAAAATCAAAGAACTGTATTGGTAATAAGAAATATAACATATAGTTAATCTGTATTATGACAAAAGAAAGGAAAAATTTAAGAAATATTATATAAATTTTTTTCGGGAATTTTTATTCTATGGCTGTAAGTAGATTATATTTAATATCCTCTAACATAAAATCAAGTATGAATCAAAATATCTTATAATCATGCAAAAATCCTGAAACTAAAAAATTTTAAAAAAATTAAAATAAACATTATACCAAAAAATGGTCATTTCATCACAATGTAAACATATATAGAAGTTAAAATAAGAAAAATTAAACAAATATAATGTACCTAAGTCAAGGTAATTTGAAGGTTACACAAGATATCATTTAGATTAACATAGTAATTTAATAAATTAAAAATTAAAATTTTGAAGAAATTTGATAAATTGTATAGAAAATTTTTGTTCTAAGACACTATGCAGATCGAGCTTAACATGCTTGTTCTTCAAATCATGTATGAATTAAAAAGTCTCCAAAAACATTCTAAAGTCCTAAAAATAAAGAATTTTAGAATTTAAATTTGAATATTTAACTAGATAAATCTCCTTGAGATGAGTTTCTCATTGTTTGTTTCTTCTTATTGAAGCCTAGTATGCAGTTACTACAAATTATCAAAGTAAATATGAACAAATAAAAATATTTTATTTTTTTAATAATAGCAAAAAATATTTAAAGATGAAACGAGATAAATTAAAGTAGTGTCATATATTCAAATCATTTTGGACGTCACATGATTATAGAATTAGAATTCTATAGTAAAATAAAAAAATCTAAGGAAACAATTTGAAGAAAAGGGATGAAATGCACAAGAAAGTTACATTCAAAGATAATAAAGAGATCAAGTGCAGCATCCATGATAATTAAATTTTGTACAAGCCAAAGTAGCATGTAAAATGCAGGAAAAAACTTGAAAATTGAATATTTAAAAGTATAAAAATGAATATTCAATGAACTTTATTTTATCTTGAATTAACCATGTTTAGAATCAGTATCAATTAGAAATGTAAATAACAAAATAATAATAGCAATAAAATATTATTTCAATATTATGTAAATATTATTCAAATTTTAAGAGGAAAATATATATATCAAAGCTAAAATTAGATAAATTTAAGCGATGTATTATAATGAAATTAAGGCAATGTTTACATTATATGATGGGACTATTAAGATTTTAGTAATATCGGAAGACCAAAGAAAAAATTTTGTAGGAAGATGAGATAAGTTGTAACAGAAATATGCATTCCAAAATATTAAGAAGGTTGAGTGGAACAACCATGATGTTTATTCTTGGAAGACTCAAAACGTCTCTTAGAAACAAAAATATTTAAAAATTTTAAAATATATTTTTAGTTATGTTGATCTCATTAAAATCATCGTAACAACATTTATTTTCCTTCATTCAAATCTCATGTTTAATTACTATAAAATACTATACTAATTAAATATAATATTAATAAATTACCATTTTTATATTAGGTTAATTTAAGTTTTATTCTAAAATGAGATAAACTGAAATAATATAATATAACTAATTCAAAGGTTTGTATAGGTGGCTGGAAAGAAGATGTAATGTTTCAAAATAATAAAATAAATTCTATGAAACATTTGAGGGATTGAGATGAATTGTTTAGGGAAGTTGCATTGCAGGGTAAAACTGAGATCATGCCCAACATCTACGAACATAAAAACAGCTACAACTCTAAATGTCAAATAAAGAGTGCCATAACTATAGAAAATAAATATTTCATAAAAATAAAAAAAAATTTAATTATATAGTGTCCATTGAGACTAGTGCGATGAAGTTTTACATATGTCGGCCAAACTTCGTATAAAGTTACTATAAGTTACCAAATAAAATAAGAATAAATAAAATAAATTATTACTTTACTTTTAATTAAACACATTAAAACTAAAATGAAATAAATTGATGCAGTGTGCATAACCTAATCGAAAGCATGTTAATGTCATAGGAGAGAACTCAATTTTTATTATTATATAGCCAAATGAAAGAAAGAAATTTGAAGAAATGAGAATTGTTTTACATGAAAATTAAAGTCCAAGATACATAGAAGATCAAATGTAGCTTCCATTATTATCAATTTAGGTAGAAATAAAAAGTATTTGAAAGTAGGCAAAAAAGTTATAAAAAATATTTAAATAGACAAAAAGGTATACTTTATTTTATAGAGCTTGTCAAGATATTTCCAAGAATGTTTGTTTCATTTATATTTGGCAATATTTCAATTTTGTGTATTAACAAAGAAAATGAGTGCAAAGAATAATAAATCATTTTTTTGATATTAAGTAAATATATATTAAAGCTAAAACAAGATAAATTAAATAAATGCAATGTGGTGATAGTAAATTGACACAAAGGTCACATCAGAGATTTAGAGTTAGATATTGATGCAACCAAATCAATGCAAAAACTTTGAAGAAATGTGACAACTTCTCCAAAAAAAGTTACATTCAAAGATACTAATAAGGATAACTCTAACACCTTCAACCATCAAATTAGGTACGAATCAAACCTGTCATAAGACATCAAAAACCTAAGAAAATAAAATATTTGAAATATTTAAATGAATATTTTATTTGATAGAGGTCATTCAGATGACTCCAATGGTGTTTACTTAGTCTTTATTAGGCATTGTCAACGATTATTATGAATTACAATAAAAATTAGAAAAATATTAAAAAATTATTATTTTAATTTTAAATGAATATATGTTAATGCCTAAATGAGATAAAAAATAAGAAAAGTAATATAGCCAAATGAAAATAATCCATAGGTCACATAAGAAAAAAATAAGATTTTCATGACATTAAAAGAAATTCTAGAATCATTTGTATAAGTGCGACAAATTAATTGAAACACTGGCATGCCAAGACACCAATGAAATTGAGTGCAAAATCACCATTCATCATATCATGAGTGAATCAAAATATCACAAACATTCTCAAAAAACCTTAAAAACTAAAATATTTAAAAAATAAAAAATTAATATTAAATAAGATATATTTTATCAAGTCATTTTGAGTGACATTACTTTCATTTTGATTGAATATCATTCGCAATTATTGTTAATTATCAATGTAAATAAGCATAAGTAAACATAAAATTTTCAAATTTTATTTAAATATATAATAAAGCTAAATTTAGACCAATTGTAAGAATGAAATTTTGCAAGAAAAATAATATAAATGAGAAATGAATGGAAAATTAGTGTTTCAAAGCAATATGACCAAGTGAAAGAAATATTTTAAGAACCAATTACATTGTGTGGATAAGTTGCATTAAAAGAAACTAAAGAGATTAAGATTAACTTCTTAATCATCAAATAAGGTAGAAATCAAAACATCTCATAAAGCATGAAAAACGCATAAAAACTATAACATTTGAAAATATAAAAATATATTTTTAATCTGATAGACCTTTTTGAGACAATTAAAATAGGGTCTATTATAACATAAATGGAATCATTTTAGATTAACCATGTATTACAAAATTAAATACAAATAAAAAAGAAAATATTATTTAAATAATAAGTATATATATAAATGTTCAAAAAAATAAATTGAAGAACCTTAACATAACAAAATTAATGTCATTTGAAGGTGACATGAGACAATAATTAGAATTTAATAGTAACATAACATAATGAATGGGAAATAATCAACACTAACATCCTTGTCAAATAAATCATTTGTAAATAAAAATAACTCACAATTATGCATGATTTCTCTAAATAAAATTTTACAAAATATAAAAATAAGTATTTATTTCGATTTATTTGATTCACATGAGTTAGAAAAAAATTTTCCATCTCAATCATACCTTATTTTGAATTATCGAGAATTACCAAAAGAAATAAGAGTAGATAATAATAAATTATTTTTTTAGTATTATAAAAATATATATTAATAACGAAATATGATAGGTTGGTCCAAGGAAATATAACCAATTAAAATATCAGTAAATATCACATAATAGGAGACTTTGAGCCACATATCAATATAGCAAAATCAAAGTGAAAACTTTTAAGGAAGTTGATTAGAAATTAATATTTAATTTTCAAATCTTTTAGAGTTGATTATTATGACTCATAGTTACTCTAAATCTTCTAGTCACATGGTTCTGTCATCCCCAATGGACCTCATTTAAAATTGTAATGAATTATCAATCTAAAAGATTTTAAAAAATACTAAATCTTTTTTACTACTAGTTGACTATATATAGATGCTAAAGTGAGAAATATTTAAGAAATATGTTATAACCATGTCAAAGAAAATCTTAAATTAAAAAAATTGCAAAAAAAACGTTGCATTTCAAGACATTATGGAGGTATAGTGTCACATTATCAACAATCAAATCAAGCAAGGAATAAATTACCTACTAATATTTTCAAAACCCTAGAAATTAATATCTTCAAAAAAATAGAAGTAAATATTTAATTTAATAGATCTAATCGTGATAAGTCTAATGACCTTTAGTTCATATTTATCAAACCAAGTTTAGTACACTATGGCTTACCAAATTAAATAAGTGATTATTACAATAAATTCTTATTTTAATTGAAAGTAAATAGGTAATAAGTCTATAATTTCATGAAAGTAAGAAATGTAGCATAAACAAATCAAAAATATTTTAAGGTCACATGAGATGTGAATTAGAGTTTCTTAATAATAAAAAATGAAAGTAAACAATTTGACAAAATGAGATAAATTGCATGATAAATAGAATTTCGAGATACTAAGTATATCAAGTGTAACATTCTCAATAACATAATCATCCATGAATCAAATGTCTTGTAAAACATGGAAAAAATATAAAAAAACTAGAAAAAATAAAATATAACTTTTAATAAGATAGAGCTTGTCAAGTCAAGTCTAATGATATTTTTTGTGTCATGATAAGACCTTCCATGAAATTTCTATAAATTACCAAGTGAAATAAGAATTAAATAATACAAAAAAATTATTTCAATATTATTGAAAGTTATGATAAAACTACAATGAAATAATTTAATATAATAAAACAAATCAAAATCAAACAAACATAAATGTCAAATAATAGAAGATGTCGAGTTCCATATTTGTACGATCAAATTAAAGTTTTTTAAAAAAATGTGAAAAATTATACAAAAAATTATATTCCAAGATAATCATGATGTCGGCTAAAACATTTTCAATCATCAAATAAGATATGAATAGAAATGCTTCATATGGCATACAAAAACCTTGGAAAATAAAATATTTGAAACATTAGAAATGATTATTTAATTAAATAGAACTTGTTGAGATCGTTATGATGATGTTTACTTTATCTCTATCATACCTTATTTGAAATTACATAAAGTTACTAGAAGTAATAAGCAAGTATGACAATAAAATAATTTTTTAATATTGAGAAAATATATATTAAAATAAAATAAGATAAACTGAACGAATGAATATAGTTAAACTAAAGAACTATAAATGTCACACCAGAGGAGCTAAGAATTGTATAGTATTTTATTGATATTCAAACAAAGAATTTTTAAAAATGCACAAAATTAAAAGGAAAAGTTAGTCTCCAACATTGTAAATATAAAGAGTTCAATATTCTTAAATGACAAAAAAGATATCAAATAAAATTTTTTGTAAATAATGAGAAAAAAAATAATATATTTCACTAGATAAAAATCCTGTAGCCGAGTTCAATTACATTTTATTCGTCTCGATCACACATGGTTCAAAATTACTTTTAATTGCAAAATTAAACATGCATATTAATATTATGAAATGGTCTGTTAAAGATAGTCAAATATAACAAAATCAAACCAACAAAAATTTCATATGAGTGGCGAATTGGAGTAATTTATTAATATAGCCAATCAAGGAAAAACATTTTAAATAATGAGATAAATTGAATGGAAAAGTTTCATTCGAAGACAGCAAGAAGTTCAAGTGTAACATTTGTATCATCAAATCAATTATGAATTAAAATATTAGAAAAATGTGTCCAAAACCTAGAAAAAAATTTAAAAAATGTAATAAATAATTACTTAATTTGATAAAGAGTTGAGCCTAACGGCATTTATAACATCTCATTCAGACTTCATTTTAAATGATTGTGAATTACTAATTTAAATTTATATAAAATAAAATAATTAATTACTTAAATATTAAGTAAATTTATGCTAAATGTGAAATGTGATAAATTTAAGCAATTTAATAAAACAAAATAAAGTTTTGTATAGGCCAAACAAATCAAGATTTAGTTTTATATAGTAATATAACCAAAATAAGAGAAAACAATTGAAGAAATGTGATAAATGGTATATGAATGTCATATTTTATGACACTAAGGTCATAAAGTTTAACATTCCAGACTGTCAAAAAAACTATGAATGAAAATATCTCATAAACATGAAAAAAGAATGAAAAATAAAATATTTAGTATTTGATTTGATACTGGTCATCACTATAAGTCCAAAGATGTTTGTCTCACCTATATTTGACTTTGTTTAGAATTACTACGAATTATAAAAATAAAGAATAACAAAATATTTGATAAATTGTGTGATTGTAATATAAAATCTAAGATTTCAAGCATGGTATCTTTGATCCTCAAATTAGTTATTAAGCAAATGTCTTATGAAGCATGTCAAAACTATTAAAAAATTTAAAAATAGACAAAGGATTATATAATTTGATATAACTCATTGAAATGAACTCGTTGATGTTTCTTTAATCTCCATCAGACCTCATTCAGAATTTCTATGAATCATAAATATAATAAAGCATTAAAAATAATAAATTGACATGTTAATATAAACCAAATATCTATTATAGATTAAATGAGAAACTATGGAAATTTAATATAAACTAATAAAAAAAATTGGATAATGAGATAAATTGTATGCAAAAGTTTATTTTAAGATGCCAAGAATATTGGTATAACATTCCATATTGTTAACATAGATAAAAAAAATGTCATGTAAGGTATGTAAAACTGATACAATTAAAATATTTAAAAACTATAACAATATATATTTAATTTAGTAGTGCTCATTTATTCGAATCTAATGATGTTTGTTTCATCTTCATCAAACACCATTTAGAATTATTTTTAACTGCAAAAATAAATAAGAAAAAATAAATAAATTAGTTTTTTAAAATTAAGTATATGTATAACAAACTTTAAATAAGAAAACTTTAAATAATATAGTTTAACTCAATTGAAGTTAAATTTTTGAAAAAATGAGATTAATTTAATGGAAAAGTTAAATTCTAAGATATTTAGGAAATGAAGATTTCATTGTATTATGTTATCTTAATCTATTTTATTTAACATTTAATATACATTAACCATATATTTAAAAAATAACTGGCTATTATTTAATCTTATTTAGCTTGGTAATTTACAATAATTACATGAGTTATTATTAATAAAAAATAAACATCGTCAGACTCATCTAAATAAGGATAGTCAATAAAAGTTTAATGTATACGTTTAAAGTATTTTTTTTCTTTTGAAAAGGTTTATGAGACATTTCGATTCCTACATAATTTGTTCTTCAAGAATGTTACACTCGATCTCTTTAGTATCTTTGAATGCAACTTTTGTAAGGGGGTTATCTTTTTTTTAAAACTTTTTTGCATTAATTAGGTTATATTATTATGTAACTTTAAATCCTGTAACTTGTTATGTTCACATCAGTTTACTTGGTTATATTACATCACCACAATTAATCGGATTTCAAGATAATAACCAAATCTTTTAATAATAATTTTTTAATAATTAAGACTTATTTAGTTTAGTAATTCACAATAAATCCAAAGGTGGTTCTAGTTAAATTAAACAAATACCATTAAGGTCATCTTAATGAGCTCTATCTAATTAATTATTAAATTTTTATTTTGACTATTTTAGTTTCTATGGTTCATCTTTCTTTGCAAGATATTTCTATTTGTAATTAATTTTTTTTTAAAGATAATAGCTTTTTATTTATATTTATTTAGCTCTACAATTAATAGAAATTCAAACCAATGAATATTTTTTACTTTTAGCACATTGCAGAGCAATGTTCTTGTGAAACTTATCACTTTTCCAAAAAAATGTTCATTTTTTTGGTTATATTGGAAAGAAATACTAATTTCCTAACACATGACTTTAAGATCTTTTTCTTTTTATAATATTACTTTGTTTCAATTCATCTTATTTTAGTTGTACTATATACTCACCAATTATTAGTAAATTAATTTACTATTACTTATGTGTTTTAGTTTGAAATTTTGCATAAAGTCTAAATGAGTCCCAATCAAGATGAAATAAATGTCATTAGACTCATCTTTATGATTTTTACCAAATTAAATGTTAATTTTTAAAGTTTAAAATTTTTAGATATTTTAGTTTTTAGAGTTTTGGTACGTATTATGAGATATTTTGATATGTACATTATTTTAAATTGGAGAATAATACACATCATTTAATTGATATCATGGAATGCAACTTTCTCATATAATTTAACTTATTTTTCTGATGTTTTCACTTTTATTTGGCTATATTCCTATGCTATCTTAAATCTTCTCTCACGTGATGTTTAAGTTTCTATTTTTTTGTTATATTATATTGCTTCAAAGTTTTTCTTTTCAAGTTTAATACATATTAATTTGATATTAAAAAAAACATTATTATTCAATAAGGACTAATCGAGATGAATAAATGTCATTTGACTCATCTTGGTAATCTTTATCTAATTAAATTTTAATGTTTCTCATTTTATCTTTAATATATACCTACTTAATATTAAAATATTAGTTTATTTTTTTTATTTAATTTCTCAATTTTGAATTAATTCAAAACGAATTGTTGTTTTAGTTTTAATGAAATATATAATGAAGTTCAAATGTGACCAATTAAGGAAGGGTAATATAACCAAAAAAAAAGATGCATGTTTGCATCATAGGAAAATTAGAGTTTCACAACAAAATAACCAAATTAAATTAGAACATTTAAAGAAATGAGGTACAATGTAAACCCAGTTTGAATTCTATGTAATCGATGAGATTGATTATAACATCCCTAATTCAAAATAGAAACAAATAAAAATGTGCCATAAAACATGTTGAAACCCTTGAAAATAAAATTTTCAAAATATGTAAGTGAATCTTTTGTTGGTTAATACTCATTATAATAGGTCCAATAATATTTGATTCATCATGATAGCACTACCTTTTGAATTACTAGAAATTATCAACTAAAATAGACACAAATATTAATAATTTATTATTTTAATTTAAAGGAAATATATATTAAAGCTAAGACGAGATTAATTGACGTCGTGTAAAATAACTAAAGCATATTGATATAATAGTCACATAAGAGAATTTTTTTTTTCATAGTAACATAAGAAATTCAAAGTGAACATTTTGTAGAAATGAGATAAATTGTATGAAAATATTACACTCCAATTTACTAATGAGAAATAAAAATTATTGCTTGCAAGTTAAAATAAATTATGTTTTCACATAGTAACGGAATGGAATATCTTGTAAAGCATGCTAACATCTTTGGAAATAAGAAAGTTCGAAATATATGAACGAATATTTCGCTAGGTAGAGCTGATCATGATGAGTCAAATGATGCTTATCTTGTCTTAATCAGACCTTGTTTGTAAGTTCCATGAATTATGAAATACATAAGGTTAAATAGTAATAAATTACTATTTTATTATCAAGAAAATTTATAATAAAATAAAATTACATAAGTTTAAGCTTTGTATTCTAACCAAATAAAGAAATTAAGTGTAACATTCTAAACTATGATACAATATAAAAAATGAGCTTTGTCGTTAACCATGCCAAAAATCTAGAAAATAAAATATTTAAAAATGTTAAAAATTAATGTTTGATTGGATAAAGCTAATGAAGATTTGTTCAACGATATTTATTTTTTCTTGTTAGGCCTCGCTTAGAATTAATAGTATATACCTATTTAACTAAGCATTAATATTTATAAATTAATATTTAAATATTCAGCTAATCTACAATAAAGTTGATAATGTAACATAAGCTATACAAAACAATGTAAACATGACACGATAATAGAATTTGACTTTAATATTACAAGACAAATTCAAAGAAAAAATTTGTAAAAATGAGATAAATTTTATGTAAAAGTTATTCTATTAAAATGAGGTCATCAAGCATCATAAACTCAATTATCAAATAAGATATTATTTAAAAGTCTTGTAAAGTTCACCATAATCTTTAAAAATATAAAACATAGTATTTCGTTTGATAGGTGTCCTCAAGACAAGACAAACTAAGACTATTTCCTCTTAATTTTTCCTCATTTGCAATTGTTATCAATTAAAAAAAAAAATAAGAACGGATAATAATAAAATTCTACTTTTAATCATAATGAAATTTATATTAAATTTGAAATGAGATAAATTGTAGAAACATTGTATAACAAATTTTAAGTGATGGTCACTGGAGAGGACGTTGAGTGTTACACAACGAAACATTTTGCAAAATGAGATAAATTGTACAAAAATATTTTATTCAAAGACAAAGAAATGAGGTATAATATCCTCATTTGCTAAAAATAGGTAGAAAATAAAACGTCAAGTAAAACTAGTAAATTTTAAAAAATAAATTTTTATAAATAAAAAATGAATAATTAATTGTGTAGAAGTTATCAAGTTGAATCCAAGCACATTTGTTACATCACAATTGTGCTTGTTTTGGAAATTACAATGAATTACAAAATTAAGTAGGCATAAATTTTAATTAATTGCCATTTTTATTTTAAGTAAATATATATTAAAACTAAAATAAGGTAAATTAAAGAAATATTATTATACTAAATAAACATGCATGATCATTACATCATCCATAAATGAAACTATCACGTAAAGCTACCTAAAAACTAACATTTTTAAAAATGTAGTAAATAAATATTTAATTTGATATTGCTTATCTGGACCAAAAAAAAATATTATTTTCATTTTGATCAAATTTCATTTAGAACTATCACAAGTTAGAAAGATAAATAAGAATAAATAATATTAATTATTAAATTAATATCAAATTAATAAGTATTAAAGGCAAAATGATATATATTGAACAAATATAATTTAAACAAATCAAGGTGATGCTATGGTCACACAAGAGAAGATTTAGAATCACACTGTAATGCAATAAACTCAAAGAAAAAAATTGAGAAAATGAGATAAATTGTATAAGAAAGTCACATTATAGGATGCAAAGAAGAAACGATGAATCATCCAACATCCTTAAAATCGTAAAGAATCAAAATATCTTATAAAATATGCCAAAAATCTTGAAAGTGAAATATTGAAAAATATAAAATAAAAATTTCAATAGATAGAGCTCATCAAGATGAGTCCAACAAATTTTGTTTCATCTCGATCAATCCTTTTTCAGAATTAATATAAATTATAAGATAAAATAAGCATAAAAAGATAAAAAAAAATATTTTTTTATTAAGTAATTATATAATAACTATCAAAAGAAATAAATTAAAGTGATGTAATCTAATTACATAAAAACAATAGAGTCACAATAAAAAAAATTAGACTATAGTGGTAAAATAACAAAATCAATGCAAAACTTTTGAAAACATTAGATAAGTTGTATTAAAATGTTCCATTTCAAGATGCTAAGGAAATGGTATGTGAGATCTTCATTCATCAAATTTGGTATGAATAAAAAAATTGCATAAAGTGTGGAAAGCATTAGAAAATAAAATATTAAAAAATATCAAAACAAATATTTAATTGTTTTGTTGAGATGGGTTAAATGAGAATTTTTTTATCTTGATCAGATGTTGTTTGTATTTTTTATAAATATATCAATTAAATAAGCCAAAAGTAATAAAATATTATTCTTTTAACATCTAGTAAAAATATACAAAGTTGAAATGTGGTAAATCAAGGTAATGTTATGCAAAAAAATCAAAACGATATAATAGCTACACAATATTACAAATTTATTTTATTAGTAACATAGAAAATTTAAGAGAAACTTTTATATTAATGATATAATTTATACAAAAATTTGGACTCGAAGATATTAAGGAGATCAAGTATGATATCCTCAATCATCGAATCATATACAAATTGATGTCTTATAAATTGACCCAAAAATTTATAAAATAAAATATCTCAGAAACATGAATATTTTGTTGGATATAACTTATTGAGATGAGTCCAATGACTATTGTTTGGTCTTAATGAAACCTTAATTGGAATTACCAAAAATTATTAAATTAAACAATAGTACATAAAAATATGTTATTATTGCAATATCAAAAAGAATACAAACAAGGTACTAAGATATTAAAGAGATCAAGTGCTACTTCCACAATCATAAAAATATGTAAAAATGAAAAGGTCTTGATAAAAGTGATAAAAACTTAAAAAATAAATTACTTAAGACTATAAAAAAAAGATATTTAATTAGAAAGAGTTTGCTAAGAATACATAAATGACATTTTTTTGCCTTGATTAGTGTACCTTCGGGATTACTATTAATTACAAAAAAACCTAAAAAATACATAATAATGAACATAACAAAACAAAAGAGATGTCAATATCATAGAAGAGCAGTTCTGGAGATATAAAATAATATAGCCAAATAAAAAAAATTGAAGAAATGAGATGAACAAATGGGAAAGCTTCTTTCCGTGGTTCTAAAGTCATCAAGTGTACCATCCTCAATCATCTAATATAGTACAATTTGAAAGGTTTATAAAACATTGAAAACCATTTAAAAATAAAATATATAAAACTGGTAATTTTTTTTTGATTAGATAGAGGATGTTAGAGATGCCAAAAAAAATGAATTAATCTTATTTAATTTTTCCTAAATACTTTTAATTACAAAAAAAAGTAGATAAAAATAGTAATAGATTATTAGTTTAATATTAAGTATATATTTATTAATGATGAAATGTGATAAATTGAAAAAAAAAAAAAAAAATTAAAGAAAATAAAGGATTATAAAACAAGCAATTCAAGTTTCACAGCATTATATTTAAATAAAAGTGAAATTTTAAAACAATTTGATAAATTTTTCTAAAAACTTTAATTTCATTGTTGTATTAAGATTTCGTGCATAATCTAGCATCCTCATATTAATATTGAATGGAAATTCCCTATAAAGAATGCCAAAAATAAAGAAAATAAAAATATTTAATAATATAAAATAAAATATTTTATTAGATAGAGGCACTTTGACATGTGTTCAGTAACATTTGTTTCCTCTTCACCAAACAAAACAAAAATGCAAAAAAATATAAAATAACTAAATAAAAATAATGTAAATATCACTTGAGAGGAGAATTATAGTTTCATAGTAATATAGCTAAATAAGAGTAAAACATTTGAAGAAGAAAGATAAATATGACTAAATAGTTGAATTGTATAAAAACAAAGTTGTAGGGTAATATACTTATCATCAAAAAATGAAATAATAAAAATAACTCAGATTGTACAAAAATTATAGAAAATTAAAAATTTTAAAAATAAAAAAATGGATTTCTAATTTGATGCACTCATCCAAAATGCATCTAAAGACATCTTTATTAGACATATTTTTAAAATTCTAAACATTACAAAAGTAAATATGAAAAATTAAAAATTAAATAAACTTTCAATTTTTGCAACATTTTTCAGAAATGATGCAAAAATCATAGAAAATTAAATTTAATCAAAATAAAAAAAATTATTTCATTATATAGAGGTTATCGATAGTGGTCCAAACATATTTATTCTTTCTAGATCAGACACCATTTATAGTTAAAATGAATTGGCAAGGTAGATTATCAATAATAATAATAAATAAATATTTCAACTTTAAGTAAATGTATTTTAAATTTGAAATGAACTAAATTTATTCAAAGTAATTTTATTTGATAAAAATGTCGTAAATGTGACATGGAAAAAGCATTAAAGTTTAAATATAATATAACAAAATTAAAAAACATTTGAACAAATAAGACATTCTAGAAGAAAGTTGAAACTAAAGAATAAAAAGGGATCAAGTGCAAAAAATTCAAATATTAAATGAAGTATAAACCAGAATGCGTTATAAAGAGAGCCAAGTCTCTAGGTCATAAAATATTTATAAATGAAAATAACATATTTAATTTTATAGGGCTCATTGTGATGAATTCAAAGACCTTAGTTTTATATGCTTAAGACAATGCATAGAATTACTATGAATTACAAAAGCAAATGAACATAAATAATAAGGAATTATCATTTTAATTTTAAGAAACCAAAAAACTAAAAATTAAATAAGATAAATTGAAGCATTATTATATAACCCAATTAGAGCGATGCTAAGTCACACTACTTGGGATTTATGGCTACAATAATATAATAAAAATATTTAAAGAAATGAGGCATGCTGTGAAAAACAGTTACATTCCAAGAAATTTAAGGGATTGAGTGCAACATCCTCAATTGTTAAAATTGGCATAAATAAAGATGCCTTTCAAATTATAACAAAACATAAGAAAATAAAATATTTTAAAATATTAATAGGAACATTTAATTAGATAGAGCTTGTTAAGAAAAAGGCTATAATGTTTGTTTCAACTTGATTGATCTTTTTTTAGATTATGAGAACTATGAAAATAAATAAGCATAAAAGTAATAAATAGTTATTTTAATATTAATTAAATATATTTTAAAGTTGAAATGAGATAAATTATAGAAATAAAATTGAAATAAATCTAAGAGATGTAAATGTTGTATGAAAAAAGAATAAGAGTTTTATAGTAGTATAACAAAATTAAGGCAAACAATTTGAAATAGCATGATAAATTGTGCTTGAAAGTTGAATTCAATGATAATAGAGAAATTGAGTATAACATCTTCGATGGTCAAATCAATTATAAAATAAAATGATTTTTAAAACATGCAAAAATTTAAAATTTTTTTTTTTAAAATATAAAAAATAAATGTTTCGTTGGATAGAGCATATTGAAACATGCCCAATGACATTTACGTCATCTCTATCAAATCTATTTTGGAAAACTAAGACTTTGCAATCTAAATAAGCAACAGTAATAACAAATTATAATTAAATATTAATTAACTATATAACAATGCTTAGATGAGATAAATTAAAAAAAATATAGTAGAACAAAATAAAAAAAATCAAAATGTTACATGAGAGAAGAATAAGAATAAGAATTTAATAGTAAAAGCACAAAATCAAAGTGAAAAATAACAAGTGAAGCAAATTATAAGAGAATGATGCATTCGAAGATAGAAACGAGATCAAGTGTAATGTCCTTTATTGCAAAATAACATAAGAATTAAAATTCCTTTTATATCATGTCAAAAAGCTAGAAAAAAAATAAAAAATAAAAAAATGGATGCTCAACTTTACGGAGCTTATCGACACAAGTTCAAAGATTTTGTTTTTTTTCTTGGTTAGACCTCATTCAAAATTAAAGAAAATTGCTATAGTAAATAAGAAAAATAAGTAAAAAATTATGATTTTATTGCTAGGTAAAGTTCTCATGAAGTATGCTAAAACCTTAAAAAAATATTTAGAAATATAGAAATAAATGTTAAGTTAGATGGAGCTCATTGAGATGTGTTTGAAGTTGTTTGTTCTTTCTTATCCTACCTCGTTTTGAATATCTACAATTTAAAATTGTCAATAAAAAAAATAATGGTAAAAAAAAATTTAATGTTAAGTAAATACATAAGAAAGCTTAAATGACATAAATTAATGCAATATAATTAAGTAAAAAGGAAAATAAAGGAAATATCATATGAGAGGAGAGTTGGGGTTTCAATGTAATATATCAATATCAAAGTGAAAACTCTAAAAAAAAAAAATAGTACGAGAAAGCTATATTCCAAGAAAATTGATTGGTCAAATCTAATCCTGGATCATCGGATTACATATTGTTTGAAATGTCTCTTAATGCATGAAAAAACCACAGATAAAAAATATTTCAAAAATGTAGAAATGAGTATTTTAATGGATAGGGATGTTTGAGAATCATCCCATTACATTTGTCTGACCTTCATGAGAAAAAATATAGGATAAAAAATTAGAATTAGAGTTTCATAACAATATGAGAAAGTTGAAACAATGTAAAATAATATAATCAAAGATATATAAAGGCTAGATGTATTAGAATTAATGTTTCAAAGAAGTATTTACAAATATAATTGAAAATTTTGAAAAAAAGAACAAATTATATCAGCTAATTGTGCTCGAAGATACTTAATGGATAAAGGGTAAAAATTTTGATCATCAAATCTGGGATAAATCAAATGTCCTTGGAAAACTCTCCAAAGAATAAAAACTTATTGCACACAAATATATAATAAAAGTTATTTAATTAAGTGGAGCTCAACAAGAAGACTTCAAAGACTTATGTTTTCCTTCGACTGAACTTCTTTTGTTATAACAGTAAATTATTAAATTAAATAAGAAAAAAATGAATGTTCCATTTATTATCAAGAAAAAATTTGCAAAACGTTAAATGAGAAAAAATGAAGTAATTCAATATTACTAAAATGAAATTAATGTAAAAGTGACATGAGAGGATAATTAAAGTTTCACTGTAATATAAACAAATAAAAGCAAAACATGTAAATATTATAAGAAATTTGGATTACATGAAATTAAGGAGGTCAAATTTTTCGTTCTCGATAATCAAATAATGTACCAATAGAAACGTCACACAAAACATACCAAAGATGGTTGAAATAAAATATTTAAAAAACATAAAAATAAATACCTAACTAGAAAGAACTTGTCAAGATGAGTAAAACTACATTTGATTCACCATGTTGAAAAATTATTTGGAATTACTGTAAATTATTAAATTAAAATTAATAAAAATATATTATTATTTTAAAAAAGCAAAAATAATTTTTAAAGCTAAAATAATGTAAATTTAAAAATATAATATAACCAAATAAAGGAGTTGAAAATGCCAAAAGAGAAGAGAAATAAAGTTGCTTTGTAGTATAAAAACTTCAAAGCAAAAAATTTTTAAGAACCAATTTATATTACATTGAAAAGTTGCATTCAAAGATAATAAGGAGATCGATTGTAACATTCTTAAACATAAATATAGTACAAATCAACATATCCCCTTATTTTACAAAAATATTTGAAAACTTTTCGTTTAGAATTATCTAATTTTGCAAAAGTGATATTTTATATAATGATTTACTTATTTTATTTTAAGAAAAATAATTATATTGTAACATATTATGCCATATATAACAAGACTAAATTTTTTTTAAAAGTTTATAAGCCTGATAATTTTAGATATTTTAGAAATAGTTAATTACCACAAAAAAAATCAGACAACTATGATATTTTTTCTTTATCTCTATATTTTTAAATTTTTTATTTTTCTTAGGTTTTGATGGAATTTATGAGATATTTTGTTTCAACATAGATTTGATAATCAATGATATTATGCTCTATCTTCTTGTTATCTTCAAATGTTTAACTCTACTTTGTGTAACTTTTATGAAGCTTTCAATTTTCTCTTATTTTGTAAATATGACCCTTTTTATGTTATATTACTTTAATTTATCATATTCCAACCTTAATATAGATCTACTCAATATTAAAATAATATCATATTTATTATTTTTCTTATTTAATTTAATAATTCATAATAATTTCAAATGAGATTCCAAGATACTGTAGAGATCACAAGTAATAAGCTCAATCACAAAATTAGCTATGAATTGAAGCATCATATAAAGAGTACAAAAAAGGAAAATAAAATATTCAAAAATATAAAAATTTATGTCTATTTGGATGGAGTATGATAAGAAAAGTTCAACAATAAATAAAAATATTGTTAGTTTTAAAT
The DNA here is from genome assembly GCA_023846275.1 of Vanilla planifolia. Taxonomy (NCBI): domain Eukaryota; kingdom Viridiplantae; phylum Streptophyta; class Magnoliopsida; order Asparagales; family Orchidaceae; genus Vanilla; species Vanilla planifolia. The sequence continues at coordinate 210,895 of JAIUJO010000263.1, forward strand.
TACCTATATATATATATATTATGTGAGCAACAAAAGTAAGATAATATAAATAATTCAAAGTGATATCAAAGTCAAATGAGACCACATTAAGACTAACACATTAAGATAACGAAATCAAAGCAAAAATTTTAAAGAAACGAGAAACATTTTGTGGGAAAGTTGCATTCAATGATACAAATGACTTCTATGTGTTGTCATAGATCATTAAGTCAGATATGAATAAACTATTCGAGGGAAGCATTAAAAAAATATTAAACCAATACACAATTGAATATCAAATTGACCAATGAACTTTGAAACAAGTCCAATGGTTTGAATTACATAAGCCTATAATTGGAACTATATCAATTTGAAAAATTAAATAATGGAAAATAATAATAAATAATCATTTTACAACTTATTAAAGCTTAAATAAAAAAAAATTCAAATATTATGATATAACCCAAGAAAAAATATATAAAAGTCATATGAGAGGAGTGTCAGACTTGTCATATTATAAATGAATTCAATGGGAACATTGAAATTATAAGATAAAAGTTATGGAAACGTTGCATTCCAAGATACTTAGGAGATCAAGTGCAAGTTAGTTAATCATGAATTTAGGTGCAAACTGATGGTAAAGTGTATTAAAATTTTAGAAAATATTTAGTTAAATGGAAAATTAATATCTACATAGATATAGCTCATCGAGATTACTTTAATGATATTTATTTTAACATCATCAGACCTTGTTTTCAATTACTATGAATTAAGAAAGTAAATAAGCATAGGTAGTAACAAATTATTTTTTTTAATATGAAGTAAATATATAACAAAACTAAAATAAGATAGATTGAAATAATATAATATAACAAAATCAAAGATATTTTAAAGTAATATAAATGTAAAGTTTGAGTTCATAGTAATATAACAAAGTCAAAGGAAAAATATATGAGTAATAAAATAAAGTTTGTGGGAATTTTGCATTTATGATACAAAGGAGATCGAGTGTAATAATATCATTTTCTAAATCATGTACAACTGGAAATTCCTTCTAAAGTTTGTACAAAAATTAGAAAAATATAAAAATAAATTTTTATTTACTAGGTGCATGTCAAGGCATGTCCAATGACAGTTATTCTTTGTTAGGCCATGGTTTGAATTATTATGATTACTTAAGTAGATATACACATATATAATAATTTATATTTTAATATTAATTAAATATCTAATAAACATAAAATGAGATGAGAAATTGAAGAAAGATAATATAACAAAATCAAAGAGATGCAAGGGTTACATAATGGGAAAAACTTGACTTTCATAATAACATAATAAAATCAAATAAAACAATTGAACGAATAAGAGAAATTGTGCAGGAAAACTATATTGCAAGATACTATGGTAATTGACTACTACATCCTCCATCATAAAAAATTAACTATATAAAAAGAATATTCAATTAGATGATGCTCATAATATTGAGTGCATGGATGTGTGTTTCATTACAAAGGGAAAAATTTAGGCAAGAATTTTGAAAAATGATATAAATTTTATAAGAAAGATAAAACATTTCAAGATATTGAAGAGTTGAAGTGTAACATTCATAATTATAAAATTATTTACGAATTGAGATGTTTATTAGTAGTCATACATAATGTATCTAACCTAAAAATTTTCACTTTGATTTGCATGTATTACTGATTTAATTGTCCTCTAACGTTACATTTAGATTTCTATGGTTTTGTTATATTATATTGATTCAATTTAACTTATTTTAATTTTAATATAAGATTACTTAAAATTAAAATAAAATTTTAGTTTTATTTATCTTCAGTTTTTGGTAATTTTACATAATTCATGATTATGCCTAACCAAGGCAACACAAATGTTGTTGAACTTATCAGAACAAGTTATATCTAATTTAATATTCATTTTATTTTTTAAGTGTTTTATTTTCTTATGTTTTTGCATACTTTATGAGTCATTTTTACTCATCTTATCTGATGACCAAGGATATGAAACTATATCAGCTTAATAACTTGGAAAATAACTTTGTGCTAATATTTATTTTATTTTTACTAATGTTTTATTATAATTTTGTTGTATTAAAATTAAATCAATGTTTTTTTTTGTTTTCCTTTATATGTTGGTAGTTTATAGTAATTCTAAATGATATTTGAATGAGACTTTAGGACTAGCACTATACATTAAATAATTATTCTTACATTTTAAAATTCTTATTTCCTTCACTTTTTGCTCCTTTTTTAAGAAATTTTTATTTGTAACTAATTTGGTAGTAAGGGAAGTCACCTCAGTCTACTCAATATCTTTGAAAACAGCTTTCACACTAAATTTATCTTATTTCTTTTAATTGATTGCTTTTAATAAGGTATATTACATCACATAAGTTTCACTCATTTTTAGTTTCAATATCAATTTAGTTAAAGCAAAATAAATAATTTATTTAAAATTTATATTTATTTAGTTTAAAATTGATAGTAATTCAAAAAAAGTCTTATTAAGATAAAATAAATGTTGTAGCACTCGTCTTGACGAGCTCTTATCAATTAAATATTCACTTTGAATTTCCAAAATTCCTTCTATGAATTTTATATGCATCTAGAGATATTTCAACTTGTACCTCATTTGATGATAAAATATGTACATGAAATCTTTCATGAATCCTTTAATGCAACTTTCCTATGAACCTTATCTCATTTCATCAACATTTTTGCATTTATCTGGTTAAATTATTATGTTGCATGAAATCTAATTTTGTTTGACGTTAAATAATAATTTATTTTTTATGTTTTTTATATCAATAATTAATATTAATTCCATACCATGTTTGATTTGTGAGAAACCAAATGTCGTTGCTCTGGTCTTGATTAACTCTATTTAATTATATATTCATTAATACTTTTTTAAATATTTTTTATTGTGTTTTTTCATACTATAAGGAATTTTTTCATTTATGAAGGATTTGATTATTGAGGACAAAATGCTCGATGTTTTTAATGTCTTGGAATGCAATGTTCCTAGACAATTAATCTTATTATTTAAAATTCTCTACTTTGATTTGGTTATATTTCGATGTCACCCTAAATCCCTTCTCATGTGATCCGTACATCACCATAATTTTATTAAAATGATTTAATTTGGCTCTTTGGCTTTAACATATATTTACATAATATTAAGTTAATAATTCATTACTGTTAATGTTTATTTTTATTTTTATAATTTGTAGTATTTCTGGATATGGTCTAATTAATAAGAAAAACATGCTTAACTCATCTAAAATATTTCTATCTAATTAAATATTAATTTTATTAAATTTAAATCTTTTACAAAATATTTACTTTCATACATAATTTGATAATCAAGATGTTACAATAGATCCTATTAGTAAGTTTGAATGCAATATTCTAGTAGATTTTTTTCTCATTTCTTAATAAGTTTAGCATTTAATTTGATATAATATTATATAACTCTAAATATGCTCTTATGCAACATTTTCATGTCTTTGGTTTGGTTTTATTACATTGTTTCAATCTAACTTATTTTAATTTTGATACATATATTTATTAAAGCTAAAATAATATTTTAATTTATTTATTCTAATTTACATTTTTAATTTTATATAATTTTGATATCATCTAATTGTTCTGATTCTTCTTTTTGAATTTTCCATACTTTTATTGCTGGTTATTTAAATTTGTCTTATTTGTTCATGTTACATCTTCAGTTCATCACATTTCTACTTTGGTATATATATACTTAATCTTAAAAAAAATGTTATTACTATTGTTGCTATGCTTTAGTATTTTGAAGTAATTATAAATGATGTTCAACTATGATGAAACAAATTCTATTAGACTCACGTCAACTTAGTACTATCCATTAAATATTCAATTTAATTTTTTTTAAAAATTTATTTTCTAGGTTTTTGTCATGTTTAACAACAAATTGCCTTTCATAAATAATTTGATGATAAAGTGTGTGTCCTTAAATTTTAATATAAATTTTCTCTGAATTAAAAAATCATTTATTATTTTTATGCTTATTTTGATTGGAAATCAATAGTAATTCAAAAACATTTTGATTGAGATAGTACAATGTAATAATATTCATCTAACGTTCACTTGTAAGATAAATATTTGTTTTTATATTTTTAAATATCTTTTCCCATGTATTTTTTGTGCATATGTGACATCTGGATTTGTACATCATTTTATGGTTTAAATTACGACACTACCTTTTAAGTATCTTGGAATCTAACTTTTTAATAAAATTGATCTCATTTCTTACTTTTTTTGACATTCTTTTGTTTAAAAATTTTTGTTGCCCTAAATCTTTTGCCATTAACTATTAAAACGAATTTATTACTATTTATTCTTTTAACCTTTATCAACACATTGTAATTAAAAATAAGGTCCTATGTAGATGAAACAAAAGTCACAGGACTAATTTTGTTGTGCTTAATCAAATTAAATATTCATTTTTATATTTTTTTAAATATTTCTTTCATAATGACTTGGCACACTTTATGAAGAATTTTTATTCATGCATGAATTGATGATTGAGAATATTGTAGACCATCTTTTGAGTATTTTGGAGTGCAAGTTTGAAGTTAAAATAATCTTATCTCTTTCATTTTTTTGTTATACTATTATGAAACCTAGACATTCTTTTACCTGTCTTTACATCACATTTATTTTGTTGTATTATAAATATTCATTTTATCACTTTATAGCTTCAACATATACTTAAAATTTTAACTAATTTATTTTATAAATTCATAATAAATAAAATTTTGATTCAAAGATACTAAAGAGATCACCTTTAACATCCTTAATTATGAAATTATCAAGGAATGAAAATATCTCATAAGGTGTCCCAAAATCTAAGAAAATAGAATATTGAGAAATATTAAAGGGTAAATTTAAATTGATGGAGCACATTTGAACAAGTTCAATGATGTATGTTTCCTCTTGATTATCCTCCTTTGGAATTACAATGAATTATTAATATAATTAAACATAAATAATAGGGGACACTAATTACATAAATATTAAAAATGATTAAAAAAAGGATTAAAAAAATAATAAAAATGGATGTTAGTTTACATAGTGGTAATCACGTTATCTCAAGTGCATTTGTTTCTTCTCGATCAGACCTCATTTAGAATTACTATGAATTAGAAATTTTAAAAAATAATCTATTATTTAAATAGTTTATAAATATAAAAATAAGCTAAAATTAAATGATCAAATTTTGTAATATAACTCAAAAAGTTAAATCAGATATAAAGGTCACTTGAGAGGAAATTTTATAGAAGAGTGACAAATTGCATTAAAAAGTAAATATTGGAGATACTAAGAAGATTGTTCATAACACCTTTGATTGCAATATAAGGTATTAATTTAATATCTCTGAAAACATACCAAGTAATAGAAAATAAGACATTTATATATAAAAATGAAAAAAAAATTAAATAGACGATGTCAAGATGTGTCTAATAATTATTGTTTTCCTTTCAATTGGATCTCGTTTAGAAGTACTATGACATTAAAAATTTTAAAAATAATAGTACATTATTATGTTATTTTTAGGTATATATACAAATGTATTGAGGCAAATAAAAGCAATATGATATAGCAAAATTAAAATGATACTAATAATCAAATGAGTGGAGTGTTATTGACACAAAATAACAATGGGAAACAACAGAGAAACCTTTGGAGAAATAAGATAAATCACACAAGAAATTTTATTTATAGTATACAAAGATAAAGAGTAATATCATCAATCTTAAAATAAGGTATTAACTTAAATTATTCATAGATGTTGCTAAAGACATAGAAAATAATATTTAAAAATGTAGTAATTAATGTTTAATTTGATATAAGTCATTAAGGTCACTCATATGACATTTGTTTTGCCTCGATCAAACTTTACATTGAATTATTATGAATTATCAAATTTAATAATGATAAATAATGTCAAATATTTTTTAGTACTTAGTAAATATATATTAAAATTAAATAAGATAAATTCAAGTACGATAAAAAGCATTTGAAGATTATATAATGGTTATAAGATCGAACAATTAGAATTAAACCTAAATAAAGCAAATCAAAGAGAGAAACATTGGAATAAATTAGGTAAGCTATCTTAAAGTTGCACTCCAAAATAGTCAAGAGATGTAACATAATATTCTTGATCATTGAATCTCATTTCAACCAAAATGTCTCGTAAAAGATGATTAAACATTAAAAGACTAATGTATTTTAAAAAACATAAATTAATTTTTTTTAGTCCTTGTTTGGAATTATAGAGAATTAATAGAAAAAATATAGATAAATAATAATATATTATTATTTAGTTAAAAGTAAATTGAACTTACATAGAAATAAGACAAATGAAGCAGTGTGGTATAACCAAATCTTATCGATTTAAAACGCACATGCAAAAATATTTAATGTAAGATGGTAAAAAAATTAAATTTAATAGAAAAAAATGAATCAATGTAAAACAACCAAATCAAAGTGATGTAAAAGGTCACACGATAAGAGATTGAGAGTTACATTTTTCTAAAAAAAATTTAATTTAAAAAATATGAAAAAATGATATAAGTTATATGGTGATGATTCAATATGTACCATAAAGCATTGTAAAATATTTAAAAGTTTAAGCAAGAAGGCTTAACTAGATATACCTATTCAAAACAATTCCAACTACAGTTATTTTGTCTCAATTTGTCATCTTTCGGAATTACTAAAAATCACAAAATTAATAAGACATAACAAAAAAATATTATAATATTAATTAAAAAAATATTGAAAAAAATAAGTTAAGCTATAGAAGTTTAACATAACTAACTAAAACTAATGTAAAGGTCAAGTCAGAGTATATTTTTTGTATTACAACAACATAACCAAAATAAAGCAAAATATTTTCAAAAAAAAGATAAATTAAAGGGAATGCTGAACTCTAACAAATTAAGGATATCAAGTGTAACATTTTCAATCACCAAATCTTAGACAAATCAAAATATCATATAATGCATGCAAAAAACATCAAAAAGTATATGAAAATTTAAAAATGAATGTCCATTTAGATACAGCTCATAGTGATGACATCGACATTGTTAGCTACCCCTTGTTTAAATCTCAACCAAATTTATCGCAAATCACCTAATTAGAGAAACATAAATAAAAATAAATTATTTTTTTAAAATTTTGTGAATATATATTAAAGGTTAATTGAGATAAATTGAAGTAATGTAATATAACTAAATATAAGAAATATAAAGGTCACAATAGATAAGCTTAGTATTACATAGGAATATAATCATTTAAAAACGAAAACTATTATGAAGTAATGTAAATGCTTCAAAGGGTTTTTTCAAGGATGAAAAGAAAATCGAACGTAACATCATCGATCTTAAAACTTTGCATGACTCAAAGTCCTTATAAATTAGGCCAAATCTATAGAAACTAAAATTTTGGAACACATGAAAATGAAAATCTAATTTTGTTGGCCTCATTGAGTTAAGTAGAACAATGCTTGTTTCACCATAATAGTACCTCATTTATAATTAATATCATATAAAATAATAAAAAGTCTAGAAATAATAAAACTTATATTGTAAAGTAAGATAAATGAATGCAATGTGATATAGCCAAGTAAAAGTAATGTTATGGTCATATCATAGTAGAGTTAGATTTTCTAAGTGATTCAACAAAGTTAAAAATAAAATAACAAAGAAATAACAAAAATTGGATTGAAAATTTGCATTCTAATATAGTTAAGAGATCTAGTGTAACATCCTTAAACATCAAATAGCATATGAATTGAGATGTTTCATAAGGCATAAAAATATAATAGAAAAAAAATTTTAAAGATATGAAAAATTAATGTTTAATTCCATGGAGTTCATTAAGACTAGTGTAATGATCTTTTGTCTTATTAATATGCGAAAGAATTTCGAAAAACTCTTTATTTTTAAAGGAAATAACTATAAATAATGCATAATTATTATTTTTACTTTAAAGAAATATATATTATAGTTGAAAAGGGATAAATTGAGCAATATAATTAATAAATTCAAAGTGATGCAAATTTCATGTTTTAGGAGATCTATTATTATACAGCTACATAAGCAATCAAAGAAAAATATTTCAATAAACAACATAACTTTTGAGGAATAGATACATTCTAAGACATTGAGAAGATGGTGCATAACATTCTCAATCGTCAACGAAGATAGAAATTGAAATGTATTGTAAAACATTTAAAAATTATGGAAAATAAAACATTTAAAATTATAAAAATGAATATTTAAAAGGAGACGTTGTTAGGATAAGGTCAATCATGTTTGTTTCATCTTGATTGGACCATTTTGGACTTACTATGAGTAAGAAAATTAAACAATTTGAAGTAATAATGAAGTACTAATTTAAATTTAAAAAATATATTTGATAATATTGAAAGGATACAAAGTAAAAAAATGTAATGCAACCAAACTAAAGCATTGTGAATGTCACATAAGACTACATATTCAATTACACATTGGTGCTACAAAATAAAAGTAAAACATTTGTGAAAATGAGATAAAGCTTTTATGAATGTTACATTCCAAGATTCTATAATAAAAATCTTACAAAAAGAAAATATTTAAAAATATAGAAAATAAAAATTTAATTTCATAGACCACCTTGAGTGTAGTCTAATGACATTAGTTTTTACGCAATCAATCCTCACTTGGAATAGCTATGAATTAAAATTGCAAATAAGCAAATAAAAAAAAAATATAATTGTAAAATTAACCAAAGATATATTAAAATAAAATTAAGATAAATTTAAGTAATGCAATATAAACAAATAAAAATGATTTTAAGGTCACACTAGAGTGCATTTAGACTTACGTGGAATAATCACATTGAAAGAAAAAGATTTTGATGGATGAAGCAAATTATATACAAAAGTCATACACAAAGGAACTTACTAGATCAAAGGTGACACCCTTGATCATTAAATCAAGTTTGAACTAAAATAACTCATAAAACATACCAAAAATCTAGAAAATAAAATATTTAAATTTTGAAAATGAATATTTAATAATAATAATTTTTAAATATATATTATAATTGACATAAAATAAATTAAATTAATATAATATTTCTACATCAACTACATGTCAATAAAAAACTTTAATATATAAACTTACTAAATATTAAACTAATGGTTTATTATTGTTTACACTTATTTAATTTTATAATTTCTAAAAATTCCAAAAATGGTGTTATAAAAAATGCTACAATCAGCCTCCTTATTATCATGAAACTCTAAGTCCCGTAGAATTTGACCTTTATTCTACTTTGACTTGGATATATTACAATCTTTTAGCTTATATCATTAAATGCTTAACAAATATTTATTTGATATTTAAATAATTATCTATTATTATTTGTGTTTGTATCTTTTAATAAGTCACCATAATTTAAAACAAGGTATTATTGATGTGAAACAAGCAATGTTTGAGAAGGCTTAACGAACTGTATCCAATTATGTACTCATTTTTATTTTGTTTAATATTTTATTTTCTAATGCTTTTGCATGCTTTATGAGAGATTTATTATATTCTTAATCTCGAACCATTTTACCTTATTTGATGATAAAAAGTCCTAAGTATTTCTAATAAATTTGTTTAGGTTCATTTTAAGATTTTAGGTAGTCCATACTTCTATGAATAGGAGAAATAAAAGAAAAGGATGCACATATGTTAAATCCCATGAAGGTCATTTGATTGGAGTGGCAATCCACCAAGAGATGCACTTTCAACTTAATTTTTTGTTTTTTATTTTACATTGGTTAAAATGTTAAGCTTTATTGAAATATTTATTACAAGGCACATAAATCAAATTCAAATTAATCTTAGAATAGTATTTATGTTTTCAATATTTTTATCTTTTTGCCTTGATTATCTTGAGCTTAATTTTAAGGTAATAATCTCCTTGAAATTCATAATTAATATGTTATAAAAAAATAGGTTATTTTTATAATAAATAATTAATAAAAATATTAATAAGGAAAAAACCCAATAACTTATTCGATACATGCAATTATGGCTAAACCATTTGCTGCATAAAACTATTTTCTACTCGAAACTGTTACGATTTAAAGAAACAAAAATATGCGTAGGTCATGTAAATCAAACCCAAATATAATATGATATTTTTGATTCTGTCATTAATCACACATCCATAAATCTTGAATAATGTAGCACAAGCATGAATAGGTGTTGATCTCTCGAGCAAACAAGGGTGTAACCAACCCCAAATTGGATAATTATTGCTATCACATAAAACATTAACTATACAATATCCTAACAAATTATTGTAATATGGGACTAAAACATAACTTATTGCACGTAATCTACTTCAAAATTGTAGGGGTAACCATAGTCATTCAATTTCATATTTTCATGATCAAATGATCCTGATCTCCTTCACGTCTTTATGATACATATTTATATCCCTCATCCAATCTCTCAATTTCAAGATCGCAAGCTCCTTTTTTATTCCAATTGTAGGATCTAAAGTTAACAACCCAATCACAATTTAGATCAGATTGCCTAAAGAAATATCATATTTCTAAGCAGCACCAATTCGTTTTCATCCATATGATCATGAGGTTTTCACAATTGTGTTGTTTCAAAGATCTTTGATAGATTGGCTCCCAAGATACAACTATTTTACCAATTAATTTGAGCTGTTATAACTTTTAATAGAACAATTATATTTGAATTCAAATAATGTGCAAATGGTAAAAAAGTAATAGGTAATTTTGCTTTTTTTAAGTGCTTTTAGGTGATAAAAATTACTTATAAATAGAAGAATTTTTTAATGAAATAAGAGATGAATTTTTATGTAATAAAAATAGAAACATTCAACAACATAAAATTGAAATTTACACTAAAAAATCCCATGCTTGATGAAATGATTAAAGAGGCACAAGTATGTTAATTAAGTGAACTAAAGTTTAAGAAAATTTATAGCTTAGCTTATTCGAGAAGAATAGAATTTTCGTAGTTTGATGACTAGTGGATCTTGTAATTTATGGAGGTGATGATAAGAATGACTGCTGATGCTTGAATATTTTTTCTTGATGTTTTTATTATATAAAAAATTATTTTCCCATTACTAAGCCACAACTTGTACATAATTGTAATCAAATAATATTTTTAATTAAATGTTATAATGGCTTTAAATCATGGCTATAATAGTCATTGTGTAGATGCCATTCCATTAGAAAAATTTTGGATGGTTCCATTGTGAAAGTTGTTCAATTGAAAGGGTGATAATAAACTTGCCCTATTTAGAAAAATGAACTTGATCTAGGCCGTTACACCTGAGTAGTGATCACACGATTTGATTTAAGTTTTATGTGTTGAACAATCATGTACTACTACATCATGAATTGACACAATCAGATGGAGGATATAAACAAGCATTATAAAACAATGGAGGGATTAAGTTGTTTGATTGCAAAAATGCACTATTGCCTGGTTATGGTTATTTTCATAGTTTAGTAGAAGGTCATGCACAAGAATTGAAGTTTTGGTATGACAATGCAAAAGGATTTCAAGCTATTATTTATGTTTTTTTGTTAAAATTAAATTTAGTAAGAACTAATTAATGCATTTGCAATAATTTTTTATAGCATCTTCATCAAGTATTTCAAAGATATAATGTATATAAAATGATGGTCTAGATAAAAAAAACGATGGATCAAAAATTCTTGAAAGCTAAAGTCATTCTAATATTAATTTGAGTCCAATTTTTGTACCTTGTAACAAATACTTCAATCAAGTTTTACAATCTAATCACAACAAAGTTGGATCCCTAAAACTAAAATCAAATTACATTGCCTCATGGGTTTTCACTTCAACCAAGTTGATCTCTGTGAGATTTAACATTGGCACATTTTTTTCTTTTAGTTCTCCTATGAATATAAGTATTTGCTGCCTAAAATCTGAAAATATACTTAAACAAATTAAACAGAAATACTTAATGATATTAAGAAGACATTTAATGAGATTGATGAACTTATAAATTTTTTATAAAAACAATATGCAAAATAATTAAAGATAAACTCTTTCTCTACATGTATGTCATATAAAATTAAAGATTCAGCTTAATTTTATGATTATTCTTACAATTTCTATTTTCTTTCCCTTTTTTATTGTCATCTAAAGAGTTACAATCTTCATTTTATAAATTATTTATAACATTAAAATTTTATTAAGTTATACACCAATTGACTATCTAAAGGTGAAATAATTTGATCCCTTTCTAATTGAGCAAACTAATATTTTTTATAGTTATTATCCAAAATATATTATGTTATTGTTGATTTAACATTTATTACAAAAGTCTAATTTTTATGATAAGTTCAATTAAAAAACTAATGAAAATTTCACATACCATTTATTCTTTATGATAATCATAAGATAGTTTTAAATTTGTTGGACCATCTTCAATTATAACTTTTCTTATTTATTTCATTAAAATATTTTAAAATTTAATTTTTTAATCTTATTTATCTTTCCTTTATTCTTATACTAGTTATTTGATGTAATTTATTTATCAAAATTTTCATGCACATACTTGATTTTAATTATTAGATTTGAGAACTCAAGCCACTTTAGGTCCAACACATTTATGTGTAAATAGACTACCACTACCTTTCTATTCATCTAAAATAAGAAAATTTAGGAAAAATATTAGTTCTAATCCTACATGCATTTGGAGTAGGTCCTTCTTGCATGCAAAAGTGGCATGTAAGCTTATCATTAAAACCTTATAAAACATCAACATGCCTATACTAATGAGATATTTTAGAATTTGTAATCAAATGTTTTCTACTAATTGGAATTATATTATGCATTTAATGCTATTGAATTTAATAGAATTATGAATTTAGAAATGGCTTATGAAATTTTGTATAACATAGTGGTGATATGTGAAGGAACCTCATCATTTAAGGAAAAGAAAATAGATATGATGATGCATAGTTATAAGTTATTTAGGGTACTTTTAAATGAATCCATTAAAATTACCTTTAAAAGATTTCTAGTGTTATTAGTGCACTTGCCAGTTTGGGAATCTCAATTTGTGGTCATCCATATGATCATGATTTTGACGATCAAGTTGTTTCGGAGAGTTCTGATAAATTGGCTCCCACTCTACAAATGTTTTACCAATTATTTTCAACTATTATATGTCTTAATTGAACAATTATATTTGAATTGAAATAACATACAAATTGTAAAATAGTAAGTGTAATTTTTCTTTTTGGTAAGTGCTTTTTGGTAAGAACTTTAGAATTAAATAAGAGATGAATTTTTATGTAAAAAATAGAAACATTCAACAACATAAAATTTATATTAACACTTAAAAATCCTATGCTTGATGAAATGATTAAAAAGGCATTAGTATCATTATTAAGTTAATTAAAGTCTTAAAAAATTAATAACATAGGTTATTTAAGAAGAATAGAATTTTAAGAGTTTGATGACTAGTGGATCTTCTAATATACAAAAGTGATGATAGGAATGGGTTCCTAACGACATGAATATTTTCACTTGATGTTCCTCTAATTGTATGAAAAATCATTTTCAAATTACTATTCAACTGCTTGTACATAATTTTAATTAATAAATATATTTAATTGAGAGTTATAATGGCTCAAAATCATGGCAATAGCAGTCATTATGTAGGAGCAATTCAATTAGAAACCTTTGGGTTGGTTCCTTTACAAAAGTTGTTCAATTGAATAGATGATAATAAACTTTCACTATTTAAATATATGAACTTGATCTTGGCCATTACATCTGAACAGTGATTGGATGATTGGATTTAGGTATTATGTATGGAATAATGAAGTACCATGACATTGTGAAATGACATGATTAGGTGGAGGATATAAACAAACATTACAAAAATATGGAGGGGATTAAGACTTTTGGTAGCAAAAATGCACGATTGCGTGGTTATGGTTACTCCTATAGTTTTGTAGTTTGTCATGCACAAGAATTGAAGTTTTCATCCCACAATGAAAAACTTAGTAAATTATTTTTTTGTTAAACCTTTGTCTGATAGTAGTAGTTAGCTTATTCAATGTTGGGTACCACCTAGTTTTCTCAAGAGACTTACACGAGCGCATGCAATGGTACATTATTTAGACTTTATGAATGTAAGATTATTGATGCTATTCAAAAAAACTACTAGCTTATTTTTTAATATTATTATTAAGTTTAATAATAATTAATTAATGCATTTACAGGATTTTTTGCAACATATTATTTAAGGATTTCAAAGATATTATTTACATAAAATGATGGCCAAGATAATCAAAAAGGATGGATCAAAAATACTAGAAAACGAAAATTATTCTAAGATTAATTTGCAACAAATTTGTGTGCCTTATAAATAATATTTTAGTCGAGCTTGAAAATGTAGTCATAACAAAGTTAAAATCCCTAAAATTAAATTCGAAATGCATCATTTCATGGTTTTCCACTTCAACCAAGCTGATCTTCTAGAGATTTAGCATTGGCATATCTTTTTTTAGTTTTCCCATGAATACGAGAATCTGCTTCCTAAAATTTAAAAATACACTCAAACAAATTTAATAGAAATACTTAATGATATTAAAAAGACATTTAATGTGATTGATGAAATTATAAACTTTTTATAAAAAGAAAATGCAAAAAAATTAAAGATAAACTCTCCCTGCATGTATGTCATATATAAATTAATGCTTCTACTTAATTTTATGTTTACTCATTAAATTTCTATTCTCTCCCCACATTTTATTATCATCTAAAGAGATGCAATAAAAATTTTATAAATTATTTATAGCCTTAAAATTTAATTAAGTTATAAACAAATTGACTATCTAATATTTATTAAAAAAATTATTTTCTTTTAATTATAGTTTTATCCAAAGATCTATGAGTCAAATAATTTAATCCCTTTAAAATTGAGCTAATTAATTTTTTTTCAAAAATATATTATGTTATTGTTTATTTAAAATTAATTACAAAAGGCTGACTATTATGATAAGATCAATTAAAAAACTATTGAAAATTTCACGTACCACCTGTTCTTTAGAATAATCCTAAGATAGTTTTAAAGTTGTGGGGCCATCTTCAACTATAATGTTTTCTTATTTATTTCATATAAAACTTTTAAAGTTCATTTTTAAAATCTTATTTATTTTTCATCTATTTCTATTCTATTTTTTATGAAATTTATTTATCAAAATTTTCATGCACATATTTGATTTTAATTATTTGATTTGAGAACTCAAGCCAGTGTACGTTCAGCACATTTACCCGTAAATAGACTACTGCTACCTTTATATGAACATAAAATAAGGAAATTTAGAATAACTATTAGTTCTAATCCTACATGCGTTCGAAGTATGTCCTGGTTACTTGCAAATATGGCATGTAAGCTTATAATTAAAACCACGTAAAACATTAACATGCCTAAACATATGAGATATTTTAGATTTTTTAATAAAACCTCGTTTACTAATATGTTTAATATTATGCATTGAATGCTACTAAATTTAATAGAATTATTAATTTAGAAATGGCTAATGAAATTTTGGGTAACATAGTGGTAATATATGAAGGAACCTCTTCAGTTAAGGAGAAGAAAATAAATATGATGATCCATAATTATAAGTTAATTATGGTACTTTTAATTGAAATCTTTAAAATCGTCTTTAAAAGAGTTGCGAATATTATGTGTGCACTTGCTAGTTTCAGAATCCCAATTTATGGTCACCGTTAAGATCATGAAGTTGTCCCGATCAAGTTGTTCTGAAACTTTCTGATAAATTAGCTCAAATGCTAAAAATATTTTAGCAATTATTTTGAGCTGTTATAACTTTTACTGTACAATTATATTTGAATTGAAAGAACACACAAATGCCCAAATAGTAATAGGTAATTTTGCTTTTTTTGACAGTGCTTTAAGCTAATAGAAATTACTTATCAATAGAATAATTTTATAATTAAATAAGAGATGAATTTTTATGTAATAGAAAGAGAAACTTTCGACAACATAAAATTAAAATTAACACTAAACAATCATATGCTTGATGAAATGATTAAAGAGGCACAAGTATCTTAATTAAGAGAACTAATGTTTAAAAAAATTAATAGCTTATCTAATTTGAAAAGAGTAGAATTTTAGGACTTTTGTGACCAGTGGATCTTGTAATGTACGAAAGTGAAGGTAGGAATGAGCTGCTAATGACTTGAATATTTTGACTTGATGTTTTTTAATTGTATAAAAAATTATTTTTCAAATTACTATTCAACTATTTGTAGATAAGTTTAATTAACAAATATATCTCATAAAATGTTATAATGGCTCAAAATCATGGCTATGGCAGTCATTGTGTAGCAGCCATTCAATTGGAAAGCTTTAGGATTGTTCCTTTGTGAAAGTTATTCAATTGAATGGATGATAATAAACTTGTGCTATTTAGAAATATGAACTTGATCTAGCCCATTACATCTGAGTAGTGATTAGACAATGGGATTTAGGTATAATGTGTGGAATGATGAAGTACTGTGACATCATCAAATAACGTGATTAGATGGACGATAGAAACAAGCATTACAAAAAAATGGAGGGGATCAACTCATTTGATTGCAAAAATGCACAATTGCCTGGTTATGGTTACTCTCATAGTTCAGTACTAGGTCATGCACAATATTTGAAGTTCTCATACCACAATGAAGAATTTAGTTAGTAAATTATTTTTTGTTAAACCTTTGTGAGATAGCAATAGTTATCTTATTCAAGGTTGGGTACCACTTTCTTTGGTCAGGAGACCTGCACGAGTGCATGCTAATCGTACATTATTAAAAATTTATGGATGTCAAATTTATGACCTAGTCCAAATCGATAACTAGCTATTTTTTAATTTTTTATATTATTGTTATATTTAATAACAATTAATTAATAAATTTACAACATTTTTTGCAACATATTAATTAAGGATTTCAAAGATATTATTAACATAAAATGATGGTTAAGATAATAAAAAAGGATGGATAAAAAATATTAAAAAGAAATGTTATTCTAAGATTACTTTGAATATAATTTGTGTCCCTTATACCTAATATTTCAATCAAGCTTGACAATCTAATCACAATAAAGTTAAAATCCTTAAAATTAAATTGAAATTGCATCACATCATTGATTTCCAATTCAACCACTTTGTTTTTCATCAGATTTAACATCGGAATATCTTTTTATTTTAGTTCTCCCATGAATGTGAGTATTTGCTACCTAAAATCTGAAAGTACACTGAAAAAAATTTAATAGAAATACTTAATGATAATAGTAGGACCCTTATTGAGATTGATGAGATTTTCAACTATTTATAAAAGGAATATGCAAAATAATTAAAGTTAAACTCTCCCTCCAATTTTGTCATATATAAATTAATTATTCTACTTAATTTTATGTTTATTCATTGAATTTCTATCCTCTCTCGTCTTTTTGATATCATCCAATGAGATACAATCTAAATTTTATAAATTATTTATAACTTCAAAATTTTATTAAGTTATAAACCAATTGATTATCTAATATTTAAAAATATATATATTTGCTTTTAATTATAGTTTTATCTAAAGATCTAGGGGTCAACGAGTTCAATCTCTTTCAAATTAAGTTAATTAATTATTTTGTTATTTTTATCGAAAATATATTATGGTATTGTTGATTTGAAATTTATTACAAAAGATTAATTGTTATGATAAGATCAATTACAAAACTTATGAAAATTTCACATACCTCATATTCTTTAGGATAATCCTAAGACAGCTTTGAAGTTATGGGACCTTCTTCAACCAAAACATTTTTTATTTATTTCATTTAAATCTTTTAAACTTTATTTTTCAAATCTTATTTACTTTTCATCTATGCTTATACTTATTATTTGAAGAAATTTATTTATCAAAATTTTCATGCACATACTGATCTTAATTATTAGAATTAAGAACTCAAGCAAATTTAGGTTCAATACATTTATGTGTTATTGACAACTCCTACCTCTCTATGCTTGTAAAATAAGAAAATTTAGAATAAATATTAGTTCTAATCCTACATGCATTTGAAGTATGCCCAGGTTGCTTGCAAAAGTGGCATCTAAGCTTATAATTATAACCATGTGAAAGATCAACATGCCAATACTTGTGAGATATTTTAGAATTTTTAATAATACCTTTTCTACTAATTAGTTTTATATTATGCATTGAATTGTAATAAATTTAATAGGGTTATGAATTTATAAATGGCTTATGAAATTTTGTGTAAAATAGTGTTAACATGTTAAGGAACCTTTTAAGTTAAGGAAAAGAAAATAGATATGATGATGCATATATGTTATTTAGGACTCTTTTAAATTAATCCATTAAAATCATCTTTAAAAGATTTCCTAACATTACTAGTGCACTTGGTAGTTTGGGAATAAAAATTTCTATGAAAGAATAGTTAAAGAAAATTTGAATCAAAATTTCTATGAAAGAATAGTTAAAGAAAATTCTTTGAATTTTTCGTGTGAGTATGATCCATTGACCACCGCCATCAAGATAGCTAAAAATATTTCCTCAATGACATTAGATGACTTTATGGGATAGCATATCAAAATTGAGTTAGAAATGGAGAGGTGAGACGATGATGAAGAATTAGTTGAGAAGAACAACACAAAGAAGATGGAACAATCAACACCATTTTAGTTGGTGGAAGGCATTTTAGAAATGGCATCCGTTAATGATGATGGTATTACCTAACTTTTTAATGGATTATCTAAATTTCTTAATGTTTTAAGAAAGTATCTAAATAAAAAGTCTAAGAAGAAAAGTAATAATAAGAAGAGTAAGAAACCATAGGAAGTAGCTTAGAGCGATTCAGAAGAAAGCATTAAAAGTATACATGTGAGACCTTCTAGCATTTATAATAAAAACTTTTCTATTGATTAGTTCTATATTTAAAACTAAGCAAGTAGAGTGCAAATATTTAAAACCACTAAATTCATTAAATAAGGATACATGCTTATTAAATTTTTTTTAAATCATCATTGTCTTTTTCCTTATTCTTTAAATAAAAGTTAGTTTTTATCTGAAAGGTCCATAGTGACCAACGTATTCAATATGTTCTTACAATTTTTTATATTTTATTACTAAATATTTATTAATTAATTAAGACAATTATAATTTACATTTTTCAAACAAATTAATTTAGGACTTCAAAGATTTTCACAACATAAAATGGTGGTCTAGCGAGTCATCTAATATCTAGGAAATTCTTAAAGTAATTTTTAGTAATATTTAATCAATTTATAAAAGTGATTTTATAGAAATTTTAATTTTTTTTTAAATCATTTTAATTTTTACAAATATTTTGTTAAAAAAATTAATAATAACTAAAAATATTTGTCAATAATTTTTCATGGTTCAACTTATAAAACAAGCCTACGTCCACACCCAGCAGAAGGTCGAAAAAACAAACATTGAATAGAAGCCTATCATCAATTATTGGCTACGCTAATCCCTCACAGCAAACAAACTAATGAGACAAGCTAGTATGACCTTACAATAATGAGAAAAGCTACAATGGCCATAAATCAATTGGAAAAAAAAGGAAATACTTGGTGGCATAAAATAAAAATTAATAATTACAAAATCCAGTAAATATTCCATAATTGTCATTATTTCTTACTCATTTGTCATTACCTCGCCCATCCAGTCATCTAAAGTTGTTGTCGAAATATTCATGGCTATCTTGATGATGGTGGTCAATGGATCTTACTTCTTGAGTAAAATTTTAAGAATTTTATTTTCTTATTCGTTCAACAAAATTAGCTTTTCCAAACTAGAAACTATTAGTGTTATTAGTAAATCTTGTAAACATGCTTTTAATGGATTCTTTTGAAAGCATCCCAAATGACTCATAATCATGCATCAGCAAGTTCATACTTTTTTCCTTAACTAAAGAGGTTCGTTAATATTTTAACTCTAATTTATGAAAAATTTAATAATTCGTTTCCAAACTCATAATTCTATTAAATTCACTAATATTCATTTCTCAATGTAAAACATTTATGGAATTGTCATTTAACAACACTTTATAATTTTCACTTTCAACCATTTCATAAAAAGTTTTATGCTTAAAAATAGGAAAACCAAATCGAGCTTGTAATAACACCCACATTGATTTATCAAAAGATTTTAAAAGACTTATCATCCTAGACTTTCGATGGAGATAATGATCACCACAAAAGAGTCGTGGTCCATAAGAAAAAGCAACTTCACCCAAATTTGTTCAACAGAAAATTTGAGCAGTGTATCACCTGGGGAGTTTTTTTCATATATGAAATGGACCTTGGGTTTGATAGAATTTGAAGTGTTATTCAAAAAGATAAGGGTCAATAGTTAAGAATACAAATCTTGATTTCTTACAATTATTTAAAGAAAATATATAAAACAAAATTTTAGTAACATTTAACAAATATGTAAAGGTGATTTTCCATAAATTTTTCATTTATTTTAATGTGCATTAATGTTTAATAGGGTAATGTATTAAGAAAATTAACAATAATTAAAAAATTACACATCCCAATGTTTTGGTGGTTTTGCTTATAAAATAGTCATGTCTGTCTCCAACAAAAGTTAGATAAAAATAAGCACTCAATATAAGCTTTTTAACAAAGGAAAGGTACGCTAAACCAAAAAACAAAGATACAAATTGGATAGGCTACGATGGCTATAAAATGAAATAAATGGGAAGGACTTTACAACCCTATAATGAAATAAATTAAAAAATTGAAGAAAAATATTTGGCAATATATAATTAAAATTAATATAGTCCTCATCTTATGCTTGATAAAATGATCAACGTGGAATAAATATCTTCTTTAAATGAATTAAGGTTTGAGAATTAATAGCTTAAGTCATTTGAGTTGGAACAACATTTTGGAACTTTGACGAGTGAATGGCACAACAGTGCATGGATGTGACAAAGGTCAGGAGTTACTACCATCTTGAATATCTTTGCTTTAAAGTTTTCTTTGAATGAGATCAAAATTCATCTTTCAATTTTGCTAAAAATTTCTTCTATTCATGCACATCTATTAATAATAAAATCACTTACCAAATGCCCAATTTAATTGTTACAATTCTTTGTTGAAAATTTTTAAATAAATAATTAATATTTTAAAAAAATCTAATGGCTCAAAATAATAGCTAAGAAAGTTGTTGTGTTGGAGCCTTTGGATTGCATTAAATAATGATCATTCGATCAGGAAAGTTGTACAATAGAATAGATGGAATTTATTCCACTTCTTTTAGAAATATACAATTGATCTTAGCCATTAGTTCTAGATTGTGATAAGAAAACTAGTGTTAGATCCTATGAGTGAATTAAATAAGGATTGTGTGATTGCAAAATTGTGTGATTGGATGGAAGATATTAACATTCATCATAAAAAGTTGGAGAAAAAGAAGTGAGACCACAAAAATGTGCTATTGGGTTCTTGTGGTTGCTCTTACAATTCAAAAGTTGGTCACATTAAAAAATTGGAGTTTTAGTCCCGCATTACAACATTTAGTTAGTATATTATGTTGTTAATGCTTTCCTTGATATCAATAATTAGCATATTGAAGCTTGAAGGCCTCGTCATTCACTTGAGAGATCATGGCTCAAGTAAGCCAATGCAACTTTTCTCACGAATTATGAAGGCAGGATAGATGAACTGATCCAAAAAATGACATCCCATTTGGAATTGAGTTATGTGATTGATGCATTCTTTCGTTGCCTTGAATTATCATGGTTTATAGTAGCAAACCCTTTCCTATATGAACTGGTTGAGGTGTAGTTGCGTTTACGAAATGGCATATGGGTTATTTTTATATTATTTTATTATGAAATATTCTACTAATTAATTAATGAAACTATAACATATTTTTCTTTCAACATAGAAATTAAGGATTTCAAAAAAGATATTAAGATAAAATAGTGGTGTAGATAATTAAGGAGGATGGATAAAAAATTTTCAAAGCCTAAAGGTTACCCTAAGATGTTTTTTAATTAAATATATGTCTTGTAATAAATAATCTAATCAAGATCAACATTCCAATCATGATAAATTCCAAATATCTAAAATTAAATTAAAAATACCTCTTTCGACAGTTTTAAATGCCAACCAAGGTGATCTTCACGGGATTTAACATTTGTGCTTCTTCTTCTTTTAATTCTCCCATGAATATGAGCTTTTGATAACTAAAATCTAAAAAGACTAGAATAAATTCATAAGAAAAATTTAAGGTTTGTTATCATTAAATAAAGTATCATGGCTAGGCTTTAACAATAAAGCAATTGCAGCCCAGTTACTCATAAATGTGTTGAATACAAAATAGATTTGGCTCCCAAATCTAATATTTAAAATAAGCTATCATGAATTTATATTATGATAAATAAATTTCAACAAAAACTTATTATAAACATAGATGAAAAAATAAAATTTTAGAAATTATGTTTAATGGATTTAAATAAAATAAATAAGAAGTCATAGTTGAAGAAAATCCTACAACTTCACTATTATAAAGAACAAGTTGGATGTTAAATTTTAATTTGTTCTAGATGGATGTTAAAAAAAATATTAAATTTTTATAGCAAATTTTAAATCAACATTAACATAAAATTTTTTGGGTAATAGTAATAAAAAAAATTAACTAAATCAATTTGAAATGGATGGATGAGTTCACCATTGCACCATTCGAAGAAACTATAATTTTAAAAAAATGCTTGATGGAAAAAAAATTTCAATAATCAATTCGTTGATAATTTAATAATATTTTAAGGTTATCAATAATTTATACTATTTACATTATGTCTATTTAGGTGACAACAAACAATGGAGAGATGAAAACTAAAAGAATAAGCCTAAATTATTAAGGGCACTAATCTAGTAATAGCATATATGTTAAGGAGCTTTTCTTTAATTATGACACATATTCATTATATATAAAAGTTATATTTTAATTAATTTCATTAAAGGTTCTTTATCATGAAAAAGGGTAAAATATTTGCATTGTTGAACCCTAGCAATGATGCTTTGTTTGATGATAATAAGCCTTAAGTACTTATATTGAATTTTGTTAAGCACATTTTAAAATTTCAAGCAGTAAATACACATATTGAAGAAACAATTAAAGAAAAAATGGTGAAAGTGTTGAACCCAATGAACATCATAGTGAATAGATTGATAAACCATTAAAAATTAATTTTTAATTCAATTTTCGATATTTTAATTTTACTTTGATTAGAACATTAAACTTGATTAAAATATTTATGAAAGACACATTAAATAAATTAAAATTAATCTTATAATTACATTTTGATTATTAATATTTTTTATCTATCATACTCAATTACTTTCACCATCATTTTATGTTAATAATAAATTTGAAATCCATAATTAATATATTAAGAAAATATGTTCAAGTTGTATTAATGAATTAATAAGAAATTTAGTAACAATATAAAAAAATAAGAAATAACTTGAATCCTAATTAGTGGAGGCAATATGCCTGAGCTAGTTGCTACAGGAAATGGAATGCTACCATAAACCATTGTGATTCATGGAAACCAAGCCAAGCATGGGTCACATACATCAATCCCAAATAGGATATCACCTTTTTTGATTGAATCATCAATCCCACATCACTAAATCATAAATAATATAGTGATAGATGCACAAGTCATAATCTCTCAAGTGAAAAAAAAGGAAAGCAAAGACAAAATAGTAGAACCATTGACATAAGCAGACTTTCAAAAATGCAATATCCAAATTTATCTTTGCTATATGGGACTAAAACTCCACATATTTCATGCGACCTATTTTCAAATTAAGGGAGCAACCACAGTCACTCGATCACTACTTCTCTCAATCAACTCATCTTAATCTCCAACAGCTTTTTATAATGCCTGTTTATTTCCTCCAACTAATCGTGCCTTTTTGAGATTTCACAATCCTTATTTATTGCATATAAAGGAGCTAAATCTAGCTATCACATAACAATTTAGATCTAATGTCCCATATCAAAGTTGTATTTCTAAAAAGCATGGATTTAATTGTAGGGTTGTCTAATCATGCTTGTTTTACAATTTAATGTTCATGGTTTAGTCTAATAAAATTACTCTAGTGGAATGATTCTAGTGGAATGAACATGTGGCCTTTTGTTAAATGTTTTCTTTAATATTTTCATAATAAAAAATTGTTAAGGCAAAATTGTAATGACAAAATCAAGTGTTTGGTATGTCCAATTAGTTGTTATAAGATGTCTATAAATAAGAGGATTTTTTAACAAAGTTGAGAAAAATTTGTTGTGTGTTCCAAAGCACTATTTTATGTAGAAATTCTTATGTCATTAGCCTCTCATTCCCATGAAACTCTTAAAATTCTATTCAATATCAAATTAGCTAAGTTGGAATTTTTCTAGAACCTTAATTCATTTAATTGAGTTAGTTTTGTCTCTTAATGATTTCAACATTCATAGTTTGTTGGTCGTAATGATTTTTATTTTATGTTGCCAAATATTTTTCTTCTATTGTCATTTTATTTCATTGTAAGGCCATAGTAGCTTATCTCGATTGTTTTGTTGTTACGTCATAGTATCTGGTCTTGTTTGTTTCTTTGTTATGAAAGTTTAGCCTACTAAACTTTTTGTGAAAGGATTATATTGAAATTTTATTTTTACCTTACTATTGTCAATGGTGGATGTAGGCTTTTTTTATAAGTTGAAGCACCTAAAAATTGATTATGCATATTTCTTTATTATTGATGATTTTTTTATTACACGACCATTAAAAAAATTAATTTGTTTTAAAATAAAAGTAAACTTTTCCAAAACTCACTTTTAATGATTTGCTTGATCTTTCTAAAATTTACTTTGATTATTTGTTTGAAATAAAAGAATGAAAGAAAATACTAAACCACTCCACAATTGTTATTAGAGCAAAGTACCCTTTCTTGCAAGAAGAAATTCTTCGAATCATGCATGCCTCAAATTGATTCTTTAGCAAGTTTAAATTTTATTGATAGTGAATTCTTAGAATTAATACAAACTCCATTTGATTTCTTAACTAAAAAAATATTTGAGGTATTTTTCCACATAAAATAATTCATCAAATGGAATGAAGGTAAAAAACATGAAGTGCAACAAAATAATAGGGACAAATATTTTACATTATCGTTGAATGCTACCGAATTTAATCAAATCACAAATTCAGTAATGACTTATGAAATTTCGATAAAATTAGAGATAACATATGGTGGAGCCTATTTAGTTGATGAAAATAAAATAAAGATAAAGATACATTGTTTTTTGAAATTTTGTTAAAATAAATTTCAATTTTATGTTGCCAATTTTTTTTTTGTTATTGTTAAATGTTGTAATGTTATTTGAGCATATCCCAATGATCTTGTTGTAAAGTCATAATAGCCTATCTCTTATGTTTGATTGTCACAAGAATTTAGTCTACTTATAATTTGGGAAAAGCCTTATATTTAGTGTTTATTTTTTATTTAGATTTGCTATGGGAAGATATATTCATTTTTTAAGCCAAACCACTTAAAATTGATTCTGTTTATTTTCATTTACTACTAATTTTTCTATTACAAAGTTTTACAAAAATTAACATTTTTTAAAGAAATAGAAATTTGATTAAAAGCATTTTTATAGATTTGTTTAGCCTTATTAAAAATTACTTTAGATGTTTTCTTGAAGTACTTGTAAGAAACTAAAATTTTTATTCTTAGTAATTTAGCTCCTCTCTTTACTTTAACTAATATAATTCCTCTTTTTGTGAAATATTTTCTTTGATATTGTTATATAATTAACTAACTCTAAATCCAATCTCATATGACCTTTACATCACTTTGATTTTGTTATATTATATTGCTTGAACTTATCTCAATTCAACTATCATATATATTTACCTTATATTAAAAAATAAATTTAATAGCACTCTTCTTATTTCCTTTTTGTAATTCTATCAAAATATGGTCAATTTGAGAACAAACAATAGTTAACAGACTCATTTGATTGGCTTTATCAAACTAAATATTAACTTTTGTTTTTAAAATCTTTTATTTTCTATGGTTTTGGCACCTTTTATGTGACATTTTGACTTACACCTATTTGATTATGGAAGAAAGTACTCTCAATCTTCTTAGTATCTTGGAATAAAATTTTCTTATATAGATTATCTCATTTCTATAAATCCTTTGCTTTAATTTTTTTATGTTGCTATGAAGCTCTAATTCAACTATCGTGCAACTTTTACACTATTTTGATATTTTGACTTGGTTATATTAAATTGAAACAAATTATCTCTCTTTAGCTTTATTATATGGTTATTTAATATGAAAACAATAATTGACTAGTATTAAAGATTATTTTTTTTGTATTTCATAGTCATTCCTATCGAGGTTTGATCGAGATGATACAAAATGTCATTGAATGCATCAAGATGAAGTTTTCAATTAGATATTTTTTCCATATGTTTAAATAATTTTCATTGTTTTGACACACTGAATAAAACATTTCAATTTGTACTTGGCCTAACAAATTTTTGTGCTACATAATTCTCCTTACTTTCTCAAAATGAAACAATGCCATTTAATTTATCTCATTTCTACAAGTTTTTTCTTTTAATTTGTTTATGCTAACTAATATGGGAATCAAAATCGCATCAGAACTGAAATTTACATTGCTTTCATTTGGTAATATTACATTATGATAATTTATATAATTTTAGTTTTTATGAAATATTTACTAATATTAAAATATAAAAAAATATTATTTATTCTTATTTGGGCTTATAATTTGAATTAATTGCAAATAATATCTATCTATATGAAATAAATGTGATTAAACTCACCTTGATAAGCTTAATCCACAAAAATATTTATTTCTATATTTTGGAATAGTTTTTTCACTATTTCGGTAGAATTTACAAAAAGTATTAAATCATTAGGGATTTTGACATTGGAATATGTTACACTTAAACCTCTAAGAAACTTGGTATGCATAAATCTTCCATAAATTATCTCATTTCTTCAAATGTTTTGCTTAAAATTTATTATATTAGTTAAAGTTATAAATCTTTTCTTATGTGAAAATTACATAACTTTGATTTAGTGAAATAACATTGCTTCAATTTAACTAATTTAACTTTCTTATATATTTACTTGACAAAAAAGTGTTAATTTATTATTATTTATCCTTATTTATACTGATAATATGTATTAATTGTCAATAAAGTTTGATCATGATGAAACAAATATTATTGACACCATCTCTACAAGCTTCATCCAATTAAATATTTATTTATATATTTTTAGATGCTTTACAAGACTTATCAATTTATGCCTGAATTACTAATTGACGATCTTATAATCAAACTTCTTTGTATATTTGAATTAAAATTTCTCATGCAATTTATCGCATTTCTTCAAACTTTTCTCTAATTTGTTATATTATTATGTAACTCAGTATCTCCCCTCGCATGACCTTTACATCACTTTTCTTTTATGATAATACATTGCTTGAATGTATCTTATCTAAAACTTCATATATATTTAGTTAATCTAAAATAAAATTTTATTTTACTTTTCTCTTATTTAATTTTGTAATGACAAGTAATTAAAAACTAGTATTGAATTATATCGAACAAACATCATTACATTCGACTCGATATGCTTTATCCAATTAAATATACATATTTTTTATTTTTAAATATTTTATTTTCTGCTATTTTGGCACTTTTTAGGAGATATATCGATTCATACTCATGTTGGCTACAAAGGATGTTACACTCATTCTCCTTAGCTTCTTTAAATCTTTAACTTTGATTTGGTTATATAATTTTAGAACTTTGATTCTCTTCTTGTGTGACCTTTACATTATCCAAATTTAGTTATATTATATTGTTTAAATTTATTTATTTCTACTTTAATATATATGTAAATATTAAAAAATAAAAATTATTGTTATTTCTATTTTTTACATTTAGAAATTCATAATAATTCCATTAGAGATTCGATCAACCTGATAATTTTTGCTCTCCTAATGAGATATTTTGATTCCAACATGATTTGATGATTAAGGATGTTACACTCGATTATCTTTCTCTGATGGAATGCAACTTTCTTATATAATTTATATAATTTCTTAAACTTTTTTTAACATTGATTAAGTTATACTACTAAGACCCTAAATCTCCTATCATGTGACCTTGAGAGTGTTTAATTTGGTCTTACTAAATTTATTTAATTTATCTCATTTTAATTGCAATATATACACTTAATATCAACACATAATTTTCAATTATTTAATATTATTTACTTTGTTCATTTGTAATATATCAACTGAGATCCTATTGAGATCAGATAGATCTTAGTGGATCCTCTTCTAGCTCTATATATTTAGTTATTATTTATTATTATTTGATTCTATAATTTGCAGTTTCATAACAATATAACCAAATCATATTAAAATATTTTAAGAAATAAGATAAATTAAATTAAATTAGGCAGAGCATGTTTGATCAATGTAATGACATTTTGTTATATTACAATAAAACTATAACTCAACTCTCATTTTATTATTACATTGGCTTTATTTGGTTGTATTATATTACTTTAATTTATTTAATTTTAAAATAATAAGTTTTAATTTTTAGAGCTTAATTAAAAAGTTGCATTTCATTACTCTTCTATAGCTCCTTATCAAATTTAATATTCAATTGTTTATATTTTAGAAGATTTTTATTTCAAAGGATTCTTACTTTTTACAAGAGCTTCCTATTTGCACCAAATTTGATGATCAAGAATGTTGAACTAGATCTATTTTTCATATTGGAATGCAACTTTTACATACAATTTGTTTTATTAGTTTAAATATTTTGCTTTAATTTTGTTATGTTACTACAAATACTAACTCACTTCTCGCTTTACTTTTACTTTGAATTTTTTTTTATATTTCATTGCTTTAATTTTTCTAATTTCAACCTCAACACCTATTTATTTAATAATAAAATAACAATTTTTTATTATTTATACATGTTTAATTTAGCAACAAGTAGTAATTCCAAATGCTATCAGATGGAAACTAGCAAAATGTCATTGGTTTTGCCTCAACAAGCTCTACCTAATTAAAACTTAATTTTTATTCTTTGTTTGTAGCAATTGGGCAAACTTTATAAGATATTTCAGATGTACAAAATTTGACAATTGAGAATTTACATGTGATCTCATTTCTATCCCAGGATATGCCTTTCTGGATACATTTATCTAATTTATTCATTCTTTTTCCTTTGATTTGGTTATATTACTATGTAACTCGAAATCTCATTTAGCATGACATTCATAATACTTCAAGTTATCTCATTTTTATTTTAAAATTATTTACTTATATCAAAGTAAAAATTAAATAATAAATTTGGCTCATTAACATTCGTAAATTGTAATAAATACAAACGAGGTGTTATAGAGGTGAAAAAATGTCAATGGACCTATCTCAATAAGTATTATCTAATTAAATATTTATTTTTATACTTTAAATTATTTTAATTTTATGCATTTGGGCACTTCTTATGAGAAATTTTGATTCAAACAAGATTACTTTATTATGGATGTTACACTTCATCTCCTTTGTATCTTGGAAAGCATCTTCCTCAAAACATTTATCTCATTTCTAATTTTTTTTTGTTACATTAATATGAAACTCCAATACTCATGTCATTTGACTTATACATCACTTTTATTTGGTTCTATCATGTTACTTTAATTTATATTTTTTCAACTTTTATATACTTAATTTTAAAATAACAATTTATTCTTACTTATCATTATAAATTTTTGTGATTTATAAAAATTCCATCCTAAGAAAGATCAAGATGCAACAATAGTCATTAAACCTATCTTAATATGCTCTATTTAATTATACTATCTTTTTTATATTTTTAAAATTATTATTTCATAAAGTTTTTTCATACTCAATGAGCTATTTTGCATGGAGAATATTTTGACATTCGATGGTGTTGCACTTAATCTATACAGCAACTACGAACAAAACTTTCTTATATAATTCTTGTTATTTCTTTAAATTGTTTGCTTTTATTTGGTTACGTTATTATTATGTAACTCTAAATCTTTTATCATACGAACATTACATTACGTTTTCTGCTTATATTACATTGTTTTGATTTAAGCAGCATTAAGTTTAATACATATTTCTTGATTTTTAGAAGAATTATTTATCATTATGTATACTTATTTTCTTTTGTAGTTTATTGTAACATAGAACTTTGTGTTTACAGCAATACAAATGCTATTGGACACATTTGAATGTGCCATATCCAATTAAATATTTCTTTAGATATACTTTCAAATTTTAATATTTTTGGTCTTATGCATGTTTTATGTGATATTTCAATTTGTACATGATTTAATGATCAAGGGTGCTATAATCGATCCCTCTACGAGATATTATGATTCAAATGTGATTTGTTGGCAAAGGATGTTACACACACTCCTTTGTATCTCAGAATACATCTTTCCAGTATAATTTATCTCATGTCTTCCAAATGTTTTGCTTTGCCTTGGTGATGTTACTATGTGACTCTAAATCTCATCTTATCTAACTTTTGCATTGGTTTGAATTAGTTATATTACATTGCCTTAATTTAAAAATTTTATGGCATTAATACATTTTCATTTAATATTAAAATAGAAATTAATTATATTTTTTTATCATTTAAAATTTTTTTGTGGTAACTCCAAATGAGAATTGAACGAGATGAATCAAATGTCACTAAAGCTGCCTTGTCTTGTTCTATCTGACTAAATATTAATTTTTGTTACTTAAATAAGTCATTTTGGTAGTTTCGTTATAATTTACATGATAGTTTTAATTGTACCTTATTTTCAAGAATGTTATACATGATCTCTTTCGTGTTCTAGAATACACCTATCTTGTAAATTTATATCATTTCCTTTAATTTTCACCTTGACTTTGTTTAATAATTGTGTAAATTTAAATGTTTGATATTGCAAATTTTACATCAAATTAAAAAGATAGTTTATTTTTATTAAAGATAATTTACCTTAATAATTTGTTGTCATTTGACACAAGGTGTTGTCATCACAAAAACATCCTCAATGGACTTAGAGTGACAGCCTCTATTAACTTAAATACTAGTTTTACTATTTCAAAAAATTTCATTATCTTTTTTTGGCATGCTTTATAGGATTTTAAATTCACACACAATTTAATGATGGAGGATATTGAATTCATGTAGTTTGTATAATGGAATGTAACTTTCTTACATAATTTATAACTTTTTTCACACATTTCAATTTTATTTTTATTTAATATTATGTAACTCAAAATCCTCTCTCACATGTCATTGACATTTAATTATTTTTTATATATTACAATTCCATGCATTTTGCGTGCTTGATGAGAAATTTTAGTTTGTACATAACTTGAGAATATATTATGTTACCCACAAACTCCTTAGTATCTTGGAATGCAACTTTCTCAAAAAAAAAATTATCTCATTAACTCTTATTTTATTTCTTTGAATTCATATATTACCCCAAAACTCTAATTCTCCAATCGTTTAGACGTTACACCAATTTGATTTTCTCATACTACATTTATTCAGTTTATCTCATTTTATCTTTAATATATTGATTTAATTTTAAAATAATGCGTTATTAGTATTATGCATATACAGTATTAGAATTCATTATACTTTTTCTACATATCAATGAACTCTGTCCAAAACATTTCTAATTTTTATAATTTTAAATTTTCGAAACTTTGCATGCTTTACTAGACATTTTTATGTAATACACATTTGTTTATCAAGGATATTACATTAAATATTTTTAGTATTATAGAATGCAATTTTCCTATAAAATATATCTAATTTCATCAAATATCTTATCTATGAATTAATTATATTACTATTTAGCCCTAATTCTCTTCTCGTACGACCTTTACAGTAGTTAGGCTTAGTTATATTGGTATGTTTTAATTTATCTTATTTCATCTTTAACATGTATTTCTCTTTTATTTAAATAAAATTTTACTTTTTTCTTACTTAATTTTTAAATTAGTACTATTGCCAAATAACGTCCGATCAATACAAAATAAATGTCATTGGACTACATTAAATGAGCTTTCCGTAATTATATATTCATTTCAATGATTTTCAATATTTTATTTCGTATGAATTTGACTAATTTTTTTAGATATTTTGATTCATACTTGAAATTTTAGATGAGAATGCTACAACAAATCCCCTACATATCTTGTACTATGATGCTCCTAAAAAACATATCAAATTTGTTTAATATTTTTGTTTTGTTTTGTTGTATTAAAATGTATCTTGGAATCTCCTTTAGTGTGCCTTCTACATTGCTTAGATTTGGTTAAATTATATTTCTTCAATTGACCTCATCCTAGTTTTACTATATATTTATTTAACTACAAAATAATACTTTTTTATACTTTTCTGCTTTTATAACTCGCAATATATAGAGAAGTTTTCCAATAAAAATGAGAAAATTATCTTTAGACCAATCTTCATAAGCTCTATCTAATTAAATATTAATTTCTATCATTTTAAATATTTAAATTTCCAGGATTTTTAAATTTGAAGGAGAAATACCAATTTGTATCTTATTTGAGAAAAGTTTGTTACACTCCATCACCTTGTTCTCTTGTAGAGCAATTTTCTCTTACAATTTATAATATTTCTTCAACTCTTTTGCTTTCATTTACTTGTATTGCTAAGAAACTCTAATCCACTTCTTATGTAAACTTTACATCATTTTTATATGGTTAAATTACACTATTTTAATTTATCTCTTTTATGCGTTAATATTTTTTTATCTGATATAATAGTAATAATTTATTTTTCTCTATAATAATTTTTTAAATAATTCATAATAATACCAAATGAGGTCAAATCTAGTCGATACTAATGTCTTTGAACTAATCATGTTGACCTCCATCTACTTAAATATTCATTTCAATATTTTTAAAAATATTAGTTTTTAGGATTTTAGCACAATTTGTAAAATATTTTTTATTCATGCCTAATTTAACTTTTGAGGATGCTACCCTTGATCTCCTTAGTCTCGTAGAGTGCAACTTTTTTGTAAAATATTTTTAACTTCTTCAAATATTTTTCTTTGATTTTGTTATATTACCATATAATTTTAGATCTCCTCTCTTATGACCATTACATTACTTTTTTTTTGTTATATTATAATACTACAATTTACTTGTTATTAAAAAAATAATTTATTATTAGTTACATATATTCTCTTTTCTAATTCCTTATTATTCTAAATGACATCCAATCGATATAAAATAGACATCGTTGGACTCATCTAGATCAGCAGCATCTTACTAAATAATCATTTTTATATCTTTAAATATTTGTTTAAGGGTATGAGCATGATTTACAATCTATTTTTGTTCTTAATTTTTTTAATAATCACTAATGTTATAATCGATCACTTTACTAACATTTAATGTAATTTTTCTTTAAAATTTCTTATTTTGAAGAATTTGTTACTTTGTATTTAGTATGTTACTATCAAATTATAGTCTTTTATCCTTTAACCTTTGGATTATTTATATTTTGTTATATTATATTACTTCAAATTATATTTTTTTACCTTAATATATACATACTTATTATTAAAATATTAATTTTTTATTGATGCATATTTACTTTTGTAATTTGATTTTATTTGAAAAGAGGTATGAATGATATGAAAAGAAAGCTATTAGACTAATCTCAA
This sequence comes from Vanilla planifolia, assembly GCA_023846275.1. Lineage (NCBI taxonomy): Eukaryota > Viridiplantae > Streptophyta > Magnoliopsida > Asparagales > Orchidaceae > Vanilla > Vanilla planifolia. Next base: position 244,867 of record JAIUJO010000263.1, read on the forward strand.
TGTGTTCTGTCCATTTTAATATACATTTCTATAATTTTAAATATTCTATTTTGTAATATTTTTTAATTTTTTTTTTAATATTTTTATTCATTCTTCATTTGAAGAAGAAGAAAATATGCATTATCTCTTTAGTATCTAGGAATGTAACTTTTTAATGCTGTTAATTTCAATGTCTTGAATTTTTTTTATTATCATTTTGTTATATGATATTAAACTCTAATTCTAGTTTGGAGTTACCTTTTCATCACTTCGATTTTTTTATATTGTAGTACTAAAATTATTCACAAATAAACTTTAATGTATATTTACTTAACATTAAAATAATGATTCCTTATTATTTATGCCTATTTATATTGGTAGTTTATCATAATTACAAATGAGGTTTGATCAAGCCATAATAGATGACAATTGAATTGCCTTGATAAGATCTATCCAATTAAATAATACTTTTTATATTTTTGAACATTTTATTTGCTAACCTTTTGGCATGCTTTGTGAGAAAGTTTAACTAGTACTTGATTTTGCATTCAAGGATGTCACGTTCAATTTTTTTAGCATCTTGGAGTAAAACTTTTCTATAAAAATTATGTTATTTCTTTAAATTATTCATTTTGATTTAGTAATGTTATGTTGTAAATCTAAATCTCCTACTATGTGACCTTTAAATCACTTTGATTTGCCAAAATCAATTTATATAATTTTAGATTTAATAAATTTCTACTTAATATTAAAATAATAATTTGTTTTTAACTAATTATTTAATACTATAAGTCAAAATAATATAAACCATGACCAATTGAGATGAAATAAACATTGTTAGACTTTGTTAAAATGAGCTTCATATTTTAAACATTAATTTCTATATTAAATTATTTTTAATTTTTGGGAAAATATTTTGAGAATCGTTCATTTCTACATAATTTGATAACTATTGATATTTTAATGTACCATCTTAGTATCTCAAATTGTAACTCTCTCAAACAATTTTCTCATTTTCTAAATCTCTCTTATTTGGTCATATTACTATAAAACACTAATTCTCCTATCATAGAACCTTTACCTTATTTCACTTTGCTTATATTACATTATGTTAATTTATCACACTACAACTTTAACATATATTCACTTAATATCAAAATAATAATAATTTATTATTTTTTATCTTTTTGATTAGCAACCAAAAATGATCCAATCAAATAAAAAATTTCATTTGACTCATCTTAATGACCTCTATCAAACTTAATATTACTTTTTTAATTTTTCAAATCATTTGTTTTTAAGTTCAATGTAATTTGTACAGAGTATTTTGATTCCTAGCTTATTTTATGATCGAGGTTGTTACCCATGTTCTTTTAAGTACCATGGAATTCAACATTTTGAAAAACCTTAATTTAATTATTAACAATTTTTATTTTTATTTTGTACATTACTATGAAGTTTTAATTCTCCTCCTGAATGATCTTTATATCACATTCATTTAGTTATATAATATTGTTTCGCTTAACCTTTACTTAAATTTAATATTTATTTATTTAAGATTAAAATAATTATATATTTTCATTTAAGTTTATTTACTTTCCTAATTGACCATAATTCTATCCTTAGTCTGATCAAGATGAAATAAAAGTTATTGACCACGTTTCAATAACCTTTATTGAATTAAATATTCATTTTCATATTTTAAACATTTTATTTTCAATTGTTTTGCTAAACTTGACAATAAATTTTGAGTCGTACTTGATTTGATGATTAAGGATGTTATATTCCACAAACTTTATCAAATTAAATATTTACCACTTCTCTTTAAATTTTTTGCATTAAATTGGTTGAATATTAAGAGACCCAAATTCTCTTCTTCTATAACCATTACATCATTTTGATTAAGTTATATTCCATTTTTTCCATTAATCTCATTTCATGTATTGTATATATTTATTTAATATTAAAAATAATAATTTATTTTATTAATTTTATTTATTTTAGTTGTTCATAACAATTCAAAAGGATTTTATTTATGGTACTTTTCATTCAAACTTTGTTGTACAGTTTAAATCCTTCCAACAAATTTCTTCAAATTTTTAACTTTTATTGAGTTATTTATTAATAAACTCTAATTCTCTGATCATGTCACATTTATATTACATTTATTTAGGTACATTATGCTGCTTTAGTCTATCTTATTTTTATATTTAATTTTTTTAATTATTAAAATATGAGCATTGTATTATTTTCATTATATTACTTCTCTAATTTAGAGTAAATCTAAAAGAGTCTAATCGAGACAAAAGAAATGTTATTGGGCTTGTCTCGATGTGCACAATCTAATTAAAAGGTTTTTTACAAATTTTAAAATTTTCAATCTTCTTGAGTTTTTCAAGTTCTACGACATATTTTTGTTAATATCTTATTTAATGACCGAAATATGTCTATTAACACCATAGTTCTATCATTACTAATGACCTTTGCATTTTTTAAATTTTATGTTCTATTTTGTATTTTTTTGTATAGACTTTGTCATATATTTTGATTCATACCTCATTTGATGAATAAGGAAGTTACAAAAATGTTCTTATCATATAAAAATAACATATTCACATAGTATTGTCTCATTTCTTCAAAGTTTTGGCTTCGATTAACTTTCATCACTATGCAACTCCAAATCTTCTCTCACATGTACTAAATACATCACTTTTGTGTTTGTTATATTTCATTTCATAATGTATATTTACTTCTTATTAAAATAATAATTCATTATCATTTGAACATATCTACCTTTGTGAATTTCAATAATTCAGAATGAGATCTCATCAAGATGAGATAAAAGCTCTTTCGCTCAACTCATTTAGCACATTTTTATTAAATATTTAATTCTATATTTTTAAATATTTTATATTCAAGGGTTTTGTCTTACTTTATAAAACATTTTGGTTTATACTTCAATTGGTAATAGATAATATTAAATTTGATTTTCTTAGAATTCTAAAATGATACTGTCTTGTATAAGTTATCATACTTTTTTCAAAATTTTCACTTTTATTTGTTTATATCACTATGTAATTATAAATCTCTATTTTTGTGACCTTTACATCACCTCAATTAATGTCGTTTTTTGTTTAATATAAATTTTCTTAATATTAAAGTAATAATTTATCATAATATATGATAATTTATTTTTGTAATTCATACTAATTTGAAGTGTGGTTCGACGAAGATAAAACAAACCATATTTAACTCTACTCAATAAGCTCTATCAACTTAATAATTTTTGAAAATTTTTAAATATCTATTTTCTAAAGTTTTTGGTGCATTATAATTCATTCCAAACGACACTTGATTTGATGATCAAGGATGTTACACTTGACCATCTTAGCTTTTTGGAATCTGACTTTCCATTAATATTTTTCTAATTTCTTTAATATTTTTGCTTTGATTATATTATATTTTTATGAAAGTACAAAACTTCTATCATGGAACCTTTACATTACTTTTTTTTATTTTATCACATTACTTGAACTTATCTCATCTCAACTTATTATACATACATTAAATATTTAAATTATAATTTACACTTATTTATTCTTATTTATTTTAACAATTTAGAGTAATTTTGGATGAGGATTTGTTTAGATGAAGCAAGTGTCATATGACTCATCCTAAAGGGCATTATGGAATTAAATATTGATTTCTATAATTTCAAATTTCAAATATTCTAAGATTTTGGTACATTTTAAGAGAGATTTTGATTCATAATAAGTTTTGATCATTAAAAATGTTACGCTCAATCTACTTACTATCTTGTAATACAAATTTCATGAATAATTTATCTTATTTTAATAAACTTTGTCACTATATTTTGTTATTTTGCCACATAACTTTAAATCTCCTCTCATTTCACATTTATAACACTTTCAAGTTGTTATAATATAATAATTTAATTTATTATAATTAAATATTATTAAATATTTACTTAATATTAAAATAATAATTTGCTATTACTTTTTTAATCTAGTTTTGTAATTCATAATAATTCTGAACGAGGTCGGATCGTGATGATATAAATGTTGTTAGACTTATCTTGATTAGTTCTATTGAGTTAAAAAAAATCTATTTTGATATTTTGAGATATTCAATTTACTATCATTTTAACATACTTTGTGGGAACTTTCAATTCAAAATCTTTTTTAACGATGGACCATATTGCACTCGATATTTTTAATTTTTTGGAAAAAAACTTTTCCATATAATTTATCTCATTTCTTAAAATTTTAATTTATTATTTTATTATATTACAACATATCTCCAACAATACCCATGTGTGACAAGTACATCACTTTTTCTTCATTCATTGCCTTACTTCAACTTATATCATTTAAGCTTTAATAAATATAAATTAATTTTCATAAAAATTATTTAATTTGCTTATTTACTTGAGTAACTCATAATAATTCAAAAAGAGGTCCTATAGTGTTGCAAAATAGTCAACAAACTCATCTAGATGTGATAAAACCAAAAAAAAATTATTTCCTTATCTATAAAAAATTTAAGTTTTACTTATGTGTCATGTTATGCAAGACATTTTGAATTATACCATCTCTAATTATTAAAGATTTTATGAACAATATCATTAGTATGCAAGAATACAACCTTCATAAAATTTTTTTTTCTTATTTGGGTTTATTACTATATAACTTACGATAACTTCTCTTACGACATTTACAGTGTTTTGATTTTGGTAATCTAACTTTTCTTCAATATATTTAATTTTTACTTTCAAATAATAATTTATTTAAAATAAAAATATAAATTTATTTTTATTTATGCTTTTTTACTTTGTTAATTTGAAATAATTCCAAGCATGGTCGGATGTATGCAAAAAAGAAGTTATTAAGCTTATGCAAATGCAGTTTTAGGACACATTTTAATTTGTTCTTGATGTGATGATTGAGGATGTTACTCACGATGTACTTACTTACTTTAAATGAAATTTTCTTGTACAATTTTTCTTATTTCTTCAAATATTTCACCTTGATTTTTTTATTTTACTTCGTAGTAGACAACATTTATGAGACATTTCGATTTGTTCTTTTTTGGATGATTGGTGATATTATATTACATTTCCTTAGGTTTTTGGAAGATAACTTTCTATTACAATTTGTCACTTTTCTTAAATTTTTTGCATTTCTTTAGTTATACTGTTATGAAATTTTAAAAGTTCTCTCGTTTGACCTTTTACATTACATTTATTTTATATGTATTACATTCCTTATATTTAGCTCATTTCATCTTTAAACATATTTTTAATATTAAAATAATAACTTTTTTAGTTATGGTTATTTACTTCAAAATTTCACTAAAATTAAACGTCATATGCGATTGAGATAGAGCAAACATTGTTGGATATAATTGTATATGAATTATCCAATTAAATATTCAACGTTATATTTTTAAATATTATATATTTTTAGGGTTTTTGCATTCTTTATGAGTCATTTTCATTCATTTCTTAATTGTTGAATGATGATGTTACTCCTGAACTCTTCAGTATTTGAGAGTGCAAGTTTCATAGACAATTAGTGTGATTTCCACAAACTTTTTGCTTTTATTTTGTTATATTATTATGCACCTATAAAATGTTTATCGTGTGATATTTACCTGCCTTTGATTTTTCTATTTTATATTTCTTTTATTTGTCTCATTTGAGCATTAATATATATTTACTTAATATCCATGTAATAAATTATTGTTAATTATTTTTATTTACTTTTATAATTCGCAAAAATTCCAAAAGAAGTCTAATGGACCTAAAGTTTCCTTCAATGGAAAAAACTTAATGAGCCCTATGTAATTAAATATTCATTTTAATATTTTTTAATATTTTAATTTCTTAGAATCTTTAATTTTTAAGGTATATTTTAATGTTTTTTTAATATTTTAATTTCTTTGTTATTTTTTCTTTATTGTACTTACATTACATTAATAAAATTTCTCTTGCTATAGTTATATGATATATATATATTTACTTAACATTAAAAATCTAATTTTATATTAATTATGTTTATTTATTTTTATAATTCATAATAATTTCAAATGAGATCTAATCAAGATGACAAAAAAATCATTAGACTTATATTGACTAGGTCTATCAAATTAATTGTTCATTTTTGCATTCTAAAATATTATTTTCTTTTGGGATTAACATTCTCTATTGGTCATCTTGATTCATAATATTTTTTTTGATTGGGGATGTTATCAAAAATTTCTTTAGTATCTCATAATGTAGCTTTCTTATGTAATTTATCTTTTTTTTGAAAAAGTTTTCTTTGATTTTGTTATATTACTATGTAGCTCAAAATCTTTCATCTAGAGACATTTAATTCACACTAATTCTTTGATAATATGCCACATAATTTTATCTCATTAAAACTTTGTTATATTTTTGTTTTACATTACAGTTATTGTTTATTATTTTTAATTTTAAATTCAATTTGGTAATTAGTAATATTTCAAAATAAGGTCCAACCAAGGCAAAAGAAATGTTATATGACTTATCTCAACAAGAATTGTAAATTAAAAACTTCATTTTTTTATATTTCTAGATATTCATTGTTTTACATTTTTTAAAAAATTATGACAACTACCTTTTTGAATGATCGAAGATATTACCCTAGATTTTGTTAACATCTTGAAATGTTATTTTCTTATACAATTTATCGAATTTCTTATAAGTTTGTCTCATTCTTATCTAAATTACTTTGTAACTCTAAACCTCTCATATTTAAGCATTACATCACATTGATTTTGTCAAATTACATTCCCTAATTAATCTCGTCTCAACTCGTCTATCTAATTAAATTTATAATTTTAAATTTTCAACTTTTTTCCTAAGAAATGAACTTATTTATGACACATTCTAATTTGCCTCTAATTTGATATCCAAGAATGTTATATTAAATATTCTTAGTGCCTTGAAATGCATCTTTTCCATGAATTTTTCTCATTTGTTCAAAGTTTTTACATTGATTTTATTAAATTACTACGTTACTTTAAATCTATTCTCGTGTCACAATTACAAACATTTGATTTTTTTTTATTGCATTGCTTGAATTTATCCGATTTTTACTTTAAAAAATAATTACTTAACATGAAAATGGTAATTTAATTTTTTAAATCTTATGTATATCAGTAAACTATTTTAATTTCAAAGGAGATCTGATGTAGATGAAAGAAAAATCATTGGACTGATGTTGATGAGATCTATTCAATTACATATTCATTGCTATATTTCTTAAATTTTTTATTTTATAGTGTTTTGGTTTGTGTTGCATGAAATTTTGTTTCAAACTTGACTTGTTGATTATGTTTGGCTTAAATGCCTTTCTATCTTGAAATACAAGCTTCTCACAAACTTTATCTCATTTCTTTGAATTTTTTACTTCAATATGGTTATAATACTACATAACTCTATATCTCATCTCCTATGACCTTTACATCTTTTTTCTTTTTGTTATATTACATCACTTTAATTTATCATATCTCAATTGTAATATATGTTTACTTAATAAGAAAATGATATTTTGTTGTTATTTGTTCATATTTCCTTTGACTTTTTGAAATAGTTTTAGACAAGTTAGAAATGTCTTTAGAATAGACTCCATGAGGTCTATCAAATTAAATATATATTTTTATATTTTATAAATATTATATTTTTAAAGCTTTCATATGCTTTGCTAAACTTTTTCATTTATACCTTATTAAATGATAGAGGTGTGGCTCTCAACCTCTTTATTATATTGGAATACAATGTTCATGTACAATTTCACTCATTTCTTCAAAATGTTTCCCATAATGACCTTGTACTAATTACCATATAACTTTAGATCATCTCTTATGTGACCTTTACATGGCTTCAATTTTTTATAATACATTGTTTCAATTTATAATATTTTCTTTTATTATACATTTACTTTATAATAAATTAATCATTTATTTTTTATGTTTTGCTTATTTTGTTTAATAACTTGTAGTAGTTCTAAATGTTGTATAATCCTTATAAACAAATGATATGACACTCATCTCAACAAACTCTATCAAATTAAATATTTAATTTTATAATTTTAAATTTTTAAATTTTAGGATTTTTGGCATTCTTCAAGAGGTATTTTGATTTCTTCATATTTTTATGATCAAGGAATTTTACTCGAGGTCCTTAGTATCTTGAAATGTAACTTTGTCATTAAATTTATCACATTTCTTGAAATTATTTATTGTTATTTAGTTATAGTACAAGGTAACACTAAACTTGTCTCATGCCAACCTCATATCACATTGATTTTCTTATATTACATTTCTTTAATTTATGCATTTTTAGCTTTAATATATAGTTAATATTAAAATAATCATTTGTGATTACTATTTTTATTTTTTTTCTAATTAATGGTAATTCCAAATGATGTCTATTGTAGATCAAAATAATAAAGGTGGATACAACTTGATTAGCTCTATGTAATTATCTATTTACTTTTGTATTTCTATATATTTTACTTTTAAGGATAGTGCACATTTTGTAAGTTATTATGATTAATTTCTTATTTTTGTAGTTTTGATGTTACAATCAATATTCTTAGTTCTTTGAATGTAAGTTTCCCATAAAATGTATTCATTTCAGCAAATAATTTCTTTTAATTTAGTTATGTTTTTAAACTCCAAATGTCTTTCTGTGTAACCTTTACTTCACTTTTATTTTTTAATATTACATTGCTTAAAGTTTTCCAAATTAAGCTTTAACATACATTTACTAAATACAAAGGAAATAGTTGTTACTATTCATTTAGTATCACTGTATATAACTCTACGACATAATTTATTTTATTTTTTCAAATATTTTGATTTAATATTGTTTTTCTACTATGTAACACTAAATCTTCTCTCCTATGGCCTATAAGCCTAATTTATATGCATATATTAAATTTCTTTAATTTATCTTTTTTTAGATTTAATATATACTTATATTACATAAAAATATTATGTTTTTTTGCTATTTATGTTATTTATGATGAGAAGAGTTTTATTTAATTAGATATATATTTTTAATATTTTTAGATATTTTATTTTCTTATGTTTTTGTACCTTTTATGAGACATGTTATTCGAGGATTAAGAATGTTAGACTCGATCTCCATAACATCATAAAATGCAACATTTTTGTGTAATTTATCTTATGTATTCAAAAGTTTTAGTTTTGTTTGGCTAAAGCTATCAACTCTAAATGTCACCTTTAGCGACCCTCATTTTTACATGGCTATATTTCAATGCTCCAATTTGTCACATTTCTATTGTGCTATGTATCTACTTTTTGTTAAAATCTTAATGTATCATTATTGTGGTTATTTACTTTAGAACTTCATATATTTCCAAACAATACCATATTAAGATGATACATATGTGGTTTGACTCATCTCAATTAGCTCTATTTATTTAAATATTCATTTTTATATTTTTTATGATATATATTTTCTATTATTCTACAGGTTTTACAAGATATTTTTATTTATATATAACTTCAAGATTGATGATATTACAATTCATTTCCTCAGCAGCTTATGGCTTACAATACAAAGTTTTTCATATAATTTGTTTCATTTCTTCAAATTTTTTGTTCATTTTCTTGTGTTAATTTGTGACTCAAATTTTAATTTCATTTGACATTTTCATCACTTTGATTTGTTTACAACACATATTTTCAATTTATCTCATTATTGTTGTAATATATATAATTACAAATTATTCAAAAAAAATGATATGATTATTTATGACCATTTATTTTTGAAATTCATAGTAATTCAAAATGAGAGTTTATTAAGATGAACAAAAATTCATTAGACATGCCTTAAAAGCTTGATTTAATTAAACATTCTTTTTTTAGTGAGCTTTAGCTAAAACTTTAATTTGTACTTATTGTTGTGAGGAAGGATGTTACACTCAATTTCGAGTGACATGGAATGCTAATTTTCTAAAAAAATTATATGATTTTTGTAACTCAAAATCAACATTTTTGTACGTTTACGTTGCCTTTGTTTTACTATATTTCATTGCACTAATTTGTCATATTATAGTTTTAACAAATTTTATTAAACATTCAAATATTAATTTATTATTATTTTTTCTTATTTAATTTTTTTAATCCATTGCAATTCCAACCAAGGTTAGATTAGTATGAAATAAATATCATTGAATTCATTATGATAAGCTCTACAAAATTAAGTATTAAATATATATTTTTAAAAATATGCCTTATTTATTTTTTTATGATTTCAAGGATATTTTTATTTATATATAATTTAATGATGTATGATAATGCATTTTGTTTCCTTAGTATCTTGAAATACAAACTTTTTGTATAGTTTATATCATTTATGTTTTAATATGCATTTGCTTAATATTAAAATAATTATTTAATATAATTGATTTTCTTTCTTTGGTAAAATAATTTTAATTCAAAACAATTTCTAGTCAGGATAATGAAAAATATCGGTGCGCTCACCTCGTCGACTACTATTCGATCAAATATAATTTTTTTTTTATTTTTTGAGATATTATTTCTATCATTACGGTAAGGTTATAGTAATTTTAATTGATAGCCAACCCAACAATTGAGGTTGGTATATTTAATCTTCATACAATCTTAGAATGCAATGTTGTCTTATAATCTATCTCATTTGTTTAAATTATTAGATTGATTTAGAATTTTTTCGATGTAACTCTTTGTCTCCTCTCATGAGTTGAGATCATTATGATTTTGTTGAACTAAATTTCCATGGTTTATCTTGTTTTAAGTTAATATAAATCTATGTGATATTTATATTATATTTTATTATTGCTTGTGTTAATTTAAAATAGTAATTGTTAATAATTCTAAAAAAGTATTATTATAATTCAATAATAGTTTTTTTGAGATGAATCGAACTTCATTGGACTTGTGTTTGCGAGTTCCATCAATTTAAAAATATATTTACTTAATATTAAATAATATTTTTTATTATTTGTTTCTTATTTAATTTGGTCATTCTCAAAACTCCAAATGAGGTTCTATCAAGATTAAATGAACATCATTGAACTCAACTTGATGAGACTTATCTAATTGAATATTATTTTTATATTTTTTAAAATTTTATTTTCAATGAATTTTTTACTATTTATGAAACCATTTGATTTCTACTTAATTTAACAATTGAGGGTTTCAAAGGTGATCTCATTCATTTCTTTAGTGTAGCTTTTCTAAATCTTTTCTAAATTCATTTTTTTATGAATTTTTTACTATTTATGCATTCACTTAAAAATAAAATAATAAATATAAATGTTTTATGCTAAATTATAACAATAAATTTTATAATTCTGACTCTAGTGTTATTGAGATTAAGTAAGAATTGTAGGGCTTGCCTTAATGAGCTCAATCCATTTAAATATTCTTTTTTATAATTCGAAGAATTTTATTTTCAATTGCCGTTGCATGTTTCAAATAAAAATTTTATTTGCACCAAATTGGAAAGTCAATAATGTTACATTGATCTCAATGGAATGCCACTTTCCCACATAATTTGTCATTTTTCAAACTTTTTTGTTATTTAGTTACATTTTTATGTAATTTTAAACGTCCTCTCACAAGACCTTACATCACTTTGGTAATTCTGTGTAATTCTATGCAACCTAAATTTCTTCTAAAAATTTCATTTTAACTTTACTTTACATTAAAATAATAATTTATTATTACTTATTTATATTTTGTTTGAAAATTAATCAAAATTGAAAATAAGAACAGTTTGAGATCAAGGAAATGTTATTAGATTTATCTAGATGATATCTTTCTAATTAAATATTCTAAGTAAAATCTTTAAAAATGTTATTTTCAATACCTTTGGCACACCATATAATGTATTTCCAATATTACGAGATTTGATGATTATGAGCGTGACATTTGACCTTCTTAGTTTCTTGGAATTCCACATCCCCATAAACTTTAGCTTCTTTGTTCAAATATTTTATTTTGATTTTGATATATTATAATGAAACACTAATTCTCTTATCATTTGGCCTTTACAAAGTCTATATTTTGATATAGTGCATTGCTTGAATTTAAATATTTTTAGCTCTAATAAAAATATTTGTTTTGTAAATATTTAAATAATTATTTCTTATTATTTATGCAAATTTCAATATATCTCATTTTATCTTTAATATATATTAACTTTTATTAAAACATTGATCAACTATTATTCTACTAATTTAGTTTTTGGAATTTGTAGTAGTTTGAAATGGGATCAAATCAAAATGAAGATAACTTTAAGGGACTCATCTCAATAAGCAATGTCATACAAAATGCTCTTTTTTTATTTTTTTTTAAAAATTTATTTTTTAGAGTTTTTAAAATTTTAATAGATATTTTGATTTATACCAAATTAGACTATTGTGAATTTTACATTTGACCACTTTAGTAAAATAGAATGCAATTATTTCGTGTAATTTATCTCATTTCTCAAAAAAATTGACTTTTACTTGGTTATATTAAAATGAAGATCTAATCCTTTGTAATGTAGCTTTACATGACAATAAATCTGTGATGCTACATTCTTTCAATTTAAATTATTTATTTTTTTATATTTACTTAATATTGAAATTATAGCTTGTCATTATCCATGCCTAGTTGCTTTAGTTATTTGAAGTATTCCAATTGTGGTACGAAGTAGAAGAAACCAATGAAGTTAAACTCAAGTTATGGAGTGCTATCTACATAGAAATCCTTTTCTATGGTTTTAAATAGTTTACTTTTCAGGATTTTGGGATGATTTAAGAGACATTTTAAATCACACAAAACTTGCATATCAAGGATGCTACAGTCAATCTCCTTTATGTCTTAGATTGTCACTTTGTCACAAAATTTATGTTATTTCTTTAAAACTTTTTCTTTGATTTGGATATATTACTAGGAAACTTTAAATATCATCTTATGTGACCTTTCCAGATTTTTTAAATGGCTATATTTCATAGCTTCAACTTATCTCATTTTATCTTTAATATATATTCACTTTGTCTAAAGTAAAAATAAGCTATTATTTTACTTATTTTCTTTTGTAATTTGAAATAATTTAAAATGAGATTTGATCTAGATTAAAAAAAATATTGTTAGAAACATTTCAATTTTCTCTATCAAAAGAAATATTCTTTTCTATATTTTTTAAAATGATTTTTATAGTTTAGAGTTTTTGCTCATTTTATCAGATTTTTTTATTGTGCATAATTTGATGATTAAGCATTTTAGACTCAATATGCCTTGTATATTGGGAAGAAATTTTGTTTTATAATTTACTCCATATATTAAAATTTCTTCCTTTAATTTGGCATTAATATTTTGAAACTCTAATTCTTCCCCTATGCCATCTTTACATCATTTTTATTAATTTATAATAAATTGCTTCAAGTTATCCATCTATCCTTAAGTTTTTTTTAAATATTTTTAAAATAATAATTAATTATTACTTACATTTATTTATTTTTATAATTCATGATAATTTCTCTCAAGTTCTAATCTAGAATAAACATACATCATTGGGCATAACTTGATGAGTTCTATTGAATTATATATTTATTAATACATTTTTAAACATTATTTTAGTTATTTTGACAAATTTTGCAAGATATTTAGATTTGTACCTGATCTAATGGTTGTAGAAGCTACAATTATCTCCTTAGTGACTTAGCATGAACCATTCCCATAGCATTCACCTAATGTCTATAAATATTTTCGATTGATGTTATATTTTAATTTAACTCAAATCTAGTCTTATGTGACCTTTAGATTGCTTTGATTTAGTTATATTTAATTTCTTTAATTTATCTCATTTGAACATTATTATAAATTAACTTAATCTTAAAATAACAATTTATTATTTTTTATGATTATTTATTTTAGTAATTAGTAGCTAATCTGAATGATGTCGCCTCAAGATGAAACAAAGACCTTTGGGCATATCAGGAGGAGATCTATCCAATGAAATATTACTTTGTAGTTTATTAAATATTTTAGCTTCTATGATTTATGTTGGTTTTTTGAGAAATATTCATTTTTTACAATTGATGATGTCAATCTCAAGCTCTACGGTGCCTTGAAATGTGAGTGCCTTGTATATTTTAACACTTTTGTTCAAATTTTAGGCTCGGGTTTACTTATATTACAATGAAACTATAAGTTTCCTCCTGCAAGACTCTTACGTCACTTTGAATTTGTCATATAAGAAGTTTTCAATTTATCTCATTTTATTACTTATGCTTATTAAATTAATATTTAACAAGCCCTGCCCAATAAAATATTTATTTTTATTCATTTAAATTTTTGGTAGTTTTTGCAAGTTTAAGTTTAAATTTTGATTTGTACCTAATTCAATTATTGAGGATATAAACTAGAATTATAAAAAGATGGAGGGGATGAAGACATTTGTTTGCAAAAATGCATGGTTCTGTGGATATGGTTACTCTTATAATTCAGTAGTAAGTTGTGCAAAAGAATTGAAGTTTTTGTCTAGCAAAGCAAACTTTAGTTAAGATATTATTGTGTTGTTAAACCTTTTAGGTGATAGCAATAGTTAGCTTATTCAAGGTTGGGTGCCACCTACTTTGCTCAAGAGACCGACACCAGTGCACCCAATAGTACATTATTAAAGATTTATGGATGTCAGATTGACGACCCTCAAAATGATTACAAGTTATTTTTTATGTTTCCTATTATTATTAAATTTAATAGTTATTAATCAATGCATTTACAACATATTTTTTTTGATATACAAAATAAGGATTTCAAAGATATTATAAACATAAAATGATGGTGAAGGTAATCAAAAAGGATGTTTCAAACATATTATAGAACAAAAATAATTCTAAAATTAATTTGAATCTAATTTGTCTACCTTGTAACTAATATTTCAAACAAGCTTGACAATCTAATCACAAAAAAGTTTAAATAATTAAAAATAAATTCAAAATGCATCGTCTCATGGTTTTCCTCTTCAACCAATCTGATCTTCATGAGATTTAATATTGGCATATCTTTTTCTTTCTGTTCTCGCATGAATAAGAGTATTTGCATCCTAAAATATGAAAATAAACTTATACAAATTTAATAAAAATAGTCAATGATGATTACTAGACCATTAATGAGATTGAAAAAATTTTAAACTATTTAAAAAAAAATGTAAAATAATTAAAAATAAACTCTCCCTACAAGTATGCGATATATACATTAATACTTCTACTTAATTTTATGTCTATTAGTTCAATTTCAATAAATTATCATAGACAAGGATATAATATAAAATCTATAAATTATTTATAACCTTTAAATATTATTAAGCTATAAACCAATTGATTTTCTAATTATTTTTTAAAAAAATATTTTCCTTAAAATAAAGTTTTGTCTAATGATTTAGGGGTCAACAAATTACATCTTTTCAAATTGAATTAATTCTTTTTTTTATAATTATTATCCAAAATATATTATTTTATTATTTATTCAAAATTTACTACAAATATTAATTGTTATGATAAGATCAGTTAAAAAACTAATGAAAATTTGACATACAGCCTATTCTTTAGGATAATCCTATGTTACTTTTAAAGTTGTGGGACTTTCCTTAACTATAAAGTTTTCTTGTTTATTTAATTTAAATATTTTAAACTTTTTTTAGAACTTTTTTAATTTTCAACTATGTTTATGCTGATTTTTTTATGAAATTTATTTATCAAAATTTTCATGCACAATACTAGATTTTAATTATTAGATTTGAGAATTGAAGCCACATTGGGTTCAACACAATTATATGTAAATGCGCTACTACTACCTTGTTATACATGTAAAATAAGGAAATTTAGAGTAAATATTAGCTATAATCTTATGTGCAATTGAAGTATGTCCTGGTTGTAAGCAAAAGTGGCATGCAAGCTTATAATTAAAAGCATGTAAAACATCAACATGACTATACATATGAGATATATTAGAATTTGTAGTATAACATTTCTACTAATTTATTTTCTATTACGCATTGAATGCTACTAAATTTAATAGCATTATGAATTTACAAATGGCTTATGGAATTTTGTGTGACTTAGTTGTAACATGTGAAGGAACTACTTCAATTAAAGAAAATAAAATAAACATGACGATGCATAATTATAAGTTATTTTAGATGCTTTTAAATGAATCAATTAAAGTCATTTTTAATTTATTTGTTAATAATATCAATGCACTTGCTTGTTTGGGCAAGCCAGTTCTTATGAAAGAATAGGTAAAGAAAATTCTTAGAAATTTTTCTAACTAGTATTATCCATGGACCACCACCATTAAGATAGTTAAAAATATTTCCTCAATTAAATTAGATGACTTCATCAGTTAGCTTATGAGCAGTTAGCTAGAAATTGAGAGGTGAAAAGAAGAAGATTTAGTTGAGAAGAACAACACAAAGAAGAAGAAATAATCATTGGCATTGAAGTTGGAGGAAGACATTTTAGAAGTGGCATCCACTAATGATGATGGTATTACGCAAGTTTTTAATGTTGTTAGAATTTATAGAAATAAAAATTCTAAAAGAAAAGCAATAATAAGAAGAGGAAGAAAGCAAAGGACGTAGCTTAGCGTGATACATAAGAAAGCACTAAAAGTATACATATGAGATCTTCTAGTATTTATAATAAAAACATTTTTATTGATTGGTTCTACAATTAAAATTAAGCAAATAGAGTGCAAATATTTAAAACAAGTAAATTCATTAACTACAGATACTTGCTTATTCATTTTTTTTAAATCATCATTGGCTTTTTCGATATTCTTTAAACGAAACATAGTCTTTATCTAATTTGTCCACATTGACAAAGATATTCAATATGTTCTTTTAATTTCTTATATTTTATTTTTAAATTTTTTATTAATTAATTAACATAATTATAAAAAATTTCTTAAAACATATTAGTTAAGGATTTCAAAGATATTCACAACATAAAATTGTGGTATAGAAAGTCATCTAATGTCTAACAAATGCTTAATGTAATTTTTAATAATATTTAACAATTTTGTAAATGTGATTTTAATTTTAATTTAAATCATATTAACTTTTACAAAAGTTTTGTAATAACAAATTGCATAATAATTAAAAAAAATACATAGTCAATTTTTTGTGGTTTAAAACAAGCCTATCTCCACCCATGTAAAATGTCAATAAAACAAACATTAAATAGAAGCCTCTTGTTAATTATTGGTTAGGCTAATTACTCACAACAAACAAACAAGGGACAAGCTGCTTTTACCTTACAATAGTGACACATGCTTTAGTGGCCTTAAACTAAATGGACATAAAATAAAATAATTGGTGAATACAAATACTATAAATATTTTTTAATTGTCTTTATTTCTAACTCATTTGTCATTAGCCACCCCATATAGTCATCTAATGTGATCGTGGAAATACTCATAGCTATCTTGATGATGGTAGTTAATGGCTCATACCACTTTAGTAAAATTTCATTGAAATTAGCTTTTCCAAATTTAGAAAGTAATATTAATATTAGTAAATCTTGTAAACATGCTTTTAATGGATTCACTGGCAAGTATCCTAAAGAACTCATAATCTTGCATCATCAACTTCATTCTTTTCTCCTTAACTAAAAAGGTTCCTTAATATTTCACCTCTAATTTATAAAAAATTTAATAAGTCCTTTCAAAATTCATAATTCTATTAAAATCAATAGTATTCAACTCAAAACGTAAAACATTTATGGCATTGTTATTTAACAACACTTTATAATTTTTACTTTCATCCATTTCACAAAATTTTTCATGTTAAAAAATACCCTGGATGTTTTTAATACTTGGAAAATCAATTAGAGCTTGCATTAATTCCCTCATTTCTCTATCAATAGATTTTAAATGACTTATAATCCTAGTCTTCCAATGGAGATAACGATCCTGACAAAAGAGTGGTGGTCCATAAGAAAAAAATAACTTCACTCAAATTAGTTGAAGAATCAATTAGAGCAATGGACAACAAAAGGAATTTCTTTACCATAAGAAATGGAGCCTGTGTATGATTGAAATTGAAGTGTGATTCAAAAAGAGGAGGGTCAACAGTTAAAAATAAAAATCTTGATTTCTCATAATTATTTAAAGAAAATATTTAAGATAATTTTTAATAGGATCTAACAAATATGCAAAAGTCAATTTCCATAAATTTCATGTTTATTTTAAAACACATTTTTGTTTATAAATGTACTGTATCAAAAAAATAAAAAATAATTAAAGAAGTACACATCCAATCTTTTGGTGTTTGGCTTGCATAAAAACCATTGTCCACCCCCAAAAAAAGTTAGATAAAAATAAACACTCACCATAAGCATTTCACCAAAGGAAAGGTAAGATAAGCCCTAAAATAAAGATACAATGTGGATAGGCTACTATGACAGTAAAATGAAATAATCGAAAAAGTCTTCTACAACCCTACATTGTAATAAAATTGAAATAGAAGAAAAATATTTACCAACATAAAATAAAAATTAATACATCCAAAATCTTATGCTTTATAAAATGATTAAAGAAGAATAAGTATCATAATTAAATTAATTAAGGATTGAGAAAATTAATAACATAGCTCATTATAGATGGAACAAAATTTTATGAGTTTGATGAGTGAATCGCATAACAGTGCATAGAAGTGATAAAGGTAAGGAGCTACTAGCATCTTGAATATCATTGCTTGAAAGTTTTCTTTGAATCACATCAAAATTCATCTTTCAAATTTGCTAAAAATTTCTTCTGTCTATACACTTCTTGTATTATAGAAAGCACTTACAAAACACCCAATTTAGCAAACACAATTCTTGATCATCATTTTTTAGTAAACGAATAATATTCTAAAAAAATTTTAATCGCTAGAAATAATGGCTAAGAAAGGCTATGCAATATAACAGATGGAGTTTATTCCAATTCTTTTAGAAATATGCAATTGATAATAGTCATTAGTTCTAGATTGTGATCAGACAACTAGAGTTTGGTCCTATGCATGAAATAAATATTGACTTTGTGAGTGTAAAACTATGTGACTAGAAGGAAGTTATTAACATAAATCAATAAAAGTTGGAGGAGATCAAGATAATGAGACCACAAGAATGTGTGATCGAATAGTTGTGGTCACTCTTACAATTTAGAAGTAGGTCACACTAAAAAAGTTGAGTTTTTGTCTCACATTTCAAAATTTAGTCAGCATATTATGTTGTTGATGATTGGTTTGATATCAATAATTATCCTATTCAGGTTGAATGCCCCATGATTCACTCGACAGATCATGACTCAAGTGAGCCTGTGCAACATTACACATGATTTTATGGACATAGAATTGATGACCTGATCCAAAACATGATATTCCATTTGGAATTGAGTTAAATGATTCATGTATTGCTTGGTTGGTTGGATTTAAGGTGTAATTGGCTTTGCAAATTGTCTTATGGGTTATTTTTTAATTATTTTGAAATGAATTATTTTACTAGTTAATTAATCAAATTATAACATATTTTATTCAACATAGTAATTAAGATAAAATGATGGTCAAGAAAACTAAAGAGGATGCACAAAAAATTCTTAATACCTAAATAATTATTACAAGATGTTTTTTAATTAAATTTGTGTCTTTTAATAAAAATTTCAATCAAAACAAACATTCTAATCAATACAAATTTGTAGTATCTAAAATAAAATTCAAATTACATCTTTTGATAGTTTCAAACTCCAACTAAGATGATCTTCATGGGATTTAACATTTGTGCTTCTTCTTCTTTTAATTCTCCCATGAATAGGAGTTTTGGAAAACTAAAATATAAAAATGCATTTGAATAAATTCATTAGAAATATGTAATGTTTGTTATCATCAAACAAAGTACCATTGCTAGGGTTTAACAATAAAACAATGGAAGCCCAGTTACACATAAATGTGATCAACCCAAAATAGCTTTTGTTTAAAAATCTAATAATTAAAATAAGGTAATATAAGTTTAAATTTTGATAAATAAATTTCAAAAAAAATTAGCATAAACATAGATGAAAAAAATAAAATTTGACAAATTATTTTTAAAGGATTTAAATGAAATAAATAAGAAGTCATAGTTGAAGAAAATCTTTAAACATCAAAACTAATTTAGGACTGATAAAGAACAAGTTATATGTTAGATTTTAGATGGTTCTAGAATTGATCATATCAAAATAATTAAAATTTTTAAAAACATTTTAAGTGAACATTTACTTAATATTTTTTTGGGTAATAGCAATAAAATAATTAATTTAATAAATTTGAAAGGGATTAGTTAAGTTCACCATTTGATCAATTGAAAATAATATATTTTTAAAAAAATATTCTTTGAATGGAATTTTAGATGATGAATTTGTTGATAATTTAATAATATTTTAAGGTTATGAAAAATTTATAAAATTTAAATTTTCTCTGTTTAAGCGCTAACTAATAGAGAGAGAGAAGAAAATTAAAAGAATTAGAATAAATTATTAAGGAGCATTAAACTTTTAATATAATATATGAAGGATGTTTTACTTTAACTGTTTGTCACATTCTTTCTATAAATAGTTTATATTTTCTTTGATTTCAATAAAGTTTCCTTATCATTGAAAGGGGCAGTATATTGGTATTATTGACCCGAAACCATGATGTTTTGTTTGACGATAACAAACCTTAAGTACTTATGTTGAATTTTTTTAAATACATTTTCAAATTGTAGGTACCAAACACACATATTGATGAAAGAATTAAAAGAACTTTGCAAGTGTTAAGCTCAATGGAGATCATCTTGGAAATACTAATAAAACATGAATAGATAAATTTTGATTTTAATTTTAGATATTTCAATTTTACATTGATTAGAACATGAAACTTGATTGAAATATTTATTATAAGAAACTTAAATTAAATTAAAATTAGTCTTATAATAACATTTTGTTTTTTAATATTTTAGATTTATCCTCCTCAATTACTTTGACCATCATTTTATATTAATAATATATTTAAAATAATTAATTAATATTTTAAAAAAAATTTATTCAAGTTGTATTAATGAATTGAAGAGAAATTTAATATTGAAACAAAAAAATAAAAAATAACTTGAAACAAATTCAATAGAGGCAATATGGCAGAACAAGTTCTCTAAAAACCACGTAAAATCAATCCCAAAAAGGATATCACATTTTGAATTGACTCAGACTTCCCAGATCATAAATCTTAAATAATTTAATCCTTTCCACAAGAGTCATAGCCACTCGATCGAACAATGGCGAAGTTAAGCCCAAATAAGTAAAATACTGATATCTGACAAATTTTTAAAAACATAATTTCACAACTTATTTTTGCTATGTGGGACTAAAACTCCTCTTATTTCATGTGACCTAATTTACAATTTATGGAGCAACCAAAGTAACTCAATCACTAATTTTATCGATGAAATCATCTTGATCTCTTACAACTTTTTATAATGCCTATTTATATCCGACATCTGTTCCTGCGTCTTTAAGATTGCACAATCCTTGTTTATTCCACACATTGGAGGTAAATCTAGCTATCCAATCACAATTTAGATCAAACAACCTAGATGAAAGTTATATTTCTAAAAGGCATTGATTTAATTTTTGTTGTTTTAACATGTGGCTTTTGCGATCGAATTGTCATCGTTCAGTCCAATAAACTACTCTAGTGGAATGACTACAATGGAATGTTCATGTGACTTTTTTGAAAATGTTTTTTTAATATTTTCATAACTAAAAATTGCTAATACAAAATTGTAACGACTAAGTTGAGTGTTTGGTATGTCCTTTTAGTAGTTAAAAGGTGTCTATAAATGAAACAATTTTTTAGCAAAGTTGAGAAAAAAGTTTCTATGTGATTTAAAGAAATGTTTTTAGTAGAAATACTTATGTCATTAGCATGTCGTTCCAACGATGCCTTTGTACACTACTACGCCACCCACACATAAAACTCTAGAAATTCTATTCAATATCAAATCAGTTAAGTTATTATTTCTCTAAAACCTTAATTCATTTAATTAAGATACTTTGGTATCTTAACGATTTCACCATTCATTATTTGTTGGTTTTAATGATTTTTATTTTATGTTGAGAAATATTTTTATTCTATTGTCAATTTATTTCATTGTGATGCCATAATAACCTATCCTGTTTGTTTTATTGTTAGGTCATAGTAGCCAATATCATTTATTTCTTTCTTATGAGAGTTAAACCTACTAGACTTTTGGTGAATGGATTATACTGATTTATTTTTTTTAGCTTACCTTTATCAATGTTGGATGTAGGCATGTTTTATATGGTAAAGCACTTAAAAATTGATTATCCATATTTTATTATTATTCTTGATTTTTTTATTGCATGCCTTTTATAAAAATTAATGTGTTTTAAAATAAAATTAAACTTTGTCAAAAGTCACTTTTATCTATTTGTTTGAAATAATTGTGACAAAAAAAATACTAAAATGCACCTCACTTCTTATTAGAGAAAAGGTCCATTTCTTATAAAAAGAAATTCTTTGAATGATGCATGGTTTAAATTAATTCTTTAGAAAATTTAGAATTTATTGATAGAGGTTTGTAAAAATAAATACAAGCTCCATTTGATTTTAAAACAAAGAAAAATATACAAGTTATTTTTGCACATAAAATGTTTCATGAAATGGATGAAAGTAAAAAACAGAAAATGCAATTAAATAAAATGGACAAAAATATTTTACGTTGTGTGTTCAATGCTACCTAATTTAATCAAATTACAAATTTAGAAATGACTTATGAAATTTGTATAAAATTAGAGATAACATATGAAGGAACCTCTTTAGTTGATGAAAATTAAATAAACATGAAGATACATGGTTTTTATGGACTTTTGTTAAAATTAATTTCAATTTTATGTTGCCAAATGTTTTTCTTTCGTTATGAAATGTTGTAATGCTATTTTAGCTTATTCCATTAACGTTTTTGTAAAGTCATAATCGCCCGTCTCTTATGTTTGTTTGTTGCGAGAATTTAGTGTGCCTATCTTTTGGCAAAATCCTTATATTTAGTTTTTATTTTTGCATCACTTTTTCTAGAGGAAGATATAAGCTTTTTTAACTCAAATTGCTTAAAATTGATTGTGTTTATTTTTAATTATTATTGAATTTTCCATTACAAAAAATTTATAAAAAATAATATTTTTTAATATAAAATTAAATTTTCATAAAATCATTTTATGAATTTGTTAAATCTTATTAAAAATTATTTTAAATGTTTTCTTAAAGTATTTTTAAGAAACTAAAATTTTTTGTTTTACAAATCACCCCCACTTGCTTAAAAAGTAAAAGTAAATTTCATGATAATTTCTCTTTTTGTGAAATAGTTTTATTTGATTTTGTTTTATAACGAATTAACTCTAAACCTACTCTTGTTTGACATCTAAATCAGTTTGATTTTTTTATATTTTATTACTTATAGCATTTTAACATTAATATATAATTTCTTAACACTAAAAAATAAATTTAATTATATTCTTCTTATTTCATTTGGTAATTCCATCAAACTAAGGTCACTTAGAGAAGAAACAAATGTTAACAAACCCACCTTAATTAGCTTTGTCCAACTGGATATTCATTTTTGTTTTTAAAATGTTTTATTTTCTATTGTTTTTGAATCTTTTGTACGCCATTTTGAATTGTACCTAATTTATTACTAAAGAATGTACTCTCAATCAACTTAGTATTTTGGAATACAATTTTCCTTTATAGTTTGTCTCATTTCTATAAATCTTTTGCTTTAATTTCGTTATGTTGTTATGAAAGCTCTAATTCAATTATCGTGCAACTTTTATATTATTTATATTTGGTTATAATAATTACATTAACTTACTCTCATAAACTTTATTATATGGTTATTTAACATGAAAGTAAAAATTTACTGGCATTTATGTATATTTAGTTCTGTAATTCATATTGATTCCTATTAAGGTAGGATCACAATGATATAAAATGTCATTTCACAGTCCTAAATTTGAACTTCTTAGTATGTTAGAATTCAACTTTCCCATGCAATTTATTACATTTCATCAAATATTTTTTTAATTTTGTTTTATTATTTTTTAACTCTTTATCTCCTCTTGTGTGATCTTTGCACCACTTTTCTTTTATTATACTACATTGCTTGAATTTATTTTATATAAACTTTAATATATATTTAGTTAATACTAAAATAAAATTTTATTGTACTTTTCTATTATTTACCTTGGTAATGACCAAAAATTCAAAATTAGTATTGATATAGATAAAGAAAACATCATTATAATCGATTTGATTTACTTTATTCAATTAAATATATTTAATTTTATTTTTAAATATTTTATTTTGTAGGGTTTCGCCACTTTTTAAGAGATACATGGATTCATACTCGACATGACTACTGACGATGTAACACTCATTGTCCTTAGCTTCTTCAAATCTTTGGCTTTGATTTGGCTATGTAATTCTAAAACTCTAATTCTTCTCTCGCATGACCTCTACATTATCTAAATTTTGTTAAGTTGCATTGTCTCAATTTATTTATTTCTACTTTAATATATATGCACATATTTAAATAATAATTTATTGTTATTTTTGTTTTTGAAATTTAGAAAAGAATACTATTTCCATTTCATGTTTGATCAATTTGAAACAAATATCTTTGGTCTACTCCTAATGTGGTTTTTATCAAATTAACAACCATTTTTATATTTTTAAGCTTTTCAATTTCTAGTGTTTTGATAATCTCAATAAAATTTTTTTATTCAAATCTTATTTGATGGTCAAGGATATTATATTTGAACTCCTTATATCCTTGGAATACAATTTTCTTATGTAAATTATCTCATCTCTTGAATAGCATAAATTTATCTTATTTCATCTTTAATAAAAATCAAATTAATATTAAATTAAAAAATTATTATTATTTTTGTTAATTTAGAATGATAGTTGAAGTAGTTCCAAATGTGGTTTGATTTAAGTGAAACAAACATTCTTGGATGTGATAGCATAATCTCTATCTAATTTAGCATTAACATTTTATATGTTTTAAATTTTTCCTTTGCTATGATTTATGAAAGCTTTGCAAAATATTTTAAGTCACACGTCTTTTTGTTATCAACAATGTCACATTGGATCTTTTTCAAATATTTGGATGTACTTTTACTACGCAATTTATCTCATTTCTTAAAATATTTTGCTTTGTTGGTTATATAATTTTGTAACTTTAAATATTGTCATGTGTCAACTTTATATTAAATTTATTTGGTTATGTTAGATAATTTAAATTTATCTAATTTTTAACTTTATCATATTTTTATTAAAATTAAAATAGCTATTTATATTATTTGATGTTATAATTATTAGTAATTCCAAAAAAGGTAAAAAAGAAACAAAACAAACATCATTAGTCTCCCATCGATAAACTCTATCAAATTAAATATATATTTTTTTATGAATTTAATTCAGTATTGACATACTTTGTGAGGCTCTTTAGTTATTTCCAAATAATAAAGTTACACTTGAACTCTTTAGTACCTTGGAATGTAACTATCCCAAAATGTTTAACTCATTTGTTTAAATGTTTTACTTTTGACATATTTCTATATAACTATAAATCTTCTATCGTATGACCTTCACACTACTTTAATTTAAACTTACTATATTACAATAATTATATTTATTTTCTTTATAAATTTTTTATTAATATTAAAATAATAATGTAATATTATTTGTGCATATTTTATTGTGTAATCCATAGTATTTGAAATTGAGACAAATCTAATATTATTGGACTTGTCTTCATAGCTTTATTTAATTAAATATATTTCTTTATACTTTTAAAGTTTTTATTTTCTTGGATTTTATCAAGTTTTATGAGATATTGTGATTCGTACCTGATTGAATGTTCCATAATGTTATGTTAGATCTAAATATCTTGGAATACTTTTATCTAATTTTTTCAAATATTTTTGCTTTTATTTAGTTATATTACAATCAAACTAAAATTCTCTTATTGTGTACCCCTTATAATGCACTGAGCTTGTTTACATACCTTCAATTTTCCAAAACTCAATGTTAAAAAATATTTACACAAAATTAAGAAAAAATTATAATTTATGATTAATTAATTTTTATTTTGCAGAAATTTTAAACATTATTTTACTAAGATGAATCAAACATCACTCAACTCATCACAATGAGCTCGATTTAATTATTATTGATTTTTATATTTTTAAATATCATATTTTCTTTTATAATGAAGTTATTTATGACTTATTGTATGTTCTTTCTAACTTGATAATCAAGGATGCTACTTGATCTCTCAAACATCTTTGAAAGCAACTTTCATAAATAATTTATCTCATAAAACCATTACTTTAATTTGGTCATGTTATAATGAAACTATTATTCTCCTCTCATGTCACTTTTATTTTTCTCTGATTTTCTTATTACATTTGTTGAAGTTATCTTATTTGATTTTAGTTTATGTCTACGTAATATTAAAATAATAATCTATTATTATTTATGTTTTTTATTTTAAAATTTTTTAGTAATTGTTAGCAATGTGTGATAGAGAAGCAAATGATATCATTGCTCTCACCACAATGAGGTATATCCATTTAACATATTCTTATGTTTTTAAATATTTTATTTTTTATTATTTTGGCACATTTTATGAGTTATTTTGAATTGAGTCTAATTTGATCGTCGAGAATGTTAGGTTTTATTTACATAGTATATTGAATATAACTTTCACATATAATTTGTATCATTTCTTTAGAATATTTATTTTTATTTGGTTATATAACTATGAAACACATATTCTCCTCATATACAACTTCGACAATACTTTTGTCGATATTTTATTATACCTATTCAATCTACCTTATTTTATCTTTAATATGTTTCTTTTTAGTATTAAAATATTTTTTTATATTTTAAAGAATATTAT
Organism: Vanilla planifolia; assembly: GCA_023846275.1. Taxonomy (NCBI): domain Eukaryota; kingdom Viridiplantae; phylum Streptophyta; class Magnoliopsida; order Asparagales; family Orchidaceae; genus Vanilla; species Vanilla planifolia. The sequence goes on from JAIUJO010000263.1 coordinate 271,935, forward strand.
TTTCTAATATTTTACAAGACTTTATGAGTCATTTTGATTTGACGTAATTTCATAGTCATAAATGTTAAATTTGATATCGTTAGTATCAAGAAATATAGCTTCCCTACATAGTTTAATTCTAATTTTCAAATATTTCACTTTGTGTCACTCATTACAATGTACCTCTAAATCTCATTCAAGATTTTATATTTTTTTACATAATGCGAAAATAATACTTTATCATTCATTGTACTCTTTAATTTGTTAATTCACAACAATTTTAAAAAAAGGTTTGAAAAGCGAGAAATCGACGTCATTAGACACTTTGATGAGCAATATATAGTTAAATTTCCATTTTTAATATCTTTTAAATATTTTGTTTTGTATGGTTTTTTGTTGATTTATTAGATCTTTTAATTTGTGCATGATTTGATGTTTCAAAATATTACACTCGATTCTCTCGGTGTATTCGCAATAAGCATTCTTGTATAATTTTTCCCATTTTTTAAAGTTTTTTGCTTTAATTTAGTTATCTTTTTATGTAACTCTACATCTCCCATCTTGTAACTTTCACATGACTTTGATTTGGTGATATCATATTTTCTCCATTTATATCATTGAAGGTTTAATATATACTTAATAAATATTAAATTAATGATTTAGTTTTCCTTATGCATACTTAATAGAATAATTCTAAACAAATCCAAATGACATTTGATCAAGACAAAACAATATCATTACACTCATCTCAACCAGCTACCTTTAATTAAAAATTGTCTTTAAATTTTCTAATATTTTATTTTTTATATTTTGTCATTATTTATAAGATATTTTGGATTGTACATTATTTAATAGTAGAAGATGTCATACTCGATCTCGTAATATATAGGAATTCAACTTTCTCATGCAATCTCTCATTTTTTAAAGGTTTTTATTTTATATGATTTTACATATATGTAACTCAAAATATCTTTTACTGTGCCATTTACATTTCCTTGATTTATTTATTTTACATTACTTTAATATATCACTTTTAAACTTAATATATAGTTATTTAATATTAAAAAGTAATTTATAATTCTTTAAGCATAATTAGTTCGATAACTAAAAGTAATTAACAATACATCTAATTGAGATTAACAAATACCATTTGAGTTTCCTAGATGAGCCCTCTCTAATTAAATAATAATTTTTATTTTCTTAATATGTTTTCATAAGACTTTTCTATTTTTATGAGACTACTTAATTCATAAAATATTTGATAATGAAGGATGTTGCTTTCGATCACATTATTTTCTTGAATTCATCTTTCTTATAGAATTTATCTCACTTCATTAAATTTATTATTTGATTTTTCATATTATTATGTAACTAAAAATCTCCAGTCATGGGACTTTTACATCTCTTTAATTTGATGATGTTACATTTCCTGTGTTTAGGATATATATAAATTTTAATATATGTTTGCTTGTTATTAAAGAGTGATTTATTATTATTGGACCACATTTACTTAGCAATTCACAATTTTTCTAATTAAAATCAGAGTAGTAAAAAAATTATTGGGCTCATCTCGATGAGCTCTATCAAGTCAAAAAAAAAATTTATATTTTTAAATAATTTATTTTTATGGTTGTGGCATGCTACATGAACATTTTAATTTCTACTTGATTTGAACATAGAGGATATAATGCTTGATTTTTTAACCATCTTGAAAGATAGTTTCCCATAAATTAATTTTAGTTTCTTCAAAGTTCTTACTTTGATTTAGTTATTTTGCATTGTTAATGATAATGTCTTCTCATGATAACTTTACATCACTTTGATTGGATTATATTTATTGCCATAATATAATTCACATCAAATTTAATAAATTTTTACCTTCTTTCAAAATAGCACATTCTTATTAATTAAGCTTATTTAAATTTATAATTCATAGAAATTTGAAATGAAGTCAAATTAAGATTACACAAACATCATTTAAGTCAACTTGAGGAACTTTATCAAGAAAACATTTATTTCCATATTTTTCAATATTTTATTTCAATAGTATTGGCATGCTTTCCAAGATATTTTTATAATAAATTTCATGATAGTGAATATTAATCTCAACCTCCTTTGTATCTTGGTATTTAACTTTCCCATAAAATTTTACCATTTCATAAAATTTGTTTTAATGAAGTGTTTATATTATTAGGTAGTTCTAGATCTCCTCTTGCATGACATTTACATTACTTTGATTTTCTCAAATTACTTTTCATCAACTTATCTCATTTTGCATTAATAAATATTTAATTAACACAAAAAAATAATTTATTCTTAGTTTTTCTTAATTATGTTCTGATTTGAAGTAGTTCTAAATTATGATCGATAAAGATTGTGAAATAATATTAGACTTGTCTTGATGAGCTCCATACCATTAAATATTCATTTATAAATTTTTTTAGTATTTTATTTTAAATGTTTTGACTCATTTTATGAAGAATTTAGATTTGTACATGATTTTATGATCCAGGATGTTACACTTCATTGCCTTTTTATCCTGAAAATTAAATATCTTCATATAATTTTTCTAATTACCGCAAATGTTTCATGTTGATTTTGTATATGACCATGAAACTCTAATTGTCCTCTTCTTTTACCACTAAATTACTTTGCTCTTTTTATATTACATTACATTAATTTACCTCATTGTAAATGTAAAACATACTAAACTAATATTCAACTAACAATTTATTATTATCTGTTATTATTTATTTTGATAATTTGAGATAATTCCAAATGTGTACTCATTAAGACTAAATAAACATAATTCAAAGAATATTTTATTATTATTTAGGATTATTTACCTTTATAGTAAATATAAAATTTTCATTTCTATATTTTTAAAAATTTTATTTTTTTTAAGTTTTGGCAAGCTTTATGAGCCATTTTGATGCTATTCTTCTTCAAAAATCATAAATGTTACACTTGATTTTTTTAGTACCATGGAATGCAACAATCCCAAATAATTTATCTTATTTTATCAAATGTTGTACTTTAAATTTGTTATATTAGTATGTAACTCTAATTATCATATCATGTGGCCTTTTTGCTTTGATATTGTTATATTACATTACTTCAGTGCAACTTTACTCTACATTTTGGCACATTTCTTAAATTTTTTAGTTTGATTTGGTTATTTGCTATTGTAACTTCACTTCTTTATTCATGTGAGCTTTACATTGCCTTCATTTGGTTATAAACAATGGTCCAATTTTTCTCATTTCTTCTTTTATATATTTTTACGATTTATTAAATTTAAAATTTATTATTATTTATGCTTTTTTAATTAATTCACAATAATTTGAAATGTTGCCACATTGAGTTGAAATAGTCCTCATTTGACTCTTGTATGTAGGCTATATCAAATTAAATTTTATTTTCTTCATTAATTAATATTTTACTTTTTAGAGTTTTTGCATATTTTATGAGATATTATAATTTTTAGCTGATTTAATGGTTTAGGGTGTTCCACTTAGTCTTCTTATTATTTTGGAATGTAATAAACCAATAAATTTTATTAGATTTAATCAAATATTTCACTAAGATTTGGATATATTTTTTGAGTAACTCTGTCTCCTCTAATATGATTTTTACGCCACATTTATTTTGTAATATTTCAATGATTCAATTAATCTCATTCAAGATCAATATATATTTATTTAATATTATAAAATAATTTATTATTTTTTATGCTTATTTATTTTTGTAATTCATAAGGATTATGAATGAGGTCTGATTAAAATAATCAAAATGTCATTGGGATTTACTTAAGGAACCCCAAGTAAATAAATAATTATTTGTATATTTTATATTTTTACTTTAAATAATTTTGGTATATTTTAATGGGTCATTTCGATTGGTATGTTATTTGGTGGGCGAAGATGTTAATCTTAATCTCTTGAGCATGTTGGTATACAACATTGAAATACAACTTATCTAATGTCTATAACTATTTTACTTCAAATTGGTTATGTTATGATGAAACTCTAATTCTCCCTCCATGCTATCTCTGCATTAGTTTTATTTCGTTATAGACATTCCTTCAATTATTCTTACTTAAGTTTTTATATTTATTTACATGGACTAAAAATAGTTATTATTATTTCTTATGCTTATTTCTTTTTCATAATTCATAGTAATTCAGAATGAGTACTAATTGAGGCAAAAAAAGCCTTATTCAACTTGTCTCATTTCCCTCTATGCATATAAATATTAATTTCAATATTTTTAAATATTTAATTTTCTTGTGCATTAGAATGCTTCATAATACATTTTAATTCATACAAATTCAACAATCAAGGACCCTAGAATTAAACTCTTTAGTATCACACAATGTAAATTTCTAACATAATTTATCTCCTTCCAACAAATTTTTGGCTTTTCTTCGATTGTATTACCAATAGGTTATATTATTATGTCACTATAATTATCTTATCATATGACCTTGACAATGTTTAATTTGGCCTTATTAAATTTATTTAATTTATCTCATTTTAGATTTAATATATATGAACATAATATTAACAAAATACATTACAATTATTTATGCCTATTTATTTTTTTATATGCTTTTCGAGTTATTTGATTTAGTACATGGTTTGATGGTTTAGAATGTTACAATTGAACTCTTTTATATGTTGGAATGCAACTTTGCCCAAAAACTTATATCATTTGTTCTACTTTTTTCTCATTGATTTGGTTAAATAATAATTTTTTAACATTAATGCTTATTTATAGTAAAAAATTATAATAATTCCAAGTGAGCCATCCCTCTGATGAAACATTTTTTAGTCATCTCGATGAGCAATATCAAATTAAATATTCACTTTTACATATTACATTTTTTTATTTACTATGATTGACACACTTCATGAGATTTTTCAATTTGTACCATATTTGACTATCAAGGATGTTACACTGGATCACCTTAATGTCCTGTAATAAAACATTCATGTACAATTTTCTCATTTGTTCAAATTTCATGATTTGATTTTGTTATATTACTATGCAACGATAAGTCTTCTCTCATTTTACTCTTTCATTACTTTTCCTTCGGTATGTTACATTGCTTCAATTTATCTAGTTTAATGTTTCATTTTTTATAATTATTTAATTTGTTAATTCATAGTAATTCCATACATGGTAAGATAAAATTGACAAAACTTTGTTGGAATAATCTTGGTGAGCTCTATCCAATAAAATAGTAATTTTTATATTTTTAAAAATTTTATTTTCTAAGGGTTTTAACATTCTTTACGAGCCATTTTGTTTGTACTTATTCAATAAAAAAGGATTTTGTACATGATGTTGTTGGTGTCTTGGTCGAATTACTATCTAATCCTAAATCTCCTATCATTTAACCTTTACAAAGCATTGGTTTTCCTACATTATATTTTTTTATTTTATCACATTTCCATATTAATATATATTTACCTAATATTAAAATACTAATTTATTATTATTTATTGATATGTAATTTGAAAATTTTTACTTTGATAATTCATATTAATTCCAAAGAAGGCATGATGGCAATGAAAGAAACATAGTTAGACTCATCTAAAAGATCTCTATCTAATTAGACATTCATATTAATGTGTTTTAATAATTTTTTGTTAACCGTTAACATGCTTTGACACATTTCAATTTGTACAAGTGTTCATGATCAATATGTTATACTTGATCTCCTTAAACTTTGAGAATTCAACACTCACATACAAATTATCTTATTTCTTCAACTTTTTTTCATTTTATTGGTTAAATGTTTGTTTAATTCAAAACCTTCTATGATGTGACCATTAAATCACTTTTATTCAAATGTATTAATTTGCTCCACATTATCCCATTTAAACTTTATAATATATTCACATAATATTAAAATAAATTTTTATTGCTATTTATACTTTCTTAATTTGGTGTTTTACTATAATTACAAACATGATTTGATCCAGATGAGATAAAAATCATTGGACATGTCCACACCATCTCTATACAATTAAATTTTCATTTAGATAACATTAAATATTTTCTTTTGTAAGGTTTTGACATGTTTTATGAGAAATGTTTATTTGCACTAGATTTTGACAATAGAGGATGTTGAGCTCTATCTTAATTGTAACTTGAAATGCAACTATCCATCACAATATATATCCTCTTATCCAAATTTTTACTTTTATTTGGTCATATTTCTATGTTTCACCATCATTACTTATGTTAAACAATTATATTATCCTGATTTTGTTATATTACATTGCTTCAACTTAATTAAAATTTATTTTAATATATATTTCCTGACATTTAAAAAATACTTTTTGTTAATTTTTCATATTTGTTTTGATGATTTGTAATAATTGTAAACAATGTTTGTTCAAGATAAAACAAACATTGTTAGAGTTATTATGATGCCCTTTATTTAATTAAATATTTATTATTAATATTTTAAATTATTTTTTATTATTTTTGCATGCTTTAATAGATATTTTTGATAATTTCTTATTTCACTTCTAATGATATTATGCTTCATCTCCTTTGTGTCTTAGAATTGAACTTCCTAATTCAATTTATCACATTTCTTAAAGTTATTTTGCATCAATTTTGTCATACTACTATGTAACTCGAAATATCTAGTCATGTGACTTTTTCATGACTTTGATTTCATTATATTAAAGTTGTTTAATTTTTAATATTTCTTCATTGATATATATTTACTTAATATTAAAAAATTAATTTATAATTATCTACAGTTATTTACTTTATAACTAAGTAGTATTTCTAAACATGGTCCACTTGAGGCAAAACAAATGCCATTTGACTCATCTACATTAGCACTATCTAATTAATTTTTCTATATTTTTTTTGTAGTTTATTTTTTAATATTTTTCCTTATTTTGTTACATTTTTTTTGAATCATTCTTGATTTAAAAATTAAGAGTGCTACACTCAATCTCCTTAGTACACCAAAACATAAGAAGTAAAATTTATCTCATTTTTCAAACATTTTATTTTAATTTGAATATATTATAATTAAACTATAATTTTTCCCTCTGTGTGGTCTTCATATTGCTTCGATTTGGATATATTTCATTGCTTCAATATAACTTATTAAGGTTTACTCAACTTATTTATATATTTCAAAAGCATTATTTTCACTCATTTTATGACGTTTTACATGATATGTTAATTTATCTCATTTCTTAGAATTTTTTTGCATTTAGAATATTACTATGTAACAATAAATTAGTTATTCTGTTACTTTTATATCACTTTTAGTTTGTTATATTACATTACTTCAATTTATCTCATTTTTTTTTAATGCATGTTTAACTTAACATTCAAATACAACTATCTATTTTTAAGCACATTTATAATTGCAATAATTACAAATATGGTTTGATCAGAATAAAATATTTTGTTGACTCATCCAATGAGCTCTAACAAAATAAATATTTTTTTTTAACTTTAAATAATGTATTTTCTTAGGTTCTATCTTGTATTATGGTGTATTTAGACGCAAATAATTTTATCATTGAGGATGTTACAACCATTTTCCTCAGTATATTTGAATGATACCTTTGCATATAATGTTTTGCATTTTATCAATGTTTTTAATTTTTTAATTTATTACTATGTAATTCAGAATGTCTTCTCTTCTAAAATTTGCATTACTTTCGTTTATTTATGTTGTATTATTTCAAATAATGTCTTCTCAACCCTAATATTTTTTTATTATTTGTAGTTTCATTGAAATATAACAAAATCATACCAAAAAATTTGAAGAAATGAGATAAATTATATCATAAAAAAGTATAACAAAATATAAATAAGATCAAGTGTAAAATGTGTAATAAATTTATAAAAAAAATTTTAAATAAAATGAAAATAATATTTAATTTCATAGTGATTGTTTTGTTCAATGAAATGACTTTTAGTTATATTACCCTAAAACTATAAATCTACTATTGTTTTACCTTTACATTGCCTTTATTTTGTTGTATTACATCACTTTAATTTATTTTATTTAACTTCTAACACATGTAAATTTAACATTAAAATAAAATATTTTTATTTTTAGAGCTTATTTAGTTAGTTAAATGTCATTAATCTTCTAGGAGAGCATTATCAAATTAAATATTAAATTTTTTATATTTTAAAAAAAATTTCTTTCCAAGGAATTCGTACATATTGCTAGAGCTTCCTATTTGTACAAGATTTGTTGAGCAAGAATGCTAAAGTAAATCTGTTTATCATATTGGAATGCAACCTTCACATACAATATAGTCTCATTTGTTTGAATGTTTTGCTTCGATTTCATTATGTTACTACAAACACAAATTCACTTCTCGCTTTACTTTTGCATTGCTTTGATTTTTTTATATTTCACTGATTTAATTTTTCTAATTTCTACATCAGTATATGTTTATTTAATAATAAAAAAATAATTTTGTATTATTTATACTTCTTTAGTTTAGCAACTTGTAGTAATTCCAAATGTGATCTGAATGAGACAAACAAAATGTCATTAGTTTTTGTAGTAATTGGGCAATCTTAATACGATATTTCAAATTTACCTAATTCGAAAACAAAAGATTTATATTTCAAATGTAACTAATTTTACTTTGCATATATTACATTGTTTTAATTTTTTTTATTTCAACTTTAACATAAATTAACTTAATATAAAAATAATAATAAATTGTTATTTTTTATCTTTTGGAGTACTAATTCACTATAACTCAAAATAAGATCCATTCAAATATAAAATGTCATTAGACTCATCTCCATGACCTTCATCCAACTTAACAATTCTTTCTATGTTTTTAAATAATTCATTTTCTAGGCTTTTGGAATTTTTATAAGGTAATTTGATTCATGACTTATTTGTTGATCAAGGTTGTTGCACATGTTCTCCTAAGTATCATGGAATTCACCTTCTGAAAAAACTTTATCTAATATCTTACAAATTTTAATTTTTATTAGGTAAATTTCCTTAAAACTTTAAATCATTTCTCGAATGATCTTTATATCACATTGATTTAGTTATACTATATTATTTCATTTGACCTTATTTTTAACTTTAATTTTAATTTATTTAATACTAAAATAGTTATAAATTTTTTTTTACGTTTATTTTGCTTTCTTAATTAACAAAAATTCTAACAATGGTTCGACCAAAATGAAATAAAAGTTATTGACTACATTTCAAAAACTTTATTGAGTTAAATATTATTTTTATATTTTTAAACATTTTATTTTCTATGATTTTGACACACTTTATAAGAAATTTTTGTACCTGATTTAATAATTGAGGATGTCACATTCTATTTCACAAGCTTTACAAATTAAAAAAAATTTTATATTTTTGAATATTCTACTTTCTATGGTTTTGGCAAGCTTCACTAAGCATTTCATTTTGTACCAAATTTGATGATCAATAATGCCACAATTCATCTCTCTATTTTGAAGGAATGTGCTTTCCCTAATAATTTAATGCATCTCTTTAAATTTGATTGAGTTATATTACTGACAAACTCTAATTCACTTCTTATGTGACATTTATATTATATTTATTTAGTTATATTATGCTAGTTCAATCAATCTTATTTTGATATTTAATATAATTTTCTAATTACTAAAATATAAAGATTTATTATTTCTATTTTATTACTTCTCTAATTCAGAGTAATTATAAAAGAGTCAAATCGAGGCAAAAGATATGTTGTTCAACTTGTCTCGATGTGCCCAATCCAATTAAATTCTTATTTATAAATTTGTAAACATTTAATCTTCTTGAGTTTGTCAAGTTCTACTAGATATTTGTATTAATAGCATATTTGATGATTAAAATATTTCTATTAACACCAAATCTCTATCATTGCTAATGAACTTTGTGTGTGTTATTTTTGTAATATTACATCTCTTTAATTTATTTTATTTCAACTCTAATATAAATTTACATAAAATTAAAATATGAATTTATTATTATATTTTCTCATTTGTTTTAATTAAGAATAATTTAAATTGAGGTTTAACAAGATGAAAGATTCATTGTTCAACACCTCTTGAAGAGCTTTATTCTTTTAAATGTTTGCTTCTATTTCAAAATATTTTACTTTTTTATGGCTTTGGGTTGTTTTCTAAGTCAATTCATTTCATACCTGATTCAATCATCATGATTTTTTTGTTCAATCTCCTTTATACTTAGAATGTTTCTTTCATGTAGAATATATCTAATTTTTTTAAATTATTCATTTTACTTTGGTTATATGATTGTGTAACTCTAGATCACTTCTTATATGACCTTTACATTGCCTTTATTTGTATTTTTTACAATACTTTAATTGGTCTTACATCATCTTTTATATCAAATTTGGTATGAATTGAAATGCCTAACAAAACATCCAAAAATGTTTTGATAGAAATATTTCAACATACATAAAAATTTAAATTTCATAGAGCTCACTGAGATGAATCCAGTAATATTACTTTTATCTTGATCAAACCTAGTTTGGAATTACTATGAATTATTAACTAAATAAGCATGATTAAAGTAATTACTATTATACTATTATTTAAATATTTATTAATAGTAAAACATGATAAATTAAAACAAACTAATATAACTTAATGAAAAACATGTAATTGCCACATGAGAAGAGAGTTACCAGTAGAATAAAAATAATTTATTTGAAGAGATTAAATAGATTATGTGAGAAAGATATTTTGAAAGACACTAAGGAAATTTAGTGTAAAATTCTCACTCGTCAAACCAGGTGTTAACTAATATGGCTTATAAAATGCAAAACAACCATAGAAATTAAACATTTAAAAATATAAATACTTATAGTTAAAATGATAAATTGAATAGGGTAAGTGTGACAACTTTTTTTTTCTCAATCAGGTCTTATTCAAAAGTAATGACAATTACCAAACAAAAATGATAATTTTATGAAATGAGATAAATTACATTGTAAAGTTATATTCTAAGATACTAAGGAGGTTCTCTATGACATCCTTGATCATCAAATGATGTAAAAATCAAATTATCTGACAAAGCAATCAAAAAATCTCAAAAAATAAAATTTAAAATAATATAAAAATGATTATTTAATTTGGCTGAGCTGTCAAAGAAATCCAATGGCATTTGCTTCTTTCAAATTAAACACATTTTGAATTATTATGAATTTCAAAACAAAATAGGCATAAATAATTATTACTTATTATTTTAATGTTAGGTAATCATATATTAAATCTAAAATGAAAATAAATAAATAAATGTAATATAACCAAATCAATGAAAAAAATAATTAAGCTTTAAAAATAATAAAACATAATTTTTATTTTTAAATAAATATATAATGATGCAAAAATCAAGTAAACTAAAGCAATGTTATTTCACCAAATGTAAGAAATATAAAAGTCACAATAGTGGAGTTTAGGGTAACCTTTTTATATAACCAAAACAAATATAAAAATTTATAAAAATGAGATAAATTATAAGGGAAAGTTACACTACATGCTCACAAGGTGATCAAGGCCAACAACCTCAATTATGAAATATATAACAAATAAAAATATGAAATAATGCATCACAAATCTCAAGAAAATAAAATATTTCAAAATTTGAAAAAAAATATATAATTAGGTAGAGATCATCGAAAAAATTCCAGTGACATTTGTTTTGTCTCTAATAAGCCTTGTTTTGAAGTTTTCTAAATTTTGTAAATAAAATCAGCATATATAATAACAAATATTTATTTTAATGTTTAGAAAATATCTCAAAAAACGAAAATGAGACAAAATGAAATATTTTAACATATGTAATTAAAGGAGATGCAAATGTCACACTATAGAAGAATTAGAGCTTCCTACAACCTAACACAATCAAAATAAAAACTTTGATGTAGTGAGATAAATTGTACCTAAAAGTTATCTTCAAGGATGCTAAAGAGTTTGAGTGTAATGTATTTGATTATTAAATCAAGTATAATAATAAGTGTCTCATAAAGATAAAAAAAATTGAATAAAATAAAGAATTTAAAAATAGAGTAATAACTTTTTAGTTTGATAAAGGTATTTAAGATTAGTCCCACGATGTTTTTTCATATCAATTAGACATTTGTTAGAATTCATATGAATAACAAACTAAATTATTACAAATAATTATAAATCATTACTTGAAGATTAAGTAATACATTTTGAATATCAAACGAAAGAACTTTAGCTAAGATAGAATAACAAAACAGAAGTGATGTAAATGTAAGGTAAGAAAATTAAACAATAAAGTAAAATTCCAAGGCACTGAAGAGATTTAGTGTAACGTCATCAATCATCAAAGTCAGCATGAATTATAATGCCTTATAAACTTTACCAAAATAATCTAAAATACCTTTTTTATAAAAATAAAAATGATTGTTTAGTTAGATAGAGATCTTCGACAGAATTCCAACTAAATTTGTTTTTTTCTCAATGAGTCATCATTTGGAATTACTGCAAAAACTAAAAAAAATAGCTTAAATAATAAAAAAATTATTAAGGTAATGTGAAGTAAATTTTATTTAAATTTGAAATGGGATAAATTGAAAAATGTAATATAATAAAACATGTAGTTCAAAGCTCACATGAGTGGACAATAAGCATCATATAGTAATATAACTTGTTTAGATGAGATAAATTACAGGGGAAATTTGTACTACAAAAATACTTAAGTGATCGAAAGTAACATCTTTAAAATCTAAATAAGGCACAAATTAAAATATCTTATAAAGCATACCAAAGGCGTAATGGTCACAAATTTAGAATAAATATCTAAATCGAATGAGATCCATTAAAGGAGTCCAAAAAAGTTCATGTTGATCAAACACTAATTGGAATTATTGTAAAAGAAAAAATTAAATAAGCATAATTAATAAATTTATTTAATATTAGGTAAATATAATTGTTAAAAATGAAATGATAAAAATTGAGGTGTTGTAATATAACCAAATGAAAGTATTGTAATGATCACAAGAGATGAGTTGATGAATTATTTTGCTATAAAACAAAATCATTGTGAAAAATTTCAAAAAAACGAAAGAAATTTTACGACAAAGTTGATGTAATATCTATCATATTAAATGGATCGAGTGTAAAATCATTGATCGCCAAATCAAGTATAAGTTGAAATTAATTGTAAAGCATACTAAAACTCTAGAGCATAAATTTCTAAAAATACAAAAAAATAAATATTAAATTGGATAGAGCTTAGCTATGTAGGACCAATGATTTCATTTTGACTTAATTATGTCTAATTTGTAATTACTATGAATAAAAATTACAAATCTATAAAAATAATATTTAATTATTAATTGAATTATAAGTTAATACATACAATCGATGAAATGAGCTATATTTAAGCAATTTAATATAAAACAATCGATGTAATGTATAAGTCATAAGAGTTAAGATTTAGCATTATATTATAATATAACAAAATTAAAGCAATAATTTTAAGAAAATAAGATGCATTATATGGGAATCTTTCATTCAAAGACACTACAGAGATCAACTATAACATCCTTGATCACTAAATCTGGTACAAATTAAAGAATGTTAAACCACAAAAGATAAAAAATCTAATAATTTAAAAAACTTCTAATTGGATTTAGCTCAATAGGCAGAGTTAAAATATATTTATTTTGTCGATTGGAGCTCATTGGAATTACAAAATTAAGAAAAGCATAAATAACAAGAAATTGTCATTAAATATTTTGTAAATATATTTGTAAAAATAAAATTAGATAAATTAAAGAAATGTAATAAAACCAAATCAAAATATTGTAAAGGTCGCACGAGAGGAGATGTAGAGTTTCATATTAATGCAACACAATCTAACCTAAAACTTTTAAGAAATGGGGTTAGTTGTCTGACAAAGTTTGATTCGAAGAAACAAAGGTGATCGAGTGCAAAATCCGCAATCAACAAGTCATGTACAAATCAAAATGTACCATAAAGTGTCAAAAAATCTAAAAATATTTTTAAAAAATAAAAAAATAAATATTTAATCTGTTAGATTTCATCATGATGAGTTGAGCAATGTTTACTTCATGATAGATAGATCACATTAGGATTAACAACAAATTACAAAAAACAAACATAACAAATGTAAATTATTTTTAAATATTAAGTAAATATTTATTTGGTTGGAAAGAGTTCATCATGAGAAGTCCAATGACATTTCTTTTCCCTCCAATAAACAACACTTGGAATTAATATGAATTAGAAAAAAAATAAGAATAAATAATAATAAATAAAAAAAATTTATTACTTTAATATCAGATAAATATCTTTTCAAGGTTAAATGAATTGTAATGAAGAATTATAAAATAACAAATTCATAATAATATAAAGGTCAAACTATAGGGAAATTAGAGTTTCATAATTACATCACAAAATCAATGCAAAACATTTACATGAATATGATAAATTATGTGAGAAATTTTCATTGCTATGGAGTTCTAGTGTTACCACTAAGATCATTAAATCATTAACAAATCAAACTATCTCGTAAAAAATGAAAAACTATTAGAAATTAAAAAAATATAAAAATATAAAAAAAATTTAATTTCATAATGCTCATGTAGAAGAGTCCAACAATGTATGTTTCATCTCGATGAAACCTGGTTTTGTTTAACTATGAATTACCAAATTAAGTTGACTTAGAAAAAACAATTTTTTAAGTTTATATTATATAAATTTATATTATAATTGAAATGAAATAATTTATAAAATTTTATATAAATAAATAAATGATATAAAAAAGTTACATGATACTAGATTTAGAGTTACATACTAATAAAATGAAATAAAAGGAAAAAGTTGGGAAAATTTGATAAAATGTATGAGAAAGTTGCAATAGAAGATACCGAAATAATCAAGTGTAATGTTCTGAAACATCGAATCTAGTGGTAATAAAAATATCTTGCAAAGTAAACCAAATCCCTATGAAATAAAATATTTTTTTTAATGGTATTATGATTATTTAACTTGATAAAGTTGATCGAGATGAGCCTAACGATATTTTTATTATCTCAATTAGGCCTCACTTATAATTTGTGTCAATTCAAAAAATAAAAATTATAAATAATGAAAAAAGTTATTTTATTTATACTTAAATAATTAATATAACTAAAGTGAGATAAATTAAACAAAAACAATATAACTACATCATTATGATTTTAAGGTTTCATAGTAATATACCAAAATTAAAACAACATTTTAGGAGTAGTCTAAATGTAAAACAAAGTCACATTCCAAGATACTAAGAAGACTAAGTGTAACATCCTGTATTATCAAGTTTGGTATGAATCAAAATGTGTCATAAACATTCAAAAATACTAAAAAATATTAAAAAAGAGTAAAATGAATATTTAATGCTAAAACTAAAAAACTATGAATTACAAAATTAAGTAACTATAAAAAACTATGAGCTATTATTTTAATTTGAAGAAGATATATATTTGTGTTAAAATTAGAAAAATTTAAGTAAAGTAATATAAAAAAATCGAACTAAAGTAAAGGTTAATGGTAGGTGGTTTAAAGCTACGTAACACTATAACAAAAAAAACATTGAAGAAATAAGATAAATTTAAAGAAAAAATTATATTCTATGATAATAAGGGGATCAATCATAAAATCCTTGATCCTCAGTCATAGTTTAAATCCAAATGTCTTACAAAATCCACCAAAACACTAAATATTTATAATTATTTAGATAAAACTTATTAAGATTAGTTTAATGATGAGTTTTCTCAATCAAACGTCATTTTGATTTTTTTTAATTACTCAAGTAAAAAAATTTAAATAAGGTAGAAATTAGATTAAGTGTGGCAATGTATGATAACCAAATTCAAACAATATAGAAAACAAATATAAGGAGATTTAGAGTTTCATGGTATTAGAACAAAATGTAACTAAAACATTTAAAAAAAATAAAAAATTATATGAAAGCTACATTTCAAGATATTAAGGAGATCAGGGTATCATTAATAATTGTCTCACAAAGGTCAGCAAAACCTTAGAAAATAAAAAAATTAAAATTTAAAATTTAGTTTTGTGAATCTTAATAAGCCAAGTCCATTTACATTTGTTTCGAATCTATCAAAACCTTATTTTGGATTACCCTAAATTACATAATAAGAAAAAGCTTAAATAATGATAAAGTAATATTTAAACATTAAGTGAATGTATATTATAGCTAAAATAAGATAAATTGAGGTAATGTAATATAACCATTTCATAGGCTTATTGGGTCAGACAAGAAAAGATTATAGTTGAAAGAAACATAACAACATCAAAGAAAAAATTTAAAGAAATGTGATAAATTTATGAGAAAGTTGAATTCTAAGAAGCTAACAAGATCAAGTGCCATAGTCCTCATTTTTAAGTCATGTACAAATCAAAATGTGTCATAAAACTTTCAAAAATCCTAACAAAAAATCTTTACAAATAAAAAAATAATATTTAATTGAATAGAGCTTTTTAGGAAATGCCCAATGATTTTTTTATAGCACCAAACTATTTAGAACAACTTTTAAATATCTCATTAAATATGCATAAATAGTAATAAAATATCATTTAAATGTTAAGCAAATAAGAGAGAAATATTTAAAAAAATGAAATAAATTATTTGGAAAAGTTTCATTGTAGGATACCATCGAGATCAACTGTAATATTCTCAACATTCTAACGAGGTGAAAAAAATAATTTTTCCTTTGAAAGAGTTCATCAATGAAAGTTATGTGACATTTTAACTTCATCTTAATTGAACCTTATTTGGAATATTTATGAATTAAAAAATTTAATAAGAAAAAAAATAAATTTTTTCAGTGTTTTTGGTTGGTTAATGATACATTTCGAATTGTACATGATTTGATGATCGACGATATTATACTAGATCTTTTTCATATCTTGAAATGCAACTCTCTTAAATAATTTTTCACAAATTTCTAAGTTTTCACTTTAGTTTTGATATATTGCCTTCAAACTCTAAGCATCCTCTGGTGTTGCCTTAAGATTTCTTTGATTTTGTTTTATTTAGTTCCTTAAATTTATCTCAATTCAACTTTAAATTTTATTTAACTTATTTTAAGACAATAATTTATATATTTTATGCTTTATTACTTTTGCAATTTATAGCAATTCCAAACAAGGTCTAGTATGGATGAAACAAACATTAATGGTCTTCTCTCCATAAGCCTATCTAATTAAATATATTTTTTATATTTTAAACCATTTCATTTTCTTTTATTATGGCATGCTTTGCAAGATAATTTTTTTGCACCTAAAATTATGATAAAGGTTGATATACTTGATCATTTAAACGTCCTAAAAAGATACTTTGCCAAATATTTTATTATTTTTCTTCAAATATTTTTTATCCATTTGGTTATATTACTATGAAAGTACGATTTACAACTTGGGTGACCTTTACTATACAATTATTTTGTTATATTACAATGCTTCATTTCATATCATTTATGTCCTATATATATATATATATATATTTGTTTTTTGTTAAAATAATATTTTGTCATTAATTTTGCTCATTTGTCTTACAATTAAAGGCATTTCCAAATATGGTCTAATCAAGAATAAACAAGCATCATTGTCGTCATCAAGATGAGCATTATCCTATTAAATATTCATTTTTATATTTATATTTTTATGTTTCTAAGGTTTGTTCATAGTTAAGAAGACATTTCATTTTGTACCTAATTTCATCATCGAGCATATTATACTTGACTTCTCAGAATCAAGGAATGTAAATTTTTCTTAAACTTTATCTCGTTTTTTCAAATTTTTCAATTTGATTTGAATATATTACTATGAAGCTCTGATTTTTTCTTTAATGTAGCATTTACATCAAATTCATTTATTTCTATAAGATATAATAAAGTTTTCTCATTTAGCTTTAATATATTTAAAATTCATTTATTTCTATAAGATATAATAAAGTTTTCTCATTCTAGCTTTAATATATTTTTGTTTAGTGTTAAACTAATAATTTATTATTATTTATATTAATTTACTCAATAAATCTTAGTTATTTAAAATGAGGCCTCCTCATGTTGTAATAAACATTTTTATAGTCATGTCAGGAAGCTCTATCTATTTAAGAATTCATTTTTTTATTATTAAATGTTTTATAATTTTAATTTTGTAACCCTCTATAAGATATTTTTATTTGTATCTAATTTAGTAATTGAGGAAGTTACACTCAATCTCCTCAATATGTTAGAATCAAATTTACCTATATAATTCTTTTTTCATTAAATGTTCACCTTGATTTTTTTATATCACTTTTAACTTCCAAATCTTCTCTCATGTGAGCTTTACATTATAGTGATTAGATTGTATTTCATTGCTTCAATTTGCTTAATTTCAACTTCAACATATATTTACTTAATACTTGAATAATTATTTATTTTTTATGCTTATTCTCAAAAAGCTTTATTTAATAAAATATTTATTTTTAATATTTTTAAAATCCTATAATTTTAGTAAGATTTATGAAGAATATAGATTTGTACCTGATCTTGTGTTTAAGGTTATTACATTTAATAATCTTACCATTTTGTAATATAGATTTTGCATAAAATTCTTCTCACTTCAGCAAATATTTTGTATTTCTTTTGAAATATCATTGTGATACTTTAATTCTCCTCTTATACAGGCTTTATATTGTTTTTATTTGGATATACTATATTACTTCAATTTTTTTTTATCTTTTTAGAGTGAATGTATATTTCCATTAGTTTAAAATAATAATTACTTATTATTATTTTAATTATTTATGTAATTGAAAATAATTTCATACAAACGTTCGATGGGCATGAAGCAAATGTTGTTGGATTCATCAATAAGACCTCAATCTAATTCAATATTCAAGTTTATATTTTCCAATATTTTGTTATTTATGTTTTTGGTATGCTATATGATTCCATTTTACGTATGCTAGATTTGATTCTTTAGGATGTTATGGTCTATATCCTTGTTATCTCTGAATGTATACTTCTTACACAATTCATCTCATTTCTTTAAATTTTTGCATTGATTAGTTATATTATTATGCTACTATAATTATTATATCATGTGACCTACAGATCACTTTGATATTGTTATTATACAATTCATCAATGTATCGTATTTTTTTATTTCAATAATAATTTGTTATTATATAGTTTTATTTGCCTTAGTAATTCATACTAATTGCAAACAAAATCCAATCAAGAAGAAACAAATATTGTCAGAATTTTATTAATGGGCTCTGTTTCATTAAGTAACCCTTTTTCCATTTTAAATATGTTATTTTTATTGTTTTGGTATGTTTTTTGAAATATTTTAATTTGTATCTAACTTAATGATCAAAAATGTAACATTCAATCTTCTTAGTGCCTTAGAATGCAAATTACCTAAACCATTTCTCTTTTTTTCAAAGTTTTCTAATATAATGTTATATTATTCTTAAACCCTTGTTCTTCTCTTGCGTGACCTTGACATCTTTTTTTGTTTGGTTATGTTACATTGCTTCAATTTGTCTTGTTTCTACTTTAATATATATTTAATTAATTTTGAAATAATAATTTATTATTATTTATATTAATTTAATTTGGAAAATTTTTTATAATTCAAAATGAGTCAGATTGAGATAATTAAATTATTCGAATTTTCTTCATAAGCATTGTCAAGTAAATATTATTTTTTTCAATATATTTTTATTTTTGTGTGTTTATATCTTCTTAGAATCTTTGAATGAATCTTGTTCATATAATTTATATCATTTTTCAAAAAATTTCAGTTAGATTTAATTGTATTACCACAAAATTGTAATTATTCTCACATGTGATGTTTACAAATATTTAATTTTTTAATATTGTTTGACTTAAATATATATAAATCTTTATGTTTATTTACTTTGATAATTCTTGGTAAGTCTTAATGAGGTACGTTTGAGATATAAAAAATATCCTCGATCTCACCATGATTTGCTAAATCTAATAAATCTTTGCTTTTTATATTTTGAAATGTTTTAGTTTCTAATATTTGACATTCCTTAGAAAACATATTTATTCATATCTAATTTGAGAATCAGGCAAGCTACACTCTTTACTCTTGGTACTTGGAATGTAATGTCATCGTGAAAATTGACTAAATAATTTTAACTTTTTTATTTAATTTTATCATGTCAAATGTAACTATAAATCACCTCTCTTATGAGATTTATATAATTTTGATTCGATCATGTAATTTTAATTTAATTTATCTCAATTAAAATTTAATACATAATTATTAAACATTAAAAAATAATTTATTGTAATTAATGTTTATTTCGTTCGATAATTCACAAAAAGTCCAAACGAGGTATGATTGAAAGAAACTAGCGATGTTGGAAAAGTTTCAAAGAGCTTCATCTAATTAAAAATACCTTTTTATATTTTTTAAATTTTTTCCTTAGGTTTTGTTCTACTAAATATCTTAGAATGCAACTTCATTATATATTTTGCCTCACTTTTGCAATTTTTTTTTACATAGAATTTGTCACAATAGTTCCAAACTCTAATTAGCCTCTCGTGTGACCTTAGCATCCTCTTGATTTGGTTGTAATACATTTCTTAAATTTGTTTAATATATTATTTTTTATATATTTTTTAATATTAAAAAATATTATTTATGTCTATTTAGTTATGTAATTCATAGTAAATCCAAATACTAACCTCGTTAGACTCACCTAACAAAAAAATACCATATTAGATATTCTTTTTTATATTTTTAAATATTCAATTATTTATTGTTTTGGCACACTTTGTGACACAATTAGAGTAGTCTCCTATTTTATGATTTAAAAAGTTGAGCTCAATCTCCCAAGTATCTTTGAATGCAATTTTCATATATAATTTATCTATTTTTCAAAAGTTTCTTTTAGATTATGATATATTACTACATAACTCTAAATCTTCTCTCATTCGAGATTTAGATGTCTTTGATTTTGTTTTATTACATTCTTTAAATTTATCACATTTTACCTTTAATATAAATTTAGTTAATAATAAAAGAATAATTTATTACTAATTATATTTATTACTTTGGAAATTTAAAGTAAATGTAAATGAGGTCAAATTGAGTCAAACAAATATGATTGGTTTCATCTCAATGATCATTTTCTAACTAAATATTAATTTTAATATTTTAAAACATTTTATTTTTTAGAGTTTTGTTGTTCTTTATGAGACATTTAGATTCATACATGATTTGACCATAAAGAATGTTTCACTAAATCTTCTTGAAATCTTGTAATATAAAATTCTCACACCATTTATATCATTCTTCAAACTTTTTGCAGTGATTTTTGTTATATTACTATATTACTCTAAATCACGATTCTTATGAGCTTTACATTACACAGATTTGATAATATTATACATCTTTCAATTTTCTATAATCTATTCAATAATTTAAAAAATATCATTAGAATACTCTTGTGAACCTTATGTAATTCATTATTCAATTTTTTAATTTTGAAATATTTTCTTTATCTTGTTTAAGGCATATCATTATTTATAATTGATTTTATGATTAAGGATGTTACACTCGATTGTCTTAATTTCAACGAAAGAAACCTTGGTCTGCAATTTATCACATTTATTCAAATTTTTATTTTAATTTTATAATTCTTCAATTTATCTCATTTATCTTTAATATATATTTACATAATATTAAAAATAAAAGATTAGTATTATTTATATATATATACTATTTCAAAAAACATGTATTCCAAATGATGTTAGATAGGCTGAAGTAATGTCGTTGGACTCAAGTCAATCATTTTTGGTTGATTTGTTGTCACATGGAGTTATGATACATTGATACAGTAAATCAGCATAAATGTTAACAATTTATTACTATAATATTTGGTAAATTTATAATATAGCTAAAACTAGATAAATGATGTACTATGATATAACCAAATCAAAGAAAAAAATTATTGGAATAAAATAATTTGTACAGGAAAATTGTATTCTATGATAAAAATGAATAATTGATGTAATAAGGCTCATAGTGATTGTTTAATCATGTTTGTTTCATTTCAATAAAACTTCATCTGTAATTATTATAACTTACCAAAATAAAAAATGTAAATAAAAATAAATTATTAATTTAATATAAAATAAATATATATTTGTAATGTCAAAAACATTTTAATGTCACCTGAGAGTAGATATATAGTTTCTAGTAAAGCCATTTCAAAGTAAACAATTGGAATCAACGAGAAATATTACATGGCAAAACTATATTCGATTATGCTAAAGAGATTCAGTGCAGCAACCCAGATTATCAAATATGGCACAAAATTAAATGGTTCTTGAAGTGTTCCAAAACCTTTGTGAGAAAAATATTTTAAAATATAAAACAATTAATATTTAAATGGATAAGGTCATCAATGTCGCCCCAGTGGTACTTGCTTCATCCCAATTAGACAATGTTTACCAAAAATTACAAAATAAAATAGCATAGATAAGCATAAATAATTTCTTAATAATACACACATAAATAGTAAAAATAAAAAGAGATGAATTGAGACGGCGTAATGTGACCAAATGAAAATGTAATAAATGTCAAATGAAAAGAGAATTCAAGCATTATAGCAATATAAAAAAATTAGAGAAAAGTGTTTCCACAAATGAGATAAATAGTATATGAAAGTTATATTCAATGATACTATAGAGATCTAATGTAACATCATCAATCACAAAATCAATTAGGAATTAAAATGTCTAATAAAGTCTGCAAAAATAATAGCCAAACATAGCATTTGAAAAAATAAAATTTAATATTTCATTGCATAGAACTCATCTAGATGAGTCTAACGATGCTTTTTTGTCTCAATCATATCTTATTTAGAATTTCTATTAGTTACTAATGTAAATAAGTATAAATAAATTTGAAGAAACAAAGTAAATTTTATGAGAAAGTTAGAATCAAAGATGTTAATTAATTCATATGTGCACCCTTAATCGTCAATTTAAATGCAAGTCAAAAAATGCACACAAAATATATATAATGAATATTTTTTTAGATAGTGCTCAGTGTGTTGAGCCTAACAACATTTGTTTTGCATCGATTAGACACCATTTGGAATTTTTATCAATTAATATAATCAAAAAGCATAAATAAAATTATTGTTACATTAATAATAAGTAAATTTGACCACAACAGCATTATAATAATGAAACTCATTAAAACATAAAAGATAAGATCTTTGGGGGAGAATGCGGTTAAGATAATGACACATTGAGAAATCCATATGTTGCACCTCTTTCTATTGGCATTTATTTTTCTAATAAATGACAATTAACTTTAATAGCATGTCAATATTTAAAAATTAAGTTATTATAAATAATAGTTATTAATTGTTATTCAACTAATTAATTATTAATAATAACTTTATAATATTAATTATAAATTTCATATAACAACAAATAAAGCACATCATATGGTATAACAAAAAATAATTTAAATATTATTTAATATTTAGCAAAATAACATATTTCAATAATAATTAGTTAGAATTAATTTATGTTTGCAATAGTATATATATGTTATCTTTAGAAATTTTTGACATTTAGTAATATTATTTTATAGAATATTAAAAATATAAAATTATGCCATTAATGCAAACAAATGTTTATATTTATCATATATTATATCATATAAATTAAATATTTTAGAATAATTATTCTATTTAGTATTAAATCAAAAAGTTTAATGAATATATATATTTAAAATAATATTAAATTATCATTCAAAATGTTCTTAAGATATTTGTAATACTCTTAAATAATAACATAAATGAAATATTGTTTATATTTTATTATTATGAATTTTTATATATTATTAACTTATTATATATAATTAACATTATAAGCTTAATTTTTAAAATTTAACTTTTATTTAATTATTTCTCTCACTTTATCACTTTATTTCAAAATTGCTCACATTCTCTCACTTCCTTCTTTATCTTATTTTAATTTTTTATTTGTCTCCTTATTCTTTATCACAAATTTTTCTTCAACACATACCCTCATAATGTTTTTTCTAGTTTCTTATTTCTTTCTCTTTCACATATTTTGTTTATTCACTTTATCTCTCTTGTTGCATTGTTATCTCCATCTTCATTATCTCTTGTTATGTATATAAATTAAAAAAATTTAAGGAATCATTAATATTACGTATTATAAATCTCATTTATTCAATTATTTTTCTTTTACTTTGTTATATGACAATGTAATTATAAATATTCTCTCATGTGGCCTCTGCATCATTTTGATTAGGTACTATTACCTTTTTGTTTATGTGTATTTTTTTACAATCTTCAGTAATTCCAACAAAAGCCCTATCGAGGTGAAGCAAATGTCAATGTCTCTATTTCAATGAGATATACCATACTAAATTTTTGTTGTTAGATTTTATAAAAATGTAATTTCTATAGCTTTGGTGCACATTATGACATATTTTTATTCTTACTTGAATTCACTATTGATGATGTTGTACTTGATCATTGTAGTATCTTGGAATGCTAGAATCAAGTATAATTTGTTTAATTTTTTAAAACTTTCACTTTTATTTGGATATATTTTTATGGAACATTAACTCCTCTCTCGTGTGACCTTTATCTCTTTTATATTATTGTGTTGCATGGCTTCACTTTTTATCATTTTAGATTTATTATACATTTACTTTTGATTAAAAAAAAATTTTATTATTTATGTAGATTTTCTATGGTGATTTGCAGAAATTAAAAATGACACCTAAATGACAAAAAAGAAATTTTGTTGTACTTGTGTTGATGATCTCTAACAAACTAAATATTCATTTTATTTTTAAAATAATTTATTTTATTGGTTTACACATGCATTTCAAGGAATTTTAATTCATTACTTATTTGACTATCAAGAATGCCACAACCAACCTCATATGTATCTTGAAATATAGCTTACCATTACTACTTATCTTACATCGTTTAATGTTTCCCATTCATTTGGTTATATTACTGTGAAATTATAATTCTCCAATCATGTAACTTTTATTTTTCTTTGATTTTGTTATATTATATTATTTCAATATATTTCTTTTAAAGTTTAATACATATTTGCTTAAAGTTAAAATAATAAGTTTTCCTTGTTTATGTTTTATTACTTTTGTATGGTGTGATATAGACAAAATTATAGTTTGTTGGACTCATATTAGAAAGATCTATCAATTTAAATTTTTAATTTTATAATTTTAAAAACATTATTTCCAAAGATTTTTACATGATTTATCAGATAATTGATTTGTTCCTAATTTGATGTTAGAGGATGTTACATTAGATCTCTTTAGCATCTTTGAATGCATCCTTTTTGTACAATTTATCTTATTTATTTAATTGTTTTGCTTTCTTTTGGTTATATTATAGTTTAACTCAAAATCTTCTTTCATGTGACCTTTACATGTCATTCATTTTAATATATTAATATTCTATAATTTATCTTATTTAAGCTTTAATAATAGCTCACTTAATATTTAAAAAATATTTTTTATTATATTTTAATTATTTTCTTTGTTAATTTTGAGTAATTCCAAACAATGACTGATCGAGATGAGAAAAATATTATTGGACCTATCCCAATGAGGTATATCTAAATAAATACAAATATTAATATTATTTGAATATTTTTCTTTCTTTATTTTTTACATGCTTTTTGAGAAAATTCATTTGTACCTTATCTAATATTCAAGGACATTACACTGAATCATCATATTGCCTTAGAAAGCAACATTCCAGTATAATTTTTCTCATTTTATTGAAATGTTTTACAATGATTTGGTTGTACTACTATGTAACTATATATCTCCTATTATGTGACCTTTACATTGCTTAAATTTTGTTGTAGTATAATATTTTAAGTTTCCTTATTTTAACTTAATTATAGTATAATATTTCAAATAAATGTGATAAATATCATGGGAAAGTTTCCTTCAAAGATACAAAGGAGATCTACTATAACAACCCTATTATATAAATTAGCAATAAATGGAAATGCCTCATAAAAAATTCCAAAACCCTTAAAAATAAAGTATCAACAAACTTAATCATGAAATTTCAATTACACGGAGCTTGCCGAGATGAGTCCAGCAAACTTTATTTCTTTTAAATAAGATAGCATTCAGAATTATTATCAATTACAAAATAAAAGGCATTAATAATAATAAATTATTATTTTAATATTTTATATTATATTTTAAATCTAGAAAGAGATAAATTTTCATAATGTAACATAGCTAATTCAAAGTGAGATATAGGTCGCATGAGAGGAGAATTAAATTTTCAAAATAATAAAATAAAATCAAAGAAAAAGTTAAAGAAATGAGATAAAATATATAGAAAATTTGTATTCCAAAATATTTAGGAGATTGAGTATAAAGATCCTTCTTTATCAAACTATCTATGAAGAAAAAGGCGTAGTAAAATGTGAGAA
The DNA here is from genome assembly GCA_023846275.1 of Vanilla planifolia. Lineage (NCBI taxonomy): Eukaryota > Viridiplantae > Streptophyta > Magnoliopsida > Asparagales > Orchidaceae > Vanilla > Vanilla planifolia. The sequence continues at coordinate 298,505 of JAIUJO010000263.1, forward strand.
AATCCTAAAAAAATGAAATATTTTGAAATATAAAAAATTATTATTTAATTATCTATAGTAGGTTAAGATGAGTCCAATGATAGTTTTTACCTCTTAATTCAACACCATTAGGTGATACTAAAGAATTTGAATGTAGCATCCTCAATAATCAAATCTAATGCAGATTAAATTTCTTATAAACCATGCTAAAACACTAGAAAATAAAAGTTTTAAAATTTCAAAAATAAATAATTCATTTAATAGGTCTCTTCAAGTGTGTAGTTCATTGAAATTTATTTTGGCTTGATGGGACCCCATTTTGAATTAATGTTAGTAAATTAACTAAAAAAGCATAAAAAATAAAAAACTTAATGTTTTCATAATTAGTCAACATATAACAATGTAAAAATAAGATATTTTGATTTAATTTCATACAACAAAAATGAAAATGATATAAAAATCACATGGGTAGAAAAATAGTGCTTAATTGATATATAACAAAAACAAACAACATTTTGAAAATGATAACACTTACTAGAAAATTAAAATATAAATTATGATCTTGATCTAGTGTAACATACTCATCAAATTGTTTTTGGATAAAAAAATTTTGATAGATTATAGAGAAATTCTAGTTAATAAAATATCTAAAAATATAAATATAAAAATTTGTTTCATCTCAATCTTATTTCGATTGAAATTATGCCAAATTTTAAAACTAAATAAGCATAACAAAATAAAATTTCCCTTTTAACATTAATTAAAAATATTTATTAAAGTAAAAAAATGAGATAACATAAAACTTTTTAACATTACAAAATCAAACTAATGTTAAGGTCATCTGAGAGTATAATCATAGTTTTTTTGTAATATTTACAAAAGAAACTAAAGAAGTTTAAAAAATGAGACAAAATGTAAAGAAAGTTAAATTCCAAGATAATAAGGAGATGAAGTGCAATGTACTCAATCGTTAAATTAAGTACAAATCATAACACCTCCCAAACCAAGTAAATACCCTAGAAATTAAATATTTGAAAATATAGAAATTAATATTTATGTGTATAGAGATTATCGAGTCAAATCCAACAATGTTTATTTTGTCAAGACTAAAAGTCCACTTGGATTATTATGATTTACAATAGTAAATAAATACAACTAATCATAATTTATTAACTTAATATTATCTAAATTTATATTAAAGTAAAAAGTGATGTAATGGTCATACAATAGAAGAATTTTTGTTGCATGATAATATAAAATATTTGCTGCAAAAATTCATGAAATTAGTTAAACTGAGACAAAATTTCACTCCAAGATTCTATGAGATCATGTGAAACTTTCTTGATCATGAAATCTATCATAAATAAAAATGTAAAGTAAACTGTACAAAAATCCTCGAAAATATTTTTTAAAAAACATACAAATGATTATTTAATTTGGTTAAGCTCATCGAGACTTGCCCAACGATGTTTATTTTGTGTCAAAGTGAACTAAATTTTAATTAAAGTTAGTTGAAAAATTAAAAAAACTAATGATAAATTATTTTTTTAACATAAAGTAAATCTATATTTAATATTAATTTAGATAAATTGACAAAATATAATCTCTCCTTATCAAAGCGATATAAAGTTCACACTCTAAGACTTTTAGAGTCACTAAGTAATATAACAAAGTTAAAGGAAAATATTTGAATAAATAAGCAAAATTATATCAAAAATTTTAATTCTAAGAGAGAAAGGAGATCGAGTGCGTTATCATCATTCATAGAAGATCTGGTACGAATAACAATATCTCATAAACCATACCAAAATGTTTAAAAATAAAATATTTAAAAAAATAGAATTGAATATTAAAATAATAGGTGAATGAAAATGCCTGATAAGGAAGAAATGGGATGTCCAATAAAGGTGCATTTTAAAATACAAAGGAGATCGTTCGGATCCACAATCATGAAATTAGGTAAGAAATGGGTTGTCTTATAAAGCACATCAAGTTCCTAAAAAATAAAATATTTTAAGGTATATAAATGAAAAATTAATTGGATGGAGCTCGTCAAGATGACTCCAATCACGTTTGTTTTCGCCTTAATTGTAGCTCCTTTTGGTTTATTACAAATTTCCTAAGAAAATAAAGAAATATAACAATAAATTATTATCCTTATATTAAGAACATTTTAAAACTAAAATTATATAAGTTGAAGCAATGTAATCTAACATAATAAAAGTATTGTAATTGCCACGCAATAGGAAATTTAGACTTAAATAGTAATATAAAGAGATGAATGAGTTAAATTTCATGATGGTTACTTTCTATGACACTAAGGAATGTAGTGCAACATCTTCGATCATCAAATCAGCTTTGAATAAAAATACTTGATAAATTGTGTAAAATTCTTGTAAATAAAAAATATTTAAAAATAAAGATATAATTAATTAATTAGATGATGCATGTCACGCTGTGTCTAATAGTGTTAGTTTTGATTCAATTGAATGTTTTTGGAATTATAATGAATTACCAAAAATATAAATCAAAATTATTATTTTAATGTCAAGTTTTTATGTATCAAAGTTAAAATGAGAAAAATTAAGCTAATGTATTACAGCCAAATCAAAACCATGAAAAGGTCACGTGTGAAAAATACAGTTACGATTTAGCATATATAAACTAAAGAAAAAACATTTGAAAAATTGAGATTAATTACATGGTATAGTTGCATTAGAAGATACTAATGAATTTTAGTATAACATGTCCAATCACCAAATCTAGCACAAATCAAAAAAAATCTCATAAAACATGCAAAAATACTAAAAAAAATAAAATATTTAAAAATATGAAAAAAAATATATTTTTTTATTTGTTAGAGCACGTCAAGTTGAGTTAAACTGCATTTGTTTGCCTCAATTACACAATGTTTATAATTAATCTAAATTAAACAATTCAATAAGCATAAATAATAATAAATTATTATTTTAAATTGTTACTAGATATATAACAATGCAAAATCTACTAAATCAAACAAATGTAATATAAAATAATAAATAAATGATGTAAAATTCGCATGAGAGAAAAATTAGAGTTGTATGAAAAACAGCCAAATCCATGCAAAACATAAAACAAAATACGACATTTTATGGCAAACTTTATTTCTAATGAGTAGGGTTACCGAGCATAACATCCTCTATTATCAAATAATTTATGAATCAAAATATCTCATAAAGCATGTAAAAATACTAGAAAAAATTTTTTCTCAATAAGGCATCGAATAAAATTACTTCAAATTATAAAAAATTATAAGCAAAAATATTAATACATTATTATTTAAACATTTTGGAAACATATATTAAAGTTAAAAATGAGTTAAAGTATAACTATGTAATAGATCTCAATTAAATTGAAAGAAATTTGTCATTAGATGTGAATTAGAGTTTGCTAGTAATATGAATAAAACAAACCACAAATTTGAAAAAAATAAGATAAACTATAAAGAAGGCAATAGTCTAAGATACTAAGGAGACTTAGTATAAAGTCATAGATCATTAAATCATGCACAAGTCAAATGCCTTGTAAGGAAAATAAAGCCCTAGAAATTAAGTATTTAAAAATTTAGACATGAATATTTAAATGATTAAAAATGTCGAGATGAATCTAGCAATGTTTATTTTTTCACAGCTGAACCTTATTTTGGATTAATACGATCTACCAATGTAAGCATTACTAATCATATATTATTATTTTATAATTAAGTAAATATATATTAAAGCTAAAATTAGATAAATATAAGTAATTTAATTAAACTAGATCAAAATGATATAGTTGTTGCACATTATAGTCTATTCCAACTTTGTTTCATTCATCTCCCCAAACCTCACTCAATATTACTATAATTTACAACTATAATAAAAATATAAATAATAAAATATTATTATATTAGTATTAAGTAAATATATGCTCAATTTCAAATAAAATAAATTGAAGTAATATTATTTAACCAAATAAAAGAATTGCAGATGTTTTCATAGCAATATAGCAAAAGAAGTTATAAGAAATGAGATAAATTATAAATCAAGTTGCATTCCTAGTTATGAAGCAAATATTCTATAACATCATTGATCATAAAATCAAGCATGAAATGAAATGTTTAGTAAAACAATCAAAAACTTTACAATTTTTTTAAAAAAAGATAGAAATAAAAACATAAATGGATGGAGGAAAATAAGATGAGCTTAATGAATTCTATTTCATCTCAATTGGATCTCATTTATATTTTTTGCAAATTACAAAAGTAAATAAACACAAAAAGTGATAATTTGTTTTTTTAACATTAACTAAAAAATGATAAAGCTTAAGTGAGATAAGTGGAAGTTGTGTTATATCTTTAATCAAAAAGGACGTGAAGGGCACATGACTTGAGACTTATAGTTATATAGCAGATATCCAAATCAAAGAAAAAAATTAAAGAACTGAGAAAAATGTTTGGGGAAGTTTACATACCAAGATCATAAGGAGAACTAGAGTAAATTTCTGAATAATCAAATTAGGTATGAGTTGAAGTGACTTTTAGTATATGCAAAATTTATAGAAGATAAAACATTTATTATATAAAAATAATATTTTATTTGATAAAACTTATTGAAATGAGCCCAACTGTATTTGTTACATCTTCATTAGATTTTGTTTGGAATTACTTGGAATTATGGAAGTGAATTAATTTAAACATGGTTCTATAGCCAAATAGAAGGCATCCAAAAGCTAAATAAGATAAGTTGTTTTAAAATGCAATATAACCAAATAAAAACTTTTAATAAATAAAATATTTTATTAAGGAATGTTGATTTCAATGATACTAAGGAGATTAAGCATAACATCTTCAATAACCAAATCTGGTATGAATAGAAATATATAAAAAATTGTGTCAAAATCCTAGAACATGTAAAGATGCATAAAATTACATTTTTTTATTATCTTTAGGAAGCCTCATCATTCTAAATTATTATTTAAAGATTAATTTAGTATATATTATTGATAAAATAAGAAAAATTTAAATAACATGATTTATTTAAATCAAAGTATTATATATTTTATATTAGAGTTTAATTGGATTATCATAATAATAAAAACAAGTCAAATAAAAAATTTAAAGAAATGAAATAAATTATATATGAAAGTTACATTCCAACCTATTAAAGAGATTGAGAGCAATATCCTCAATTATCAAATCATGTTCAACAAAAATACATCATAAAACATGCCAAAAACTAGAAATTAAAATACTTAAATATAAAAAATGAATATTTAATTGGATATATATCATTAAGATGAGTCTCATGATGTTTTTTGCATCTCGATATGAATTGAATATAAATTACTTTCTAATTTTGAAGTAAATACGCATAAATAATAATAATTTTTAATTTAATATTTTCTAAATAATTTATTAAAGCTAATTTTAGATAAATTAATCTAATATAATGGAACTAAATTAAAGTGATGTATTGGTCAAATGAGATGACTTTTAATGCCACTCAGTAATATAACCAAATCAAATAGAAATAATTAAAAAGTTAACTAAATTGATCAGTTAAGTTGCATTCCAAGGTACTACAATGTTTGAGTGTAACATATTTAGCTATCAAATTAGGTATGAGTAGAAATTTCTAGAAATGCATGGCAAAAATATATTAAACAATTCTAAAACAATATAAAATAGCAATATTCAATTAGATAGAGTTTGAGCATAACATTCCCATTAGTCTAATTCCGTCTTTTTCATTTCCATCGAAACTTGTTTTCAATTATTATGAATTATCATATTAATTAAAGTTAAATAGTCATGAAATATTATTTTAAAATTATGAAATTATATGATAAAGATGAAATGGTATAAATGGAGCAATGTAATAAAATCAAACCAAATTGTTTAAAGCTCACATGATTACAATATTCTACTTTCAAACAAATATAAGAAAATTAAAGAAGAATTTGAAGAAATGATATAAATTTTATTACAAAAAATAATTCCAAGATGCTAAACAGATCAATTGTGGTATACTCATTAGTAAAATCATGTGTGAATTGAAACTTCTCATAGAGCATGCAAAAATCATTGAAAATAAAATTTGTAAAATTATAAAGTTAGTGTATTATATGATAGAGCTCATTATGATGAGTCTAAGGATATTTATTTTTTCTAATAGGCCCTGTTTTTAATTATTGCAATTTTTCGTAGTAAATAAAAGTAAAACAAAATAATATTTTTAATATTTATTAAATATATGTTAAAGCTAACATGACTTAAATTGTAGTAATGAAATATAACTAAACCAAAGCAATGTAAACATAAAAGAAGAATTAAACTTTCATAGAAATATAAGAATATTAAAGAAAAAAAAATCAATGAAATAATTAATGTGAGAAATTTTAATTCCAAGATATTAAGAAATGAACTGTAATAATCTCGATAATCAAAATAGGTGCAATTAAAAGTAACTTGTAAAATGTACCAAATTTTAAGAAAAAAATTCAAAAATCTAAAAATGAATATTTAATTTCGTGGACCATGTCGAGATGATTCTATTGAAGTTCTTTCCAACTCATTCAAGCAGCATTTGAAATTACTGTGAATAACCAAACTAAATAAGCATAAATAAAAAAAAATTATTACTTAATAAAAAGTAAATAAATATTGAACTTAAAATAATGAAAACTTAAGTAATTTAATATAACCAAATCAAAGTAATGTAATGGTCTTGTGAATGGAGATTTAGTGTCGCATAGTAATATAACCCAATCTTGTTAATGAATTAGAAGAAATGAGATAAATTTTATGATAAAAATGCATTCCAAGATGCTAAAGAGATTGAGTGTAGCATTCTCATTAATCAAAATAGGTGTAAATTGAAATTCTCACAAGGAATGATAAAATCATAAAAAATAAATTGAAAAATATAAAAATGATTATATTATATGATAGAGCTCATCATGATGTCTCCAGTAATGTCTATCATTTCCATAATACCATATTTTTAGTTATTGTGAATTACCATAGTAATTAAATTAAATAATGATAAGTTTTTATAAATATTAGCTAAAGATATGCTAAATTCAAAATTAGATAAATTGAAGCAATATAATTTAAGTAAACCAAAGAAATGTAAAGGTCAAATAATGGGGGAATTAGACATTCATTGAAATAGAACAATTTAAAAAAAAAGAGGAAATGAGATATATTGCATGGGAAATATTACCTACAAGATACTAAGAAAATCAAGTGCAACAATCTCGATCATAGAATTAAGTATAAAATAAAGTATCTGACAATGTGAATCACAAGCCTTGAAAATACAAACTTTGGTTAGAATTAGGTATAAATTAATTTGATAGACATTATCAAGATGATTCCAAAGAGATATTTTTACTCGTTCAAACTATGATTGGAATTATTACAAATACAATTTTTAAATTATCATGGATAATCCTCAAATATCATTTTAATATTAAATAAATAAATATTGAAGCTAAAAAATGAGCAAACTTTAAGTAATTAAAAAACTAAATCAAAATGATGTAATGGTCAATAAGAAAGACACTTAGTGTGAGATGGTAATATAAGGAAATTAAGTAAAAAAAAAGTTGAAGAAATAAGACAAATTTTATAGGAACAAATATTCAAAGATAATAAAAAGATTGAGTGTAGCATCCTCATTAGTTGAATTAGGTCCAAATTGAAATTCTAATAAAGCATGCTAAATTCTTAAAAAAATATTTAAAAATATAAAAATAATAATATTATATAATGGAGATCCTAAAGATGCCTCCAATAATAGTTGTTTCATTTCCATTAGACCACATATTTAATTACCTTTAGTTGTCATAGTAAATAAAAGTAAATAATTATAATAGTTTTTTAATATTAACAAAAAATATGCTAAAACAAATATTTGATAAATTGAAGCAATATAATATAACCAAACAAAAGCAATGTGTTGGTCATCCTAGGAGATAATTAGACTTTCATAAATATAAAAAATCATTAATGAAAAATAAGTAGAAAGAGATAAATTATACATTAAATACTAATTCTAAGATACAAAGAAAATCAAGTATAATAATTTTGATTATTAATTTAGGCACAATTCAATAAACCTCATAAAATGTCCCATGGCCCAAAAAGTAAACTTTTGAGAAATAAAAAATAAATATTTAATTGGATAGAGAATATTGAGGTTATTCCAATAAACTTTTTCATAACATGATTACATTTTATTTGGAATTACTATGAATTACAAAAATAAATAAGTATAAATAATAATAAATTATTATTTTAATATTAAGTAAAAAAATATGGTGAATAAAATGAGGTACATTGAAGGAATGAAATATTAAAAAATCAAAAATATCTAAAGATCACAAGTTTTGAGATTTAGATTTAAATAGTAATTAACCAATTCAAAAGAAAAATAATTGAAAAAATAAGATAAAATATTCAGAAAAGTTGCACTCCATAATGTTAATGTCATCTGGATATATCTTCATTGATCACCAAATAAAGTATAAATCAAAATATCTAATGATGCTTTCCTAAAAAATTGTTCAAAGAATTAAAAAAATATATAAAAATTATTATTTCATTAGAAAGAACCCATTCAGATAGGTCAAATGATGTTCGATTAATTTCAATTTGGCCACATTTATAATTACTATGACTTACAAAGGCAATAAAGAATAAATATTTCTAAATTATTATTTCAATATTAACTAAATATGTATCAAAGCTAAATTGAGATAAACTTAAGAATGTAGTACAAACAAATCAAAGCAATGTAAAGGTCACTAAAGAGGGGAACAATAAAGTTATTTTAAAAATAAGAAAATTAAATAAAATTATTTTAAGAAATAGGATAAATTATATGAAAACATGGCACTCTAAGACAGTAAAGAGATCAAGTGCAACATCCTCAATCTTCAAAATAAGTAGAAATCAAAACATTTTTTAAAGCAGGCAAAAATCTTAAGAAGTAAAATATTTAAAAAAATTTCAAAATGAGTATAGAACTAGATAGTCTTTGTTGACACCAATCCAATTATTTTTTTGTCTTGATCATACTTCATTAGGAACTAGAATGAATTATAAAATTATATAAGAATAAAAAATAATAATTAAATATTATTTTAATATAATTCAATTGATATTAAAATTGAAATAAGATGAAAAGATTCAACGTAATATAACCAAATAAAAGTGATATAATGTCACGTTAGAGGAGAATTATAGTTTCACTACAATAAAACCAAATTGAAATAAAAAATTACAATAGATGCGATAAATTGTTAGGAATATTACATTCTACCATATTGTGTAGTTTGTGTGTAACATCTTTGATTGTGAAATTAGGTGCAATCAAAATATGGAATAAATCATGCAAAATTATTGAGAATGGAACTTTGAAAAATTTAAAAGTAAATATTTAATAAAAGAAGCTCATCAACACAATTCAAATGATATTTATTTCTTCTCCATCAAACATCATTTGGAGTTACTACAAATTACCATATTTATAAGCATAAGCTAAATAAATTATTATTTTAATATTAACTAAATATATATTAAAGAAAAAAATAAATTGAAGTGGTGTAATATATGAAAATCAATTCTTTGTAAAGGGTACATGGAAGAGACTAATTGTTGCATAACAAAATAAGCAAATCAATGCTTTGTAAAGGTTGTATGTAAGGAGCTTTACTGTTATCCAACAATATGCCAAATAAAAAAAATTAAGATATAAAGTAAATTACATGGGAAAGTTGTATAATAAGATACTAAGAAGACTAAGCAAATGAACCTCGATTACTAGATTCGAAGCACATAAAAATGTTTCATAATGTGTGTCAAAGTCTTATAAATTAAATTTTTAAGAAAAATTGAAATAAATATTTAAATGGATAGAGCTTTTAAAGATGAGTATAAAAATATTTGTTTTACTCTTCTTGGGATCCAGTTTGGAATAATGTTAAAAACAAAAAAATACTCACAAAAGTTTTATTTTAATAATAAGTAAATATACATTAAAGTTGAAATGAGATAAGTTAAAACAATGTAATATAAAAAATTAAAAATGATGTTAAACTGACATGATTATATAGTAAGTGTTCATAGAAATAAAACTAAATTCTAGTAAAAAAATTGTTGTTATTAATTTCCAAAGTAAACAAGTAAAAATAATAATAGATTATTATTACAATATTAGGTAAATATATATTAATATTGAAATTAATTAAATTAAAGGTAATTTAATGATTAGACACGAGATGTTTTAGAGTTACATTATTAGATACACATATCTAAGCAAAAAGTTTAAGAAATAAGAAAAATTGGATTGGATGGTTGCACCTATAAAAAAGTAAGGAGTTTGAGTGCACAATCCTCCACTTCTAAATTAGATAGTGAAGCACACTAAAATCATTAAATATAAAACAAATGAATATTTAATTGAACATAACTTATCAAGATGACTCCGAAGACTTTTTTATACTTAGGACTACATTTGAAATAAATACTAATTACCATAGTTAATATGCATAAATAATAATTAATTAATTTTTTAATATTAACTCAATATATATTAAAGCTAATTTAAATAAATCAAATAATTTTATCATACTGAAATCAAAGCGATGTGAACTCACATAAGAGCAGAATTCGAGTTATATAATCAAATAAAGTGAAAAATTATATGAAATAAGATAAAATTTTTTGTAAGTTTCATTTTAATATGCCAAGGTGTTCATGTGCAACATCCATGATGTATAATTAGTTTTGATCAAAACTTCCGATTAAACTAAAAAAAATTTACGAAATAAAATATTTAAAAATTTAAAAGTGAATACCTAATAGCATAACTCATCAAGATCATTCCAATAATATTTGTTTCTTCTTTATCCAACCTCCTTTGGAATTACTACTAATTAATATATTATATAAATATAAATAACAATAAATTGTTGCTTTAGTATTAAGTAAATATATATCTTAATGCTAAAATTATATAAATTCAAATAATATAATATAGCCCAATCAATGTGTTGTAAGGGCCACAGGAGAGGAGATTTTGTGTTACATAGTGATATAGCCAAATGAAAAAAAAACATTTGAAAAATGAGAATGTATTTGAGAAAGTTACATTATAAGATACTAAGGAGATTGAGAGTATCAGTCATAGTCATGATATTTGGTTTGTGTCAAAATGTCTCATATAGTGTATAAAAATCTTAAAAAATAAAATAATAAAAAAATAAAATTTCAATGGATAAATCTCATCTAATTGAATACAACAAAATTTTTTTCAGCATTATTCCTCATTCAGAGCTCCTCAAAATTACTAAACTAATTTCAAATTAATAATAATAAATTGTCATTTTATTATTAAGTAAAATATATATTTGAAAGATTAACTAAACAAATTACAATAATACATTATAACAGAAATAAAGTAATATAATTATCACGAGAGATGAGAATTAGAATTTCATTATAATATAACAAAATCAAAGTGAATAATTTGAAAAAATGAGATAGATTATAAAAAAAGTTACATTCTAATAAAGAAAGGCATTAGAGTGCTGCACCATATATCTTTAAATTAATTATGAGTCAATTTTTCTCATAAAGATTACAAAAAATTTAAAAAAAATAAATAAAAAATAGAAAATAAATTTTCAATTTGATAGACCTCAATAACATGATTCTAATGATATTAATTTCCTTATAATCAGACCTTTTTGAGAATTATTAAAATTTCCAAAGTAAATAGTCATGAGTACCATAAATTATTACTTTAATATTATGTAAATATTCATTAAAACTAAAATAAGATAAATTAAGGAAATATAATATAAATAATTCAAGACAACATAATGATCGAATGTGTAGATTTAGAATTAGATAATAACATAAAAAAATTTTAAAAAATATTTCAATAAATAAAATAAATTTGAACTGAAAGTTGCATTTCTAGACACTAAGGTTGTTGGGCATAACATCCACCACCACCAAATTAAGATTGAATCAAAATGTCTAATAAAAATATGCCAAAATTATAAAAAATGAAATATTCAAAAACTTAAAAAATGAATCCTTAATTGAATATATCTTGTCGAGGAAGGTCTAGTGACATTTGTTTCATCACAATCACACAACATTTGGAATTATGATTAATTAACATAATAATTATGCATAAATAAAAGTAATTGTTATTTTAATATTAAATCAATATATGTTAAAGTTAAACTTAGATAAATTGATTTAGTGTAACATACCCAAACAAAAGTGATATAAATGTATATTAGAAGAGGAATAGAGTTTAAATGTAATATAACCAAATAAAAGAAAAACCTACAAAGAAATATGATAGTTTGTTCAAGAAAGATGCATTCTAAGACACAAAAGAGTGAGTATAAAATCCATGAACATCAAATTGGGTACAATAGATATTTCTTGATAAGAACGAAAAAACAAATAAATAAATATTTTAAATTTTAAAAATGAATATTTAGTTAACAGAGTGTGTAAAGATGATTCAAAACTATTTCTTTCATATTTATTAGACCTCCTTTGGAATTACTATGAATAACTAATTTATATAAATGTGATAAATTAAAATAATACAATCTAAAACAATCAATGAATTGTGAAGGTAACATAAGAGGTGAATTAGTGCAACATAGTAATGTAACAAAATTGAATGAAAACATGAGAAAAAATAAAATAAATTGAGTTAGAATGTTACATTTAAGGGTATTGTACACATTATTAGTACAACCATGTTCAATAAAGTAGGTCTATGTCAAAACATCTTATAAGGTATGCCAAAACTTTAAAAAAATTATTTAAAATAATAAAATAAAATTATTTGGATGGATAAAGCTCATCAAGGTGAGTCCAACAACATTTGTTCTGTCTCTATCAAACATCATTTGGAATTACTATTAATTTCTAAAATAATTACACATAAATAATAATAAATTATCATTTTAGTTAGTAATTTAACTAATTTGAAGTAAAAGTTTGAAATAAGCATGATAGAGTGAATGAAAATCTTTTAATAAAAAATAACATAGATATCAAGTGTAACAACCGTAATTGTTAAATGACAAACAAATGAAACACCGCATAAAAAATGTCAAAACTCTAAAAAATAAAGTATTTGTAAATATAAAAATGAATATTTAATTAGATAAAACTAAAAAGGATTAGTCCAACGCTGTTTGGATTTTCTTGATCATACTTTATTTTGAATTATAGGACATTAAAAAATTAAATTAGCATAAATAATAGTAAATTATTATTTTTACATTAAGTTAATAAATATTAAAACTAAAATGAGATTAATAAAGGTAATTTAATATAAAAATCAATGCAATACACAGGTGGCATGAGAGAAAAATTAGGGTTTCATAATAATATAACCAAATCAAAGCAAAAAATTTTAAAAAAAAAGAAAATATATTCCCGAAACTTCATTCAAGGATGCTGAAGAGATCGTGTTTAGCATTATTGATCGTAAAAACAAGTATGAGTTAAAATTCTTCATAATAAATGCAAAAACTTTAAAAAAATATTTAAGGTATGAATTCTCAGAGCTCGAAGGGAATTCGACGACATTTGTTTCATATCGATCACAAATCATTTTGAGTACTTGGAAAAGACCAAAGAAAATAATCCAAAATAAGAATCTAATATAACCAAATCAACGTGATAAGAAGGTCACATGAGAGGTGATTTAAAGCTACATTGTGATATAACTAAAGAAAAGTGAAAATTTTGAAGAAACAGAAATTGTATGGAAAAGTTTCTTTCCAAGATAAAAAGTAGATTGAGTGTAACATCCTTGATAAAATAATTAGATATGAATCAAAATAAATCACAAGCTGTATGTAAATCTTAGAAAATAAAATATTTAAAAACACTAAATGAATATCTTGTTGGATAGTACTCAAAAAAATGAGTCTTACGTTGATAGATTAATGTCGATAATACATTGGTTTGAAGTACTATAATTTAACAAAATTAAGACAATACAAAGGTCACAAAGGAAGAGACTAGAAGTCATCTAACAATTTTTTTAAAAAGTTGCATACCAAAACACTAACGAGATAAAGTGCAACAACCTCATTCAATTTGTTAAAACACTAAAAAATAATACCCTTAGAATTATTTAGTTGAATATTTAGTTCAACACAACTCAATAAGATGAGTTCAACATGTTAACTGGTCTTGATGAGACCTCATATGGTATTATACCAAATAACAAACCAAATAAGTATAAATAATAAAAAATTATCATTTTAATGTTAAGTAAATAGATATTAAAATTGAAATGAGATAAATTGAAGTAATATAATATAACCAAATCAAAGCACTGTAAGTATCACTTAAGAGTTGAATTAAAGTTACATTATAATACAAACAAATAAAATCAAAACATTTGGAGGAATAAGATAGATTGTATTAGTAAGTTGTATGCAAACATAGCAAGGAGGTTGACTGTAATATCATCGATCATTAAATCTGGTACAATTATAAATATCTTATTAGTGCGAATTGAATGATATTTTTTTAAATCAATCATATCTTATTTGAAATTATTGTAACTTTTCATAGTAAATATGATAAAATTATTTTAGATGTTGCTTTCCAAGATACTAAGGATACGGGTGCAACATCCTCTATTATTAAATTAGGTAAAAATTAGAAAGACCTTCAAAACATATCAAAAGGAGATTTTGAATTAGATTATATTATAACCAATTCAAAGAAAAATATTTGAATAAGATAAATTATGTAGAAAAGTTATTGTCGAAGATTCTTAGTAGACAAAGTGTTACATCCTAGATCATCAAATAAGATATGAATTAAAATAAATAACAAATCAAATAAAAATTTTAGAAAATAAAATATTTAAAAATAGAAAACAAATATTAAGTTCAATAGAGCTCATCAGGATGAGTCTAATGACATATGTTTCTTCTTAATCAGATCTCATTTGGAATTACCACAAATAACAAAATAAATAAGCAAAAATAATAATAAATTATTATTTTAATATTATATATATATATATATATATATATATATATATATATATATATATATATATATATATATATATATATATTAATGCTGAAATGAGGTAATTTGAAGTAATGTAATTTAACCAAATCAGGGCAAAAAGGTTAAACAAATAAGAAAAAATGTAAGAAATGTTACATTACAAAATACTATAGAGATCAAGCGCAACTTTCTTTTTCATCAAATGAGATATACATCAAAATACTGCATGAAACATAAAAAGCCTTAAAAAATAGTATATTTTTAAATTTAAGAATAAATATTTAATTAGATAAAGCTTGTTGACATTTGTCTAATGGTGTTTATTTTGTCTTGACACTCACACATTTGGAATTTCTAGAAAATATACAATTAAATATATATAATAAAAATAAATTAATAGCTTAATATTAATTAAATATATAATAAATTTATAATGAGATTAATTAAAGCAATGTAGTTAACTAATTGAAAATTATGGAAATACCATAAGATAAATGAATTCATTTTTAGAGTATTATACTAAATGAAAGTAAAAAATTTGAAAAAATGATATAAATATTATGGGAATATTTTATTCCAAGATACTAAGAAGCTCAAGTGTGACATAATTGATCATAAAATCATATATAAATCAAAATTTCCAAAAAAGCATATAAAAGTTTTAGAAAATAAAATATTCAAAGAAATTAAAATAAAATTTTAATTAGATAAAGCTATTTAAACAAGTCCACGATGTTTCTTTCGTCTTTATTTGGCATTGTTTAGTGATATTATCAATTACCAAAGAAAATGAGCATAAATAATAACATGTTATTAAATTAATATTAAATAAATATTTAATTGGATAGAATTTTTTGAGGCAATTATAGTGATCGTTGTTTTTGTCTTAATCAAAATTTGTTTAGAATTACAACCAAGTGCCAAAGTAAATGAGCATAAATATAAATAAATTATTATTTTTAATTTGAAAAAATAATATATTAAAGGTAAAATGAGATAAATTAAGGCAATGTAATCCATCAAAATCAATGCAATATAAAGGTTGCATTAGAGCAACTTTAAAGTTACATAGTTATTAAACTTAATCAAAATTAAAACTTTTGAAGGATTGAGTTAAATTATACTAAAACTCAAATATGAAACAAATCAAAATATCTTATAAGGCATGCTAAAACCCTCGATAATAAAATACTTCAAAATATAAAAATTAATGTTTAATTAGATAATGCTTATTTGGAATTAATAAGAGAGATAAATTTGTACAATAAAATAATATAAATTTAAAGTGATGTAATAGTCACACTAAAGAAGACTTAGATTTATATAGTAATATAACAAATTTAAAATAAAAAAGTTTGAGGTAATGAGATAAATTATTTAGTAAACGTTCATTTAACAATATTAAAGACATCTTGTATAATATACTCGATTATCAAATGAGATAAAAATTGTAATATCTAGCAAAGCATGCAAAAATCCTAAACAATAACTTATGTAAAAACAACAAAATAAATATTTAATTTGGTAGAGCTCATTAAGACTAGTCAAACAACATTTGTTTTGTCTCCATAAAATCTTATTTGGAATTATAACAAAATAATAATTTCAATAAGAATAAATAAAAAAAATTTATTTTAATATTAAATAAAAATATAATAAAGGTAAAATGATATAAAGTGTAGTAATATTATATAACTAAATCAAATTGATGAAAAATTCACTTGAGAGTTGATCTAGAGTTTCATAATAACATATAGAAATAAAAAAAAAAATTTGAAAAACTAACAAATTGTACTTGAACGTTCCAAGATAATAAGACGATTGAAGGTAAAATTCTCAATAATTAAATCAAGTATGAACCAACATATCTTGTAAGGATGTCAAAATCCTAAAAACAAAATATCTCAAAATATATATTTGAAAATTTTATTGGATAACTTGTTGAGAGGAGTCCAACAACACTTGTTTCTCCCCAATTTGATATCAATTAGAAATTTTCTAATTTAAAAAGCAAATAAGCATGAATACTAAAAAATTATTACTTTAATATTAAGTTCATATATAGTAAAGCTAAAATAAGATAAAATGAAGTAATTTAATTTAACCAAATTATAGTGATGTAAGGGTCACATAACATGTGATTTATAGTTTATTATAATATAACCAATTTAGAGCAAAACATTTAAAGAAATAACACAAATTATAAGGGAAAGTTGCATTCCATCACACTTATGAGGTTAAATATAATATCCTCAATAATTAAATCAGGTAAGAATTAAAATACCTTTTAACATAGGCCAAAAATCACACTGTAATAAACCAAGAGAAAGAGATATAAATTTTAGATGAGAGCAAATTTAAAATTATATCGTAATATAACTTAATTGAAGCAAAACAATTTAAATAAATGAGATAAATTATACAAGGATATTGCATTCCAAGAGGCTAATGTGATTGACGTAACATGATTTATCGTCATAACAAGCATAAATTAAAAAATCTTGTAAGGCACATGAAAATTTGATAAAGAAAAATATCTAAAATTAAAAAAATTAATATTTAATTGGATATAGCTTGTATAAAGAAGTCCAACAACATTTATTTTGCTCAATTAAACCTCATATGGAATTGCCATGACTTACCAAACTAAATAACCATAAATATAAATAAATTATTATTTTTATATTTTCTAAACATATATATATATATATATATATATATATATATATATATATATATATATATATATATATTAAACCATAAATGACATATATTATAGAAATATAATATAAGTAAATCTAAGTGAATTAAATGTCACAGAAGAAGTGATTTAGCATTGCATAATAATATAACCAAATAAAAGAAAAAAAAAGTCTAAGAAATCAAATAAACTACATAGAAATGTTAAATTCTAAGATAATATAAAGATTAAGTGTAATATTCATGATCATCATATCATGGGTGAATCAAAATGTCTCAAAAATTGTGCCAAAATTTTTAAAAAAAACTAAATATTTAAAAATATAAAATGAATATTTAATTAGGTAGAGCTTGTTAAGAAAGTCCAATGATGTTTGTTTCATCTCAATCAGATCCTATTTGGAATTACTGTAATTAGCAAGGAAAATAACCATAAATAATAATTACTAATTATTTTTACTATTAAGTAATTATATACAAAATTTAAAATGTGATAAATTGGAGCTATGTAATATAATTAAATCAAATTGGTGTAAAGGTAACATGAGAAGAGATTTGAAGTTACATTATAATATAACTAAATCAAAAGAAAATATTTAAAGAAATGAGATGAAATATATGCAAAAGTTGCATTCTAAGTTTCAAAGAAGATCAAGTGTAACATGTTTGATCGTCATATCATGTGTGATAATAACTATTTAATAAAGTAAGCTAAAACATTAGAATATATATATATATATATATATATAATTTAAAATTAAAATTTAATTGGATAGAACTTGTCGAGAGAAATCCAATGATTTTTATTCTCTCTAAATTGTACTCGATTTGAATTATTATGAATAAGAGAATACAAATCCATAAATTTTAATAATTTTTTTTTATTTTTAACTAAATTCATATTGATGCAAAAATAAAATAAATTGACGTAAAATAACAAAACCAAATCAAATTATTATAAATTTTACAAAAGTGGAAAAAAAAATTTTTATAGTAATGTATACAAATCAAAGTAAAAGAATTGCTAAAATGATATAAATTGTATGAAAAAGTTGCACTCCATGATACTAATGAGATTGAGTGCAACATCCTCAATCATTAAGTATGGTATAAATTGAAATTTCTCATAAAACAAGTTAAAATTTGCACAAATAAATTATTTTAAAATGTAAAAATAAATAATTAGTTTATATAAAGCACCAAGATTAGTTAAATAATGTTTGTTTTGTCCCAATCAAACTTTGCTTGGAAATACTAAGAATTAACAAATTTTAAAAGAATAAGTAATAATAAATTATTATTTTAATAATAAGTAAATATATATTGAAGTTGAAATAAGATAACTTTAAGCATTGTAATATAAATATATCAAAGTGATATAAAGGTCATAAGACAGGAGATTTGGAGTAACATAGCAACCTACCCAAATCAAAACAAAAACTTTGAAGAAATTACATTTATTATATGAGAAATTTTTTTTCCAAAATACTAAGTAGATTGCGTGTAACATCATCTATATTGGAAACTTATATGAGAAACTAGCATCCAAAGATGACAATGAGATCAAGTGTTACATCTTCTATCATTAAATGAACCACAAATCTAAATGACTTATAAAGCATGAACAAATCCCAAAAAGTAAAAATATTAAAAAATTTAAAAATGAATATTTGCTTAGAGCTTATTGAGATTAGTATAACGATATTTGCTTCATCTCGATAAGATCTCGTTTGAAATTATCATTAATTAACAATTAAACATATTTAATAATAATAAATTATTATAATATTAACAAAATATATATTAAATCTAAAATAAGATAAATACTTTGAATATAACATAAAAAAATTATATCAAAAAATTTGACGAAATGAGATAAATTTTGCAGAAAAGTTATATTCCAAGATATTTAGGAGATCAAATCTACCATCCTCAATCTTCCAATCAGGTATGAATCAAAATCTCTCTTAAAGGATGTAAAAACTTGAGAAAGTAAAACATTTTAAAAACAATATAAACATTTATTTGAATGGAGATCACCAAGACAAGTCTAATAATATTTGTTTTATCCTGATCTGACATTGTATTAAGTTACTATAAATTATAAAATTAAATAAGTATAAATAATAATAATTTTTTTTATTATAATATTAACTAAAAATATATTTAATATGAAATTAGATTAAATGGAAGAAATGTAATATAACTAAAACAAAGTGATGTAAAGGTTACATCATAATAGATTTAGGCGACACAGTAATCTAACCAAATTAAAGTAAAACTTTTGATGAAATGAGAAACATTGCATGCAAAGTTGCCTCACAAGATGTCAAGGATACTAAATACAACATTCTTGATCATCAAAATATTAAAAAATAATAAAATTGGGTATTTAATTTTATATAGCTCTTGAAGATGAGTCTAATAACAATTGTTTCATCCCAATCAAATCTGACTTAGAATTACTATGAATTACCAATTTAAATAAATATAAATAGTAATAAATTGATATTTTTATATTAAGTAAATACACATTAATGATTATAAATTAAAGTGCTATAAAATAACCAAATCAACTCATTTTGTTCAATAATATTTATTTCATCTTAGACGGTCTCATTTGGATTACTTTTAATAAATGATGTAGTTAAAAAAATAATAAACAATTATTTTTTAATAATAAGTAAATTTATTTTAAACCTAAAATGAGATAAATGAAAGTGGTGTAATACAACCAAATCAAACCAAAAAATATGACGTCAGTTAAATTGTATGAGAAAATTACATGCTAATGCAATATTCTAGATCATCAAATCAGGCATCAATTGAAATATCTCATAAAGCATAGAAAATCCATAGAAAAAAATATTTAAAAAAAATATTCCATTAGATAAAGCTCATTAGGATTGGTCCAATGACATTTGTTTCATCTTGATAATACCTGGTTTGGGATTATTGTGAATTATAGAATGAAATGAGCATAAATAACAATAAATTATTATTTTTAACATTAAGTACTTATAGATTATAATTGGAATGAAATAAATTAAAATGATATAATATAACTAAATTATTGTAATTTTAGGGTCATATGATAAGACATTAAGAGCTACATAATAACATAACAAATCAATGGAAAATATTTGAAGAAATGAGGCAAATTGTGTGAAAAAGTTTCATACCAAGATACTAAGGTAATAAAGTATAACATCTATAATCATTAAATGAGGTTCAAATTAAAATGTCTTGTAAAATATTTAAAAAACCCTTGAATATAAAATATTTAAAAATATAAAAGGTAGTAGTTAACTAAGTAAAGCTCATTAAGATGATCTAATGATGTTACTTTGTCTTAATGAGATATCCTTTCAAATTACTAAAATTAACAAGTAATAAAACAAAAATAAATAATAAATTATTATTTTAATATTAAGTACATATATATTAAAGCTTAAATAAGATAAATTAAGGCAATGCAATATAGCCAAACAAAAGAAAAATTTTGAAAACATAAGATAAATTGTATAAGAAAGATGCAAGCCAATGCACTAACAAGATCAAGTATAACTTCCCCAATTATCAAATCATTTATGAATCAAAATATCTCAAAACATTTTCCAAACCTCCAAAAAATAAACCATTTAAAAATATAAAAAATAATAACTTATTGGATGTAGCTTATTTAATTGAGTATAACATAGTCTATTTTTTTGCAAGGAGATCACATTTGGAATTACTATAAAATACAAACTTAACTAATCTTTTAGAAGCAAAAAAATAAGAAGAAAATTTTATAAAAGAAGAAGAATAAAAACTAAGAATAAAAATAGAATAAAGACTAAAAGAGATGAAGTAAAGAGAATAAGATGTACTATATGAAAAAAAAGGAAATGTAGGTTTAATAGGTTAAGGAATTAAAAAAATAAGATGCACAAAAAGATACAAAAAATGAAGAATGATAGATTAAAAAAGAATAACATGTACAATAATAAAGAAAAATAGAATATTGACAATCAATAAGAATTAATGAAAATTTATTAATTACAAAGAAAAAATAATTGTTATTCTAATAATAAAACTTATTATTTAATATTATAATCCATTAATGACCTTGTAATTCTCTTATGAATTATAATATTATGTATAGGGAAACAAAGAGAGTGAAAATTTTAAAGAGACAATATATAGCATACAAGAATCACATGAATGGGGACAAATGAAAGATAAAAAGTGCACAGAGGTGACAAGAGTGGCAAGTGTTAAAGAAGAAGAAATTGAGAGAAGAAAGCAGACTATAGAAAGGGATGAAAAAGTGAGTGAAGGAGTAGCGAAGATTGAAGAAAGCTTGTGGGAGAAGGTAAAGGCCGTAGAGAGGAAAAGACAATGAGAATGATTTTGGCATATAAGGAGGGATGCAAAAAGACAGAATAAATGAATTGAGAACAGATAAAGAGATATATAGAAAATAGAGAGATTGAATTTGAAGCATTTAATAATGAATAGGGGAAAATAGTAAAGAATGACATTATGAAAGATATAAAAATCGTGTAAACAAATAGAGGTAATTAAGAAAATAATAGATAAAGTGCAATAGAAAGAGTAAGAAATTAATTCAGTGGCAAAGGGAAATGCACATTGACATACATCTAGACTAAGAGCCATAAAAGATTACAAGACGGCATAGAAAGAAAGAGAGAAGAACTGAAAGAAACTAAAGAACAAGAAGAAGAAAGAAGAGTAGGAAAATGAAGATAACATCTTTGATAGAGATTTTGAGCGAATATAATATAACCAAAGCATGTAATTTGGGGAATTGAGATAAATTATTTGAGAAATTTCATTCCAAGACATTAAGAAGATTAAGTGTAAAATCCTAAATAGTCAAATCATGTACATATCGAATGATCATAAAACATGCCTAGAATATAAAGAATGAGATATTTAAAAATATGAAAATGAATATTTAATTAGATGGAGTTCATTTAGTTAAGTCCAATGATGTTTCTTTCCTCTCAATACAGCATCATTTGGAATTACTACAAATTACCAAAGTAAATAAGTATAAATAATAACAAAATATATATTTAATGTTAAGTAAATATATATTAAAACAAAAAAGAGATTTATTGAAGTAATGTTGTATATTCAAATAAAAATGATTTAAAGGTCACACGAGAAAAGATTTAGAGTTACATAGTAATATAATCAAATTAAATGAACAACTTTAAAGAAATAAGATAAACTATGCATGAAAGTTGCATACCATATTATAAGAGGATCGAGTGTAACATCCTCAATTATCAAATCAGGTGCAAATTAAAATTTTTGTAAACTATTTAACGATCCTATAAAATAAATTATTTGAAATTACTAAAATGAATACTTAATTTAATAAAGCACATCGAGAAGAATGCTATAGTATTTATTTCTTCTTAATTAGACTTCATTTAAAATTACTATGAATAATGAAAATAAATAATAATAAATTATTTTTAATATTATGTAAATAAATGTGAAGTTTAATTTAGATAAAATAAAGAAATATAATACAACCAAATCAAAGCAATATAAAGGAAATACAAGAGTGGAGTTAAAATTTCATAACAATATAACCAAAATAAATCAAAACATTTGGAGAAATTAAATAAAGTTTGCAAGTTATATTGAAGGATACTAAGGACATCGAGTGTAACATCTTTGATCATCAAATTAAGTATGATTGAAAGTATCTAAGACAGTATGTCCAATAAAAGAAAATAAAATATTTTAAATTTCAAATGAATATTTAATTAGATAGAGCTCTTTGGGATGAGTCTAAAGACTTTTTTTATCATTATTAGATCTCATTTATAATGATAGTGAATTAAAAAATTAAATAAGCAAAAAACATCAAATTATTTTTAATATTTTTTCAAATACATAATAAACCTTAAATAAGATAAATTGAAACAATGTATTACAAAAAAAACAAAGCAATATAGACTTCAAATGAGTGGAGATTTAAAGTTATGTGGTTATAACCAAATCAAAGTGAAAAATTTGAAGAAATCAAATAAATAGTGTGATAAAGTTACATTCTAAGAAACAATGGAGGCCAAGGGTTGATCCTCAATTGTCAAAGATAGCACAAGTCAAAATGTCAAGTAAAGCTACCCAAAATAAAGAAAACAAAATATTTAAAAATATTTAATAGATAAAGCTTGTCCTTAGTTGAGCCTAATGACATTTGTTTCATCTTGATCGAACCTCACTTAGAATAATTATAAATTATCAAAGTAAATTAACATAAATAAAAATAGATTGTAGCATCCTCATTCATTAGATAAGGTATGATTTGAATTGTCTATTGAACCTACCTAAACCTTAGAAACTAAAATATTTAAAAATATAAAGATTACTATTAAATTGGACAGAGCATATCAAGATGTGTCAATCAATATTTGTTTTATCTCAGTCAAACCTCATTATGAATTACTATAAATATAAAACATAAGCATAAACAATAATTAATTATTATTTTAACATTAAGTAAATATATATTATTACTAAAATTATATAAATCAAAGAAATATAATATAAGTAATTTAGAGAGATGCAAATGTCACACTAGATGAGATTAATAATAACATAGTAACATAACCAAATCAAAGTAAAAGTTTGATAAAATGAGATAAATTACACAAAAAAGTTTCATTCTAGATGTTAAGGAGATTGAGTGTAATATCCTGATCATTAACTCAAGTACAACATGAATATATTAAAAATGCATGCAAAATCATATAAAATGGAATATTAGAAAATAAAGACATGAATATTTAATTAGATAGTGCTTATAGAGATGAGTCTAATTAAGTTTGTTTGATCTCAATCAAAACCTGTGTGGAATTGCTACAATGTACCAAGTAAATAATCATGAATAATAAGAAATTATTATTTTAATATTAAGTAAATATATTTTAAATTTCAAATGAGAAACATTAAACTAATGTAATATGATCAAATCAAAGTGTTGTAATTGTCACATTAGTGAAGATTTAGAGTTTAATAATAATATAACCAAATAAAAGATAAAAATTTTAAGGAATGAGAAACATTATACAAAACAATTACATTACAAGATAATAAGAAGGTCAAGTATAGTGTCCTCGATCATTAAGTTTGATAAGAAATAAAATGTTATGTAAAGAATGCAATAATGTTGGAAACATATTATAAAATATTGAAATAAATATTTAATTGAATGTTACCCATCAAGATGAGTTAAATAATGTTTGTTCATCTCTATTAGACCTTGTTCCTAATTGTTATGAATTGTAAAAAACATAAAAAGATATTTTAATAAATTATTATTTTAATAGAAAATAAATTGATAATAAAGATAAAATGAGTTAAATTGAAGAAATATATTACAAGAAAATCAAAAAAAATGAAGTACACATAAGTGTCAAATTAGAATTTCATAGTAATATAACCAAATCAAAAAAAATTTAAAGAAATCAGTTAAATTGTGCAAAAATGTAGCATTCCAAAAAAGCAAGAAGATTAATAGTAGTCCTTGATCATAAAATGAAATGTGAATCAAACTTTATTTTAAAATAAGCCAAAACCTTTGAAATAAAATATTTCAAACTATATAAATAAATGTTCAATTAGATAGAGCTTGTCAAGATGAGCCCAATGATATTTTTTTTATCTCAATAGTATCTCATCCAGAATATCTATGATTACCAAAGATAATAAGCATAATTAATGATAGACTATTATTTTGATAATAACAAATAACTAAATCAAAGCAATATAAAGGTCACATGAGTGAGAACTAGACCTTCATAGTAATATAACAAAATTAAAGTAAAAAAATTTTGAAGAAATATGATATACTTAATGAGATACTTGCATTTCAAAAAACTAAGGAGATCAAGTGTAACATCTTTGTTTCTTAACTAAGGTATGATTCAAAATGACTTTTAAAGCTTGCCAAATTCATAGAGGATAAAGTATTTAAAAATATTTAAATAAAATTTAATTAGATATAACTTGATGAGTCATGTCCAACTACATTTCTTTTTTTCCTAGTTAGACCTCAGTCTGAATTACTACTTATTACAAAATAAATTAGCTTAAATAATAATAATACATTATTATTTTTATGTCACATAAATTTAGATTACAAATAAAATGAGATAAATTTAAGAAATGTAATATATTTAAATCTAATTGATGTAAAGTCACATAGTAATAGATTTTGAGTTAGATTTTAGTATAATCAAATCAAAGAAAAAAATTACAAGAAATGTAATAAATTATATAATAAGTTTGCATTCCAACATATTAAGGATATCCATAAGACATCCCTAATTACCATGTCAAGTATGATCAACATGTCAAGTAAAGTATATAAGAATAATCATGAATAAAATATCTAAAAATATTAAAATGAAAATTTAATTTGATAGAGATAATTGTGATGTCTCCAATGAAATTTATATGGTCTTAATCTGATGTTGCTTAGAATTACTATATATTACTAAAGTAAATAACAATAAATAATAGTAAATTATTATTTTTAATATTATGTAAATAGGTATTAAAGTTTAGAAGAGATAAATTAAAATAATGTATATTACCAAATCAATGTCATTTGGTCACATGAGATTTGACTGAGAGTTAGATAGTGTAAAGAAATAAAAATAAAACTTTTGATTAAATGAGATAAATTGTATGTGAAATATGCATTCCAATATACTAAGGAGATTGAATGTAACACTCTCGATCATCAAATTCAGTACTAATCAAATGTCTCATAAAGCATGTGAAATGCCTAAACAATATATTATTTAAAAATATAAAAAAGCATTTTAAATTGGATATAGCTCCTCGATACGAGACCAATAACGTTTGCTTCATTTTGATTTGACCTCATTTGGAATTATAGTGAAGTAGAAAAACAAATTATTATTTTAATATTAATAAAATATATATTAAAAATAAATTTAGTAAACTTAAATAAATATAATATAACCAAATCTAAGTGATGCAAAGGTCACAATGTGAAACAATTTGAAAAAAAATATATGCATTCGAAGAGAGTAAAAAGTTGGAGTTGATAACCATGATTAACAAATTAGTTATGAATAAACATTTCTCAAAAAGAATGTCAAAGATTAGAAAATAAAATGCCAAAAAAATATAAATTAATATTTAATCAACTATAACTCATCTAGATGAGTTTATTGGTGTGTGTTTCCTTTAGATCGAACCTCTTTTAGAATTACTATGAATTCCTAAATTTAATAAACATAAATAAAAAGAAAATATTATTTTAATAATGATTAAATATATATTAAAGCTAAAATGAGCTAAATTAAAGTAATGTAATTTAACAAAATCAAAAGGATATAAAAATCACAAAGGATGAGAATTAGGATTTTGTAAATAGCCAAATCAAAGAAAACTATTTACAGAAATGAGATAATGTTTATAAGAAAGATGCATTCTAAAATTCAAAAGACATCAACTATAACATTTTCAATTATCAAATTAAGTATGAATCAAATTATCTTGTAAAGCTACCCAAACTTTAGAATATAAAATATGAAAAATTATAAAAATTATTGCTTAATTAGGTAGAACTTGTCGAGACAAATGCAATGATTTTTGTTGTCTAAATCAAACCTCTTTATTAATTATTAGAAATTACTAAAATTTAAAAAACATTTATGTAAATAATAATTAATTATTATTTCAACATTAATAAAAATAGATATTATAGCTAAAATAATTTAAATTGAAGCATTATGATATGATCAATTGAAAACAATGCAAAGGTCACACATGAGAAGATTTATAATTACATGGTTATATAACCAAATCAAAGAAAAACAAATTGAAAAAATAAGAATTTTATGGGAATGTTACATTCCAAGATGTTAAAGAGATCAAGTATAACATCTTCAATCATAAAATCAAATATGAATAAAATATTTAAAAAATAAAAACAAGAATATTTAGATGGAGCTCATTAAGACAAACACAACAATGTTTGTTTCATCTCAATCGGAATTTGTTTGGAATTACCAAAACTACCAAAGTAAATAAGCAAAAAAAATAATAACTTATTTTTTATTAAGTAAATATATATTTAAACTAAAATAGAAAAAATTGAAGCAATTTATTTTGACCAAATCAACGTGATGTTAATGTCACACAAGAAGTCCTTTAGATTTAAAAAGTAAAAGAACCAAATCAAAGTTAAAAATTTTAAGAAATGAGAAAAATTATTTTGTAAAGTTGCATTCCAAATATTATAAATAATATAGAAATGTCGCTTAAAAATTACAAATATTATTAAAAATAAAATTACTTAAAATATTGAAATGAAAAATTAATTGGATATTTATCATCAAGATGAGTCTATTAATATTAATTTTTTATCAATTATACCTTATTTCTAATTACTATTAATTACCAAAATAATTAAGCATAAATATTAATAAATTATTTTATTAATTGAAATCAAATTTATTAAGGATTAATTGAGATAAATATAAGAAATATAATATAACAATTATTGTGATGTAGAGGTCATACGAAAGTAGAATTAGAGTTTTATAATAATATAACCAAAAAAATGAAAAAAATTAGAAAAAATGAGATACATTATTTCAAATGGTTGCATTCCAAGATACTAAGAAGATCAATAGTAGAATCCTTGATCATAAAATTAGGTACAAATCTAAATGACATGTAAAGTGTGCCAAAACCTTTCAAAATAAAATATTAAAGTTATAAAAAAGTTTATATTTTATTTCTATTGAGCTTGTTAAGGGAAATTGAACAACATTTTTTTGTCTTGATCAGTACACATTTGGAATTATTATGAATTTCCAAATTTAATAAGACTAAATAATAATATGTTAATGTTATTTTAATAATAACAAAGTATATATTGAAGCTAAAATGAAATTAAATAAAACAATTTAATAAAATCATATCAAATGCTATAAACGTTACATGATAGCATATGTAGATTTTCATAATGGTGTAACTCATATTAAGTAAACAATTTGAAAAAATCAGATAAATATTTGAGAATATTGCATTTCGAGAAACTAATAAAATCAAGTGTACCATTCTTGATCATAATATTCGTTATAAAAAAAGACTCAAAAAGCATGTCAAAAAGTATTTAAAAGTATAAAAATCAATATTTTGTTAGATAGAGCTCATCAAAATAAGTTTAATGATAATTTATTATTTTAATGTTATGAATAAATATCTCAAAAAAAATAAGATAAATTAAAACAATGGAATATGTCTAAATCAATTTGATGTAATAATCACACAAGCATAGATTTATAATCACATATTAATATAACCAAATCAAAATGAAAAATTTTAATAAATAAGATAACATTTATAAGAAAGTTCCTTTCCATGATATTAAAGCAATACCATGTAACATCCTCGATAGTCAAAAAAAATTTGAATCATAATATCTCATAAAATATACAAAATCAATAAACAAGTGAAATATTTAAAAAATATAGAAATGAATATCTATTGGATAGAGGTTGTGGAGTTGCATCCAATGACTTTTGAATGGCCTCAATTGGACCTTCTTTGACATTACTATGAATTATCAAACTAAATAAGCATAAATAGTAATAAATTATTATCTTAATATTAAGTAAATATGTATTAAAGTTGAGATGAGATAAATTGAAGTAATTGAATATAAACAAATCAAAGCTAATTAAAGGATACATGAGTGTAAATTATGAGTTACATAGCAATAAAATAAAATCAAACCAAAACATTTGATGAAATCAAATAAATTATATAGGAAAAATTCACTCCAATATATTAAGGAGATTAAGTGTAACATTTCTAATCATAAAATCATGAACTAATCAAAATATGTTTTAAAGAATTCTAAAGGCCTAAAAATGTAATATTTAAAAATATTGGAAAGATTCTTTAATTGGATATAACACATCAAGATGAGTCCAGGATGTTCATGTTGTTTTGATTTACTGTGAATTAAAAAATTAAATGGTTATGAATTGTAATAAATTATTCTTTTAATATTAATCAATCATATATTGAAGTTTAAAAGAGAAAAAATGAAGCAAAGTAATATAACTAACATAAAGCATTACAAAGGCCACATAATAGGAGACCAAAGTTACAAATCAATTTAAGCAAGTCAATACTAAAAATTTGAAAAAATAACATAAGTTATGTGGAAAATTATATTACAAGATATTAATAGGACTTAAAGTTAAATCTTTGATTAATAAATCATCTACAGTTAAAAATGCCTCATAAAACAAGTAAAATCCAAATAGAATAAAATATAAAAAAATTTAAAAAAGAATAATTAATAGGATTTAGCTCGTCTCGATGTGTCCAATGATATGTTTTGTCTCAATCAAATATCATTTGAAATTAGTATAAATTACCAAAGTAAATAAGCATAAAAAATAACAAAATATTATTTCAATATTAAGTAAATATATAATAAATTTAAAATAAGATGCAATGAAGCAAAGTAATATCACCAATTTAAGTGTACGTAAACATCATTTATATTTTTAGATACAAACAGGAACAAGTATAACACCCTAGATTATCAAATCTATCACAAAATTAAATACCTCATCAGTAATGCCAAAATTATACAAAACAAAATAACTAAAAAAATATAAATAAATGTCAAATTAAATAGAGCTTATTGAGAAGAGTTGAACAATATTTATTTCATCTCAATTGAACCTTGTTTGTAATTATTATTTCAAAGAAGTTAAGATAAATAATAATAAATTATGATTTTAATGTTAAGTAAATATAAATGAGATAAATTCTAGTAACATAATAAAACCAAAACAAAGTGATGTAAATATCTTAAGACATAAGATTTAGAGTTACATAGTAACATAAGTGAGTCAAAGAAAAAATTTTGAAAGATGAAATAAATTATATGATAAAGTCATATAAAAATAGCTTTAAAAGCATACCAAAACTCTATAATATAAAATATTTTAAAAATATTAAAAAACAAATATTTAATAGATATAGCTCATCAAGATGTTAATGACATTTTTTGTCTCGATCAAACCCTATTTCAAATAGTACTAATTACTAAAGTAAATAAGCATAAATAAAAATAAATTATTATTTTAATATTAAGTAAATATAAAATAAACATCAAATGAGATAATTAAAGTAATATCATATATCCAAATCAAAGTAATATAAAGGTCACACAAGAGGTGAAGAAGAGCTTCATATTAGTCTAATAAGTCAAATTAAAATATTTTAAGAAATAAGATAAATTTTACATGTTATATTGTATTATATTAAAGAGATCGAGTGTAATGCTTTTGTTCGTAAAATAAAAATATTTTATAATACATGATAAACACTAGAAAATAAAATATTAAAAAATATATAAATTAATATTTAACTAGACAAAGTCCATTATGATATTCAAATGATGTTTGTTTTTTCTTGAAAAGAGCACCTCCAAAATTACAACGAATTACAAAAAAATGCACAAGCTTACATCATAAGAAATTATTATTTTCAAATTAGCTAAATACATATTAAAGTCTGAATGACATAAATTGAAGCAAAGTTATATAACAAAATCAAAGCGATGTAAGGGCAACATTATAGGATATTTGTAGCAACATAGTAATATAACAAAATTAAAAAAATTAGATAATTAGATAAATTTTAAAAAAAAAATAGAATCTGAAGTTACTAAAGAGATTGAGTGTAACATCTTTGATCATTAAATTAGGTACAAATTAAACACTCAAAAAGTGTGCCAAAATTAAAAGAATAAAATATTAAATATATATATATATATAAATATTTAATTAGATAAACCTCATTGAGATGAGACTATTAATATTTCCTTTATTTATATAGAGCCACATTTTGAATTATTATGAATTACCAAAATAAATAAAAAAATAAAAAATAATTTATTATATTAATTTTAATTAAACATATATTAAAGCTATAATAAGTTAAATTAAAGTAATGAAAAATAACAAAATTAAATCAATGCGAAGGTCACATGAGAGGAGAATTATAGTTTCATAGTAATATAACAAAATGATCATGAAATATTTGAAAAAATGACATGAATTATAAGGAAAAGTTATATTCCAACGTACATGTAGCATGTATGGAAATATCTCAAAAAATTTATAAAACTCAAGAAAATATAAAATATATTAAAATATAAAAATAAATATTAAATTTGATGGATCTCAATGGGACATGTCTAAGAACATTTGTTTCATCTCGCTTGAAATCATTTTGAATTATTTCAAATTATCAAAATAAATAATAATATATTATTATTTTTGTAAAAAGTAAATATATATATTTATTAAAGCTAATAAGATAAATTAAATTAATTTAATAGAAAAAAAAATAGAAGTCATGTAATGGTTAAATGAGATTATAATTAGACTTTTCATAGTAATACAACCAAATAAAATTAAACATTTTGAGAAGTGAGATAAATTACATGTGAAAGTTTTATTCAAAGATATTAAGATAATCATGTGTAACCAATTATCATCAATTCTACTTTGAATAAAAATGACTCACAGAGCATACAAAAATCTTAGGAAATAAAATATCCAAAAATATAAAAATAATTATTCACTTGGATAAAACTCACCATGATGAGTCTAATGATAATTGTTTTATCTGGATTGGATCTCATTTTAAGTTACAATAAATTACAAGATAGTATAAGCATAAATATTAATAAATTATTACCTTAATATTAAGTAAATATATGTTATATCTTAAGTGAGATAAATTGAAGTGTTGTGAAACCAAATTAAAGTAATGTAAATTTTACATGAGAACACATTTAGAGTTATATAGTAATACAGTAAAATAAAATAGACATTTTTAATAAATTAGATAAGTTGTATGGGTATTATTAATTCTAAGATAATAAGAAGATTAAGTGTAACACTTTTTATCATCAAATAAGGTACAAATAAAAATTAGTCAAATATTACGCAAAAACCTTAAAAAATAATTCATTTCAAAATATAATGATAAATATCTAATAGGATAAAGATCATCGAGATGAGTGGAATGATGCTTTCTTCATATTGATTAGAACAACTTTGGAATTATTATGAATTACAAAACTAAATATCATTAAAAATGAACATTTAATTTCTTAGAGTTTGTTGAGATGAGTACAACAATATTTATTTTATCTTGATTAGACCATGTTTGGAATTACTATGAATTACAATTCTAATATACTTAAATAACAATAAATTATTATTTAATATTAAGATATATATATATATATATATATATTAAAAAGAAAATTAGATAAATAGAAGCAATGTGATATAACAAAATTAAAATGACATAAAAGTTAAAAGGGAATTAGAGTTTCATAGTAATATAACAAAATAAACTTTTTAAGAAATGAGATAGATGGAGTTACATAAAATATAACAAAGTAAAATAAAAAAAATTTAAAGAAATATGAAAAATGGTGTAGGAAAGTTGCATTGTGATTTAAATGTAGATTAAGTATAATAACCTTAAACATTAATCTAATATGAATTGAAATATCTCAAAAATTATATTAAAATCCAAAAAAATCAAATATGTAAAAATATAAAAACCCATATTCAATTAGATAGAGCCTATTGAAAAAAGTCTAATAATGTTTCATTCATCTCAATTGATCGTTGTCAAAAATTACTATGATTTATAAAAATTAAATAAATATAAAATAATAGCAAATTATTATTTTATTATCCAGTAAATAAATATTAAGGCTAAATTTAGAAAAATTTAAGCAATATAATATAATCAAATAAAAGTGACATAAGTGTAACAAGAGAGTAGAATTAGAGTTTCTAGTAATTTAATAAACTCAATAAGAACTATTTGAAGAAATAAGACAAATTATGTTAGAATAGATGAGTCCAAATGAATATTTCGAAATATGTCTATATAATAAATAAATATTTAAAAATATTCCAAATGAATATTTGTTTAGATAGAGTAAGAATAGATGAGTCTAATAATATTTGTTTTATCTCAATTCAAACTGATTTGTAATTAATATTAATTTCTAAAGTAAATAAAAATTAATAATAAAAAATATTATTTTAAAATTAAGTAAATATAGATTAATACTAAAGTTAGATAAATTAAAATAAAATAAAATAAATTAAATCAAAGTGATGTAAAAGTCAGGTAAGGGAAAATATATGCATACATAATAATATGACCTAATCAAATAGAAACTTGTATTAAAAGAAGTGAGACAAATTGTATTAGAAACTTGTATTCAAAGATACTAAGAAGATCAAGTGCCATAGCCACAATCATCAAATTAGGCATAAATTAAAATTTATCATAAACCATACCAAAATGAGATAACTAAAGTAATGTAATTTAGCTAACATAAATCATTGTAAAAGTCACATAAAAGAAGATTTCAAATAATATAATAACATAAAAGATTAATGTAGAATATTTGAAGAAATAAGATAAATTATATAATAAATTACGTTCAAAGATACTAAGGAGATCAAGCATAATATTCTCATTTATTAAAATTGGGACAAAAAAAATGTCTCATAAAGCATACTAAACCTAAAGAAAAAAATATTTAAAAATATAAAAACTATTTTTTAGGATAAAGGTCATCAAGACGATTACAATGATATTAATTTTGTCTTAATTGAATCTCATTCATAATTATACAAAAACTAAAGTTAAATTATTATAAAAATAATAATAAATTATTATTTTAATTTTTAGTAGAAATATATTAACTAAAAATGAGATAAATTGAAGAATTCAATAAAACCAAACCAAAGCCATGTAAAGGTCACATTAGTGGTGATTTAAAATTACATGGTAATATAACCATACCAAAGTGAAATATTTAACAAAAAGTGATAAATTATACAAGAAATGCGCATTCCTCAATCATAAGGAGATTGAGAGTAACACCCTCGATTGCCAAATAAGCTATGAATTGAAATATCTCAAAAAACATACCTAATCTCAAAAAAATAAAATATTCAAAAATTTGAGATTGAATACTTAATTAGATAAAACTCATTAATTAGACATTGTTTGGTAATACTATAAATTACAACAATAAATAATTATAAATAAATGAATTATTATTTTTTTGTTATTAAGTTATTATATATTAAAATTAAGATTAGATAAATTGAAAAAATATATATATCAAAATCAAGGTAGTGTAAAGGTCACACTAGAGGAGATTTAAAGTTACATAACAATATAACTAAATCAAAACAACAAATTTAAAGAAATTAGATAAATTATTATATAACTTTCTATTAAAAAATAGTAAGTACATTGAGTGTAGCATCCTTGATTATCAAATATGATATGAATTAAAGTATCATTTAAAGTTGTGAAAACTTTTTATGAATTACTAAACGTTAAACTACATTGATTTAAATATATTATATTTTTTTCAATTTATCTTATTTTAACTTTAATATATACTTACTTAATACTAAAATAATAATTTCTATTTATATATTATTATTTATTTTTATGATTTATAATAATATCAAATAAAGTCTAATTGATGAGCACTATCAAATTAAGTATTCATTCTCATATTTTTGAATATCCATTTTTGTTTGGGCATGTTTTATGAGATATTTTGATTCATGTCTTATTTGACAATCAATGATTCACTCACAATCTTTTTATTATAATTAAAATGCACCTTACTCATATAATTTATTAATTTTCTTCAAATATTTTACTTTGATTTGGTAGTATTATCATGTAATTTTAAATCGCCAATCATATGACATTTACATCACTTTGGTTTAGTTTTATTGCATTTATTTAATTTATCTCATTTTAAATTTAATATATTTCTACTAAAAATTAAAAATAATAACTTTTTATTATTTATGTTAATTTAACTTTGATTTTTGTAGAAATTTAGATCGATATCTAATCAAGAAAAAGTAAATTTCATTTGACTTATCTTGATAAGCTTTGTCTAATTAATTATTCATTTTTATATTTTAAAATATTTTATTTTCTTGAGTTCTAGTAGGCTTCATGTGACATTTTGTTTTGTGTCTACTCTTAAAAATGAGAATATTATGCTCAATCTCTTTAGTATCTTCAAATATAATTTCTTATATAATTTTTTTTTTAAATATTTTACATTGATGTATTTATATTATTATGTAATTTGAAATCTTATTTTATGTGACATTTACATTGCTTCAATTATTCTCATGTTTTCATGCATGTGTGTGCTTATGTGTGCATGTGCATGTTCATGTGTTTGTGTTCGCATGCATTTATGTAGTCATGTGCATGTGTTCATGTTCTTGTGTGCATGAGTGAATGTGTGTGTGGCTCATTTTGTGTGCATATGTGTGTGTGCATGTGTGTGACTGTATGCATATGCGTGAGTGTGCATAGGTGTTTTTGTATGTGCGTGTGTACCAATTCATGTGCATGTGTGTTCATGTATGTGTATGTGTGTGTGTGTGCATGCATGTTTACATGTAAGCATGTGCATGCTTATGTGGTGTGCATGCTCTTGCACGTATTTGTATGAGCATAATTTTGTGTGTACGTGTGTGTACTAGTGTGTTCGTGTTCATGTTTGCATATAAGTGTGCATTTGTGATTTTGAGCAAGTGTGTGTGCATGTGTGTGTGTGTGTGTGTTTGTGTGCATAGATGTACTTTTGTACATGTACTTGTACATATTAGTTTTCTTGCATTGTGTGCATCTTTTGCATCCATGTGTGGTTTGTGTGCATATTTGTGTGAGTGTCTATATATGTGTTTGGGCATATGTGCTCAAAATTATGAGCATGATTATGTGTATGTGTGTGCAAGTGTGTGCATGTATATGCAAGTGTGTGTGTATATGTGTATGTGTGATCATTGTGCATCCATACATATGTGTGTGCTTTTATTTGTCTATTTATGTGTGCATTTCAATGCATGTGTGTGTTTGTGTGTGCATGTTTGTATGTGTAGGGGCAGGTGTGCGAGTGGGTGTATATGTGTTTGTATTCATTTATGTGTCTATGTGTGTGTGTATGTGCCTCTATGTATGTGCATGCATGCTTTGTGCACATGTGCATGTGTGTGTGTGCTATCCAAGCAAGGGGTTCGTGTGGGTGTGAGCATGTGTTTGTGTGTGTTCATGTGTGCATCAATTTAGGTTTATGTGTGTTCTATGCATGCATGTGTGTGTGTAAGTCTGTGTATGCATACATGGATGCGTTTGAGTGCACACGTGTGTATATTTCTTCATGTGTGTGTTCACATTTGCTTACATATATATGTGTATGTAAGCTTTTGTGAGTGTGTCTGCATGTTTGTATAAATTTGTGTATTTTTGTATGCGCATGTTTTAGTGTTTGTGGGTATGTGTGTGCATGTATGCCTGAGTGAGAATGTGTGTGTTCATACAAATATGTGTGCATAAGAATTTGAGTAAGTGTGTATATGTGTGTGTGTGCATATTATATGTGCAAGCTATTGAGTGTGCATGTGTGTGAGCACATGTGTATATTCATGTGCATGTGTGCATGAATGTGTGTGTGTGTGCATGTGCATGTGTATGTGTGTGCACATGTGTGAGCTTATGTGTGTGCATATGTGAGTGTTTGTTTGTGAATATGTGTGAGCTTATGTGTGTTCATTTGTGTGTAACTATGTAGGTGCATGTGCATATATATTTGTGTGCTTGTCTGGCCATGTGTTTGTGTGTGTGTGTGTGTGCATTGGTGTGAATGTGTGTATATGTGTTTGTGTGCATGCATGTTTGTGTGTGTGCTTGTATGTATGTGTGTGCAATTGCATGGGTGTGTGTGTGTGCTTATATGTATATGTTATTATGTGAGTGTGTATATGTCAACATGTGTATGGGTATCTATGTGCATGCATGTGTGTTCATCTATGTGTGTTTCATGTTTGTGTGTATCTGTACTAGTGTGTGCATGGATGTTTCTATTCACATGTGTGTGTTTGTGAAAGTCTATGCATTTGTTCATGTGTGTGTTGGTGTACACATGTGTGTATATATGTTTATGTATGCATGTATGTGTGTGTTTTTGTGTCTGTATGTGTGTATGTTCATGGGCATGTCTATCTATGTGTTTGGGCATATATGTGCATGTGTTTGTGTGTGTGTGTGCACGCATGCATGTCTATGTTTGTGTGCATGCGCATGCAAATGTGTGTGTATGAGTGCATAGGTGTGCATTTGTGTACATGCTTCACTGCATGCATATGTGTTTTTCTATGTGCATCTGTGTGTACCCTTATATGCTTGTGTGTGTGTCATTGTGCATGTGCATGAATGTGCACATGTGTCTGTGTATAGGTGCATGTTCCTATATGACTGTGCATATGCATGTATATATGTGTGTAAGTGAATGGGTTTCTGTTTGTGTGCATATGTGAGAGAGTATGTGCATGTGTGTGTGTCAGTGTATGTGCATGCACGTGTGCATGTGTATTGCTATAAGTTTGTGTGTGAAAGTGTGTGATTGTGTATGTGTTTGAGAGCATTCATGTGTGCAACAATGTATGCATGCATGCATGTGTCAATGTGTGTGTGCATATTTTAGCCTATATGTGTGTCTAGATTCATGCATATTTGTGTTTATATTTACATGTGCTTGTGCATTTATGTGTGTTCAAGTGTACTTGTTTGTTCATGTGTGGGTGCATATTTATGTGCATGTATTCATGTGTGGGTTCATACGTGCTTGCATGTGTGCATGCCTATAAATGTGTGCACATGTGTATATGTGTGTGCATTTTTGTGTAGGTATGACTTTGTTGTGTGCAAGTTTTTGTGTATACATACGCACTTGTGGGTGTGATAATGTGCATGTGTGCTACATGTGCATGTGTTTAATTTTGCATGTGTGTGCATGAATGTTTATGTGTGTATACGTGCGTATGTGTGTGTGTGTGTATGTGTGCAGATGTGTGCAAGCTTGGGGGTATGTGTATATCCATTTGTGTATGCTTGCTTGTGTCTGTGCATGTGTATGCATGTGTACAGATATGCAAGTGTGGATGTGTTTGTGTGTGCATGCATGTAGGTGCATGTGTGTGCGTGTAAATACATGTATCTACGTTTGCATGTGCATATGTGTGCATGCGTGTACTTGTCTGAGTGTGTTTGCATATTTTTGTTTGTGCATGTATGTGTATGTGCATGCATATGACGGTGTGCAATTATGTGTGTGTATGCATATGTACGTGTGTGCATGTGTGTGTATGGGTGTTCATGCATGCCTGTGTGTGTGCATGTGTGTGGATGCATTCATGTGCATCTATGTGTGAGTGAGTGTGGGTGTATATGTCTATGCACATGTTCGTTAGTTTATCTGTGTATGTGTGTATCATTGTGCAAGTCTGTGTGCATGCATGTGTCTATGTGTGTGTACTATAAGGGCTTTTGCATGGGTTTATAGGTGCATGTAGGGGTGTGTGTGCATATGTGTGTGTGCATGTGCACATATGCTAATGCTTTTTTGTTAGTGCATATGTGCTTATGTTTATAGTTATGTGTATGTGTCTACTCATGTCAAAGTTTTCATGTGTGTATGTGTGTGTGCATTTGTGTGCATGCACATGTATGTACTACATTAAAGTGCATATGTGTGTACGTATGTGTGGGTGTGTGTGTCTGCATGCACATTCACATGTGTTAATGCTTGTGTGTGTTTACATGTATGCATATGTGTTTATGTTTGTGTGCGTGTGTGCATGTGTTCCTACGTGTGGTTTTGGGCGTGGGTGTGAGTTTGCGTGTGTATGTTCATGTACATATATGTGTTTAAGCTATGCATGCAAGTACATGCATCTGGTTCTATAGTTCTACAAGCATGTGTATTTGTGTTCATGTGAGAGAATGTGTGCGTGTTTGTATGTTTGTACACATGCTTGCACTTGTGTTTCGTGTGGTTGTCTATGGGGGTGAGTGCATGTGTTAGTGTAGGAATTCGTGTCCTTCTACCTGTGTGTGCATGTATATAAGCATGAGTACACATGTGTGCACATTTCTATATGCATTTGCATATCTAAGTGAGTACAAATATGTGTTTGTGAGTGACTAAGTGAGTGTGTGTGTGTGTGTATGTGCATGTGTGTACATGTGCATGTGCATGTGTAAATGTATTTGTATGTGTGTGTGCACACATGTGCATATATACAAGTGCACACATATGTGTGTATATGTGTTTATGCATGATTGTGCATGCCTGTGTGTGTCTTAGGGTCTACAATTGCATGAATCTACATATGCATGCTTGTCTATGTGTGTGTGTGTGTATGAGTGTTCATGTCTGTGAGCCTTTTTGTATGTGTATGCCTATGCTTGTGTGTGTATGTGTACATGTGTGTGTGCATGTGTGTGTGTATGCATGCATGTGCATGTTTATGCATGTGCTTGGGTGTGAGTGTGTGTGTGCATATGCATGTGTGCTAGAGTGTATGTATGAGTGGATGTGTGCATCAATGCATTTGTGTGTACGTGTGTGCCCATGCGTGTGCAACTATGTGGTGGTGTGTGCATGTGTATGTGTAGGCATATGTGTCTATGTGCATGTGTGCATGTATGTATATAAGAATGTGTATGAATGTGCACACATTTGTGTGTGTGTGCATGTCTGTAGGGGTGTGTACATTTGTATATGCAAGCATGTGTGCATGTATATAAGCATGTGTGTGTATGTGTGTTTGTGTGCACATTTGTGTGTGCATTTGCATTTCCAAGTGAGTACAAATGTGTGTTTGTGTGGGTGTGTGTGGGTGCATGTTTATGCATGTGTGTTCATGTGTACGTGTGTGTGTAAATGTATTTGTATGCAAGTGTGTGCGTGTACATGTGCATATATACATATGCATATGTGTGTGTGTGTGTATATATGTGTGTGCATGATTCTACATGTATGTGTGTGTTTTAGGGTCTACAATTGTATGCATCTACATGTGCGTGCTTGTCTATGTGTGTGTGGGTGTACATGGGTGTTCTTGTTTGTGAGCCTTTGTGTTTGTGTATGCTTATGCTTATGTGCGTACGTGTGCTTGTGTGTGTGCATATGTGTGTGTATGCATGCATATGCATGTTCGTGTTTGTGCGTGGGTATGTGTGTGTGCATGTGTGCGTATGCTAGATTGTACATGTGTGTTCATGTGTGCATTAATGCATGTGTGTGTATGTGTGTGCCCATGTGTTCTTGTGTGTGTGTATTTATGTGAGCATGAATCAGTGCATGCTATGCATGTGTGTATGCATGTGTGTGTGTGTGCATCTATTTGTATTGCATCTAAGTTTGTGTGTATGTGCATATATGGTGTGTAAGTTTGTGTACATGTTCACTCACACACGTGTGTGTACATGTGCACATGTGCGTGTGTTTGGTTGTGCTATGTTTGTTATGTGTGCATGCGTCTATTTGTATATGTGTACATGGGTATGGGTGTATGTGTGTGTGTGTGTGTGTGCATGTTTACACATGTGTGTATGCAAGTCTGTGTGTCTGTGTGTGTGCTTCTGTACAAGTGTATGTGTGTATGTGTACATGTGTTTATGCACATACGTATGTGTGCATGTGTGAGCATGTTTATGTGCACATGCATGTGTGTGTGTCTGTGTAAATGGTGCATGCATGTGTGTGTTTGTCCTTTTATGTGCATGTGTTTGTATGCATGCATATGTGTACATGTGGATGTGTGTGAGTGTGTGTTGGGTTGAGTGTGTTTATGTGTGCTTTTGCATATCTGTGCATGCCTATAAGTGCATGATTGTATGTGTATGGATGTGCATGCATGTGTGTGTGTAAGTTTGCATGTGTGCATGTGCATACAAGCACATGTGTGTGTGTTTGTATGCTTTTGTTTGCATGCATGTGAGTGTATGTGGGTGCATGTCAATGTTTGCTGGTGTCCATTTGTTTGCATGTGCATGTGTGTATGTGTGCATGTCTATCTATGTGTGTGTGTGTTTATGTTTTATGTGTGCATTTGTAATGTGTGTGTGAATGTACGAGTGTGTAAACTTGTGTGTCCATGAGTGTGTGCATGTATAGATGTGTGCTTGTGCATGATGTTTCTTTTTAGGTGTGCATTTGTGTGTATGGTGCACATGTGTGTGTACATTTGCATGGGTGCATGTGAATATGTACGTATAAGTGTATGTGTGTGTGTGTGTATCTTTGTGTTTAAGCATATGTGCATGCATGTCTATGTGCATGTTTGTGTGTGTGTTCGTGCACAACCATGTGTTTCTATGTGTGCTTGCATATGTGTGTACAAGTGTGCATCTAGGGGTGTGTGTGTGGGTTTGGGTGTGGGTGTATGTGTGTGCAGGGGTACATGTGTGTTCATGTGTGTCAGTATGTGGTGTGTGTGTGTGTGTGTGAGTACATGTGTGTGCTTATGCATTTTTGTCTGCATGTGAGAATAGTGTGTGCATGTGGATGCATGTTGTTTCTTTTATACATTTGTGTATTTGTGTATGCATGCATGTGTGTGCTTGTGTATGTGTGTGCTTGTGTATGTGTGTGCATGTGTGTGTATGCAAGTGCATGTGTGCGCACATGTACTTGTGTCTATATGTGTGTGTGCATGAGTAAGTTTCTGTGCACGTGAGTGTGTGTGTTTGTCTGTGTGTATATATGTGCTTTTGTACTTGTGTGCATATGTGTGTGTGTGTGTGTGTTTGTACAAATGAGTGAATGCATGTGTGTGTTTATGTGTTTGTTTGCATGTTCGTGTGTGTGTGTGCATTTGTCAGTTTATGTACATTTGTGTGTATGCATATACATGTGTGTCCATGTGTGCCTTTGTGTGTGCTTATGTTTACACATGCATGTGTGTGTCCTTCTATGTGTGCCCATGTTTATGCATCTAAGCATGTGTGATTTCAAGCATGTGTTTGTGTGTGTGCCTATGTGCATGTGTGTGTGCATGCACTACCAATACATTTGTGCATGTACATTTGTGTGTCTATATTGTGTTTGCATGTTCATATATGTGTGCAAGTGTGTACATGGGTATGTTTGTGTGTGTGCATCTACATGTGTATGTGTGTGTTATAGTTTTGCATGTGAATGTTCCTATAATAATATATGCATTCTTATGTGTGTGTATCCATATATTTTTGTGCTTGTGTGTGTGTGTGTGTGCATGTGTGTGTGTGTGTGCATGCATGCAAACATTTGTGTGTGAGTGTTTGTGCATGTGCTTTCATGTGTCCTTTTGTGTGCTTGCATGCACGTGTGTGTGTGTGTGTGCTTGTGCTTGTGTGATCATGTTTATGTTTGTCTATATATGTGTGTGTGCATGTGTATGTGTGTAAATGTGTGTTAGCATGTTTTTCTCTGCTTGATTTGGTGTGTGTCGACATGCCTTCATGTGTGTGTATGTTTGTGTGTGACTGTGTGCATGTATGCTTGTATGCATGCATGTGTGAATGTGTGTATATACATGTGTGCATGTGTTTGTATGATCAAGTTTTTGTATGTATATTTTTTTTAGTCCATGTGCATGTGCATATATATGTGTGTGTGCTTGCATGTGTGTGAGTGCCTATACGTGTGCTTGGATATGTGCATGCATGTCTGCATATACATGTGTGTGTGTGTGTATGTTTGTGTATGCATGTATATGCATGTAGATGCATACATTTGTGTGTGTGTGAGTGCATGTATATGCATGTAGATGCATGTGTTTGTATATGGGCATTTTTGTATGTGTGCATGTGTGGTTCTGTGTGTTCATGCATGTGTTTATATGAATGGGCATAATTGTGTGTGGGTGCATGTGCATGTGTATATATGTGTGTGTATGCATGTGTGTATATGCATGTGTTCTTATGTGAGTGCATGTGTGTGTGTTTGTTTACATGTGTGTGGGTGTGTGTGCATGCATGTGTGTCTGTGGATGCATATATGTGCATTTGTAAATGAGTGTGTGCATGTGTGTTTACATTTATGTGTGTCTAATACCTGTGTGTCCATGTATACATGTTGATATGCCTATGTATAAGTGTGTATGTGTGTGTGTATGTGCACATATTTGTGCTAAGCCAATGTGCATGTGTGTGTGCAAGTGCTTGTGCAAGCTTATGTACACACACACACACGTACACATGTACATGCATATAAGCACACGCATGCACACACAAAAACACACAAGAACATTCACATGGACACTCACGCATTGACACCCACACACATACTTACACACACACACATGCACACAAAAATATACGAACACACAAAGATGCATGCACAAACACACAAACACACATGTGAGATGAACACGCATATATGCACACATACCCACAAAGTCAAACAAACATGCACACACA
Organism: Vanilla planifolia; assembly: GCA_023846275.1. Taxonomy (NCBI): domain Eukaryota; kingdom Viridiplantae; phylum Streptophyta; class Magnoliopsida; order Asparagales; family Orchidaceae; genus Vanilla; species Vanilla planifolia. The sequence continues at coordinate 342,732 of JAIUJO010000263.1, forward strand.
GATGAATGTATAGACACATATACACACATACACATACATATACTCAAACAAACATATGCACACAATTATACATGCATGTCCACACATACATACAAATGTAGACTCATATATGTACACACACATGTACACATGCATACACATGCGTACACATATGCACACATAAAACTTATGAACAAACACTTGCACACATAGGCAAACCCATGAACACAAACATGCAATCAGACACATAAACATACATACATATGCATACACACCCACATACACACATACAAACATATATATGCACACACTGATGTACACATGCACACGCACCTGTATACATACACATGTGCAACCACCCACACAAGCAAAGACTCACACACATAAACATGCATGTAAAAATATACACATGCACACCCAAATTCACACCCACACATGCAAACATGCACGTGCACACACACACACACACACAACATACACCCATAAACACATGCAAGCACCCATGCATGTACCCACACCCACACACACACCCACACAAACATATACACTTGTACACACATATGCATACATAGACACACATGCACAAAACACATGCATGCACACACAAGCATGTACACGTAGACACAGACATACATATGCATACACTCAAGCACGCACCTACACTAATGCATGTATCCATTCTCACATGTGCATGCACACACCCTCACACACTAATGCACACACACACATCTAAATAAACACACATGCATACAAACATTTGCATACAGACACAAATACATGCACTTACACGTGTACACATTCACCTTTACACATATATGCATAAAAACACATGCACACTTAACAACACGCATACATATATGCATGCACAAACTTATGCATGGTTGTGCACACACACACATGCATACACACAAACTTATGCTCACACACATGCACACACACACACATATGCACCACATAAGCACAAACACCTATATATGACCTTGCATGTAAACACACAAGTACAAACACACACACACACACATGCACATAGGCACACACACACGCACATAGGCACGCACACATGCATACATTTGTACATACACCTTCACACGCAAGCAAACACATGCACACAAAAACCCACAAACACCACCAACACATGCACGTATGCACACACACATGTACACGCACACCCGCATGCACACATACGCACACGCACATAAGCACACACAGGAAAAAAGACACATGTTCATGCATACACAAATGTAGCACACTTATATGCATACACATACATGCAACCACACATGCACACATACACACAAATGCATAAGCAATCACAGATGCACAGACTCGCACATGCATGCACTCACACATAAATGCACACATGCACATACAAAAACACACATGCATGTTCACACACACATTCACAAACATATGCATGTATAAAGACTAACACATACATGTACACTAACACATACATGTACACTAACACAAACACATGCACACACACACAAACATGCACACACAAAAAGCGCACATGCACAAAAAAGAAGACACACTCGCACACGCTCTTGTGCACACACATAAGCACACATGCACATGTACACATACGTATGCACACAATGATTTGCAAAACACATGCACACCTTACACGTGCATGCATACACACACAACATGCACACACATACACTAGTGCACAGACCCATGTATGTAAATGCACATGTAAATTCATGTGTTCACATACACACACACATACATTTGCATGCCTCTATTCAAACACACGCACACACATATATGCATATGCATGCACACACACTCACAGCCACACACTCATGCATACATGGACATACTCACTCACACTTATATGCACACATGCACACATGCTCACACACATGCACATGCACACATGCTCACACACATGAACACACATGCACACAGACGCACACACATTCACTTGCACATATAGATATATACACACACTTGCACGCACATGCACATGCAAACACACACACACACACATGGACACAAGCACACAAACACCCACACACACAAACACATGCATGCACTATAAAGCTCACCCACATACACATGTGTAGCATACAAGCACATGCACTTGCACACACAAACACCCACATACATACAAACTGGCATACACACATGTAGACACACAAATACACATGCATGAACACGTGCACACACGTATACACGACACATATAAGTACACACACACAAACCTAGATGCATGCATATGGACACATACACACACGTGTGTGAATGCACACACACACATGAACACACAAGAACACATTCATGCATGCACACACACATAAACAAACTTACAAACATACACACACACACACGAAAATACACACACATGCACTCGTGCTCACATGCATGCATATGCATATACTTGCATACATACATACATACATACATACAAACATGTGCACACATATCCATACACACACATACACGAATTCACACACATGCATACACACACTCACACATACATACATGCATATACACATGCATGCGCACACACATACACATATATGAATACCTATGCATAGACATGCACTCACAAGCAAACATAAACACATGTATATATGCACACACACACACACACAAATACACATGCACGCAAACGAACACAAACACAAATTTTCATGTACACATAAAGTCTCTCGCATGCACACATGAACACACATACTCTCATATGTACACACATGCATAAACACAGACAAATATACACTTACAAACAAGCATGCATGAACACATACCCACTTGCATACACATCAATATACACACACACACACACAGATGTATGTGCACATTTAAATACATATACATGTGTGTAGATGCACACATATAAGCACAAACTCATGCATGTGCACACACACATACACACCCACGCTCACACATGCTCAAACAAATATGCACACACACACACATGCACATGCTCATATGCACACATGCACACACTTGCACAAAAACATATGCATACATGCACACACATAAACCCATAAACATACACACACACACACACACACCTAGAAATACAAGTATACAAATCCATACACACACACACAAACTTATGCACATTCATGTCTGCACAAACACAACCACATGCACACATGCACATTCACATATACATAACCACACATACACACATATAGACACTCATTCATAGACATACACACATGCACATATGAAACCATTCACACACACAAACACTTATGTATGCACACACAAACACATGTATGCATACACACATGCACATGCACATGAACATACACACAAACTTTCATGCCAACATAAAGACACTCACATGCAAAAATGCACACATATATATGCATATGAACTCATACATAGAAACATATATGCACATGCAGATAGAGACACAAACATGCATCCTTGCACACATGCATGCACACATACACATGCACACACACATACATGTAAACAAGGACACAACATACAAGGGCATAGAAAGGTAAGCACACACACAAATAAGCATGCTTACACATGCCCACAAATGCATAAACAATCATGCTTACACACATACATGTACAAACATACATGCACATATGCACACACACGAACACACACTTGATCGTGCACATGAATGCACACACATGCACATTAAAACACAGATAGACACAGCTGTACACACATACACACACCAATGTGTGCTCTTACACACATGCATGCATGTACACATATAGTCCTGCATACTCTCTCTCACACACACACATGCACACAGACACACACACGTATGACATGCAATGACACACATATGCATGTGCATGCACCCATGCACATGCTTGCACACACACATGCATGCATGTATACATATAGACCTGCATACTCATGCACACACACATGAACACAGACACTAACATGTAAAACATGCAATGACACACACATGCATGTGCATGCACCCATGCACACACTTGCACAGACATACTCACACTCTCACACATGCATGCACACACGTACACACACATGTAGACACATCTACAAGCACTAACAGACATACACACATGAACGAGCACATACCCACACACATGCATTAGTGCACACATGTATTAGCTCACACATGCACACCAACACACATTTATATACATAGCACATGAATGTAAAAGCTCACACACACACTTGTACCCACATGTATGCCAACACACACACGAATGCAGTATTTGCACATCCTCAAACACATGCACAAATGCAGAAACATAGACATGCACATGCACACACACACACCCACACACAAGTGCACAAAAGCACGCACCCACGTGCACACACACACAAGCATATATGCTCACACATATGCACACACAAACCCACAAACACTCAAACATACACATGCAAACACACACTCACATACATGTGCACAGACCTATACACAAGTGTATACTCACTCACATACATATGGACACCCACACACACACACACGCACATGATCGTACATGCACACATAAATGCACACACACACAAACAAATTCATAGATGTGCACATGTGCACACATCCAAACATGTAAATACGCACCCTTGAGCACACTTGCACACACACATGCACAATCACATATATGCACACACACACACACTCATGCATGCATACGTGCCCACACACATGCATTCAAACATTCCCACTCATAATAACACAAATACATGCACACACAAAAATATCTATACACATGAATACACACAAACACACAAATGCACATAACACACATATGCATTCCATACATATGCACATAAACACATGCACATGCACACAATCACATACACAAACACCCACATACACTTCTAAACACACACTTGCACACACAAGCACACACATAAATACATACACATGCACACAAACACAAACCCACACATATGCAAATGCACACACACATACCATGGATGCACACACACATATCCATGTAAATACACACACACTTGTTCACATATGCATGTGCATAGCTACACAAGAGCATAGACACACACACGCACACACATGCACACATGCCTAACAACACATGCACACAATGAAACACATTTGAACACCTACATAGAAATACATGTAGACATATCCAGAAGCATGCATGCACACATAAACATGCATACACACACATGTGAGTGCACACAAGCACACACACACATAGACACATACAACCACATAACTACACAAACACATGCACACAAACATGGAGATACACATAATAGATAGTATGCATAAACACATACATGAATACACTCACAAGTGCATGCATACAAATGTATGCACATCCACACATGCACTTAAAACCACACTTACACAAATGCATACACATAGATACCCACATGCAACACATAGTATACATAGACATATACACACCAATGCATGCACACATACACACAGACAAATACACACATATACACACACACATGGGAAAAGCACAAAAACATAAACACACATACATGCACATATACACATATTCACATGTGTGCTTGCACATATGCATGGCATGCACGCATACACACACACACATGTGCACATATACACATATGCACACACACAAAAACACATGCACGTGCAAACACACACACACACACACATACACACATGCACATTCACACATAGGCATAGGTACACCCTCATGAACACATGTAGAAACTAATACTCGAACACACATAGATGCATGTACATATGCATCCACACACACTTGTGAATGCATATAGATATATATATATACACATGCACATGAACACACACATGGATAGACACACACGCACACATGCATAAATACACACACAAATGCACACACACATACATACACATAGAAACACGTATGTGCACATGTACACACATGCACATACTCACATGAATGCACTTGTGAACATCACACACATACACAAACACATGCATGCACACACATGAAAACTCATGCACATAGGTAGGTACACACATACTAACATGTAAACACACATGCACCTAAATGCATGGACACACATGCACATAAACACACAAACGTGCACACACACATGCATAGACACAAGCACAACCATGCACACATGCCAACACATACACATAAAGGTGCACACAACATGCTCATGCACACACACACATGCATGCATGGACTCACTGACACACACACACACACACAATGCTGCACACACATATGTACTCACACACACACGAACACACATGCATTTGCACACAGGCACACATACACATGCACACATACAAGCACATACATGCACCTACACACACTCTCACCCATACACACACACAAGCACACACAAAAACACAAACACAACCACGCATGTGCAAACACACACACATGCACATGAACAAATGCATGCATGCACATGTAGACACACACACACACACATATTGCACACACATAAGAACATAAACACACAAAAACACATGAGCATGCATACAAATAAATACATGACCTCGTGTAAAGAAGCACACACACTCATGCACATGAACACACATGTTCAAACTTAAATATGCACATGAATCTACACACACACACATGCATGCACACACACACAATCACGCACATGCACTCACAAACATGTACACACATAGACATGCACACACACACACATGCATGCACCACTCACACGCATGCACATGTGCACACACATAGGAGTACCAATGTTAGCACTTGCAAACGCACATGCAAACGCATGCATACACACATGCACTCACTCATACACACATCTATAAGAACACACATAATCACACACAAATGCTCACACACACATGTGCATAAATACTCACATGCACACATACACACACACATACTCACACACTCATGCACAAAAAGACACACAAGCACTCAAAGACTTGCACATGCACACACACACAAGCACATACATATACACACACATTCGTACACACAAACATAAATGCATACACACACGAATGCACACTCATACACACCCACACATATACATTGACACATAAATGCATGAACACACACCTGCTTGCTCACATCCATAAATGCAAAAACACACATAGACACATACATGCACAAGCACGTGCACAAACACATGAGTGCATGCACATACATGCATGTGAGATTGCACACATGCACATTCATGCAAACATGCAAATATACATACATGCACATACACATTTATGCACACACACACACACACAGGCACATAGGTCCACACACATACCAATAAAGAAATGCACACACTCGCACACAAAAGCACTCATACATAGACATGCATGCATAGACACACATACACACAAACACATATGTGTGCACACACATGAAAGCACACACATACCAACACACACACAACTACACACACAGACACCAATACACATAAACATATAGACAGACACCCACAAGCACCAACATATGGGTGCACACAAAAATGCAAACACACACATGCAACTACAAACTCTCTCTCACACACATGCACACACGCATGCATGTACTCAAACACACTCACATATGCAAACACACTTTTACACATGCTTGCACACACGTTCTTACACAAGCATGCACACATATATTCACATATGCATTCACATTCACACATACACACATGCACATGTACACAAACACATGCACATACACACATACACACGCACAACAACACATAGATGTATCGACACATGCACACATGCATTCACATGCATTCATATGCACACAAACTCCAGTGCAAAGACACAAACACACATACACAAACATGTATGTGGCACACACATGCACAGACAAACACATGCATGCTTTCACATGCACCTGCTTGCCCTAGCACACACACGTGCACACACATACATAGACATATGCAAATGCAAACATGCACACACGCATACACACACGCCCTCATGCATGTACACATATACACACATATGTAGAAACATGCACACACACACACACACACACCGAGATGCACATACACACTTGCATAACCATGCACCTGCACACATGCACACATACACCTACTCATATTCACACACATGTTCCCATGTGCACATACATGCATGCATGCACTCACTAATACACACATAAAACACCCACACAATTATGTGTGTGTACATACACCTACATAGACATGCACACACACACAAGAATGTAGGTGCACACACACACATATGTCCATATAGACACTTCAACACACACAGACCCACCCATCACCCACACATGCATGCAAACATAAACATGCTCACAAAAACACACATGTGCACACACTCACATGCACACACATGCATGTATAGAGCTGCACATCCACATGCACCCACATGCACACACATGCAACACATACATACACACAGGTACTTTCATGCACATGGACATGCACACAAATACAAACACACAAATAAGTAAACACACACACAACACACATACACACACATGCACACACATACGCACATGTAGACACACATGCACACGTAATCATACGCAAATTAACACACATGTGCAAATGCATGCATAGTCACACAAACATACACACACACACACACACTCACACGTATACAGATGTGCAAACACATACACATGTACACACTCACATACATACAAGCATGCATACACATGCACACATGCTCATTGGCCCACACACAAATAAGCATGTATGCACCCACACAAAGACACGAACAAGCAAACACACATACCTGCACATATCAACAAACATACACACGCACACACATGCATAGATAGATGTGTAGGAACACTGCACACACACACATGTATACACCCACACATATGCACAAGCAAACACACAAACATGCTTGCACATGTGCACACATACACACATATATGCACACCCATGCACATGCACACACTTGCATGTTGAACACACACAGATGCTTGTGCACATTCAAACATGCACACACATAGGAACACACATACAAACACACACATGACCACTTGCATGCACATACACATATGTTCATAAGCACACACAAGCATAAAGATGCACACCCAAACACATATACAAGCACATACACACATGCATGCAAAGACACACACATATGAATGCATGCATACATGCACACAGATGCCCACATATGCACAAGCACACATGAGCCCACACAGACACACATCAGCATGCACCTACATACACACAACCACAGATACATGCATGCATGTGCACACACACACATGAACACAAGTTCACACAAATACACTTACACAAACACAAACACATACGCCCATATGGACACACAAATATAAAATAAGCACACACACACTCAAATAGACAAGCACATACATGCACGTGCACATGCAAACACCCACACACACTAACATTCACAGACATGCATGCACAAACTCAAACACTGCACACACATACATGCACACACTCACACATATGCACACATAGGATTACACATACACACACTTACACTCACACAGGTATATGACGAACACATGTACACATTCACACATGAGTGTGCTCGCACAAACCCACATGCACACACACACATACACAAGTACAAACACATGCACATGCTTACATATGTAGGTGCACACACATACATACACACCCACACACATTCATATACAAACACAAACATGCATGTATGCACACACAGAGACACACATAAACATGCCCATATGCACAAACACATGCATAAGCATTATTATATGTCATACACTCACACACAAATGTGCACAACTACATACATACACACATATCTACATTGACATGCAAAAACACACACACACACACTACACGCATGCTCACATACCTAAATGCAAACACTCACAGACACATGCACAAATATGAATGCACAAACACATGCACATACACATACCCACATTAATGCATGTACAAGTACAGTCATATACACAGACAACTACACATATATGCATGCAAGCATGTACACACACATGAACACATGCAAACATGCATATGCACACACAATTATACACCTTCACAAACATGCAAACATGTGCATGTGCACACACATGCAAACAAGTGCACAGGCACACACACACACCAATAAATACATGTACACAAACACATGCACACATGCATGCATGCACTCACATACACATGAACAAAAATACATGTAGATGCACACACATGCACATGTACTTATAGAAACATGCACAATCAACTACAAAAAATATGAACATGCACACAAACATACAAAAACATAGAGGCACAAACACATCAACACACACACGCACACTCATTCATACGCACACTCATGCACACGCACATGCACACTCACACACATGCATAAGCTCACACACACACACATGCACATGCACACACCCACACCTACACACAAAAACACACACAAACTTGCACGTAAACATGCACTCACATGTGCATGCACACATAAACATGAACACACAAAAATTTACACACATCTGCATAGGCATACATCCCACACTAACGCACACATATACACACACACACACATGAACATGCACATACAAACTTACACACATGTGAATTTGCACATCTAGAAATGTTGACACACACGAACACATGCTGACATGCACATAGACACACACCCTTTCACACATGCACATGCACACACTTGCAAATAAACATGCACGAACAGACTCACACATGCACACTCACCTGTACAAAAAAATACATGCACACACACATACACATGCCCATGCACACACACACAACCATACATGTATAGACACATACACAAATGCACACATGAAAATCATTCACACACATGCATGCAAACACATGCACACACAATTATACACACACACACATGACACAAACATGCACAAATACACACACACATGCACACCCACAAACACACACATAAAAACACTCATGCATCGACACACATTTGTAGATGCACATACACACAAGTACACACATGCATACTAAAACACACATACATAAATGCAACCAAGCATACATAGACATGTACACATATATGTATGCACATGGTGATGCACTCACATAGACTTGCATGCACAACCTTACGCACACAAGTGAACATGTGTTTGTGGATAAACAGACAACTGCAAACATACACCCATGCAAATAGACACACATACACACACATAGGCATGCACACACACTCACTCAAATCAACACACAAACATTATTACACACATACATGCATAAACACATGCACATGAACACGTGGACACACACACACACATAACCATGCATGCACACCCACACACATGTACATGCACATGCACACACAGACACACTCATACTCATACACACACATGTACGTGCATGCATGCACATTTACACATGCGAACACTCGTATATATATACTCACACATTGCAGTGCACACATGCCCAAAGACACACACACAAGCATGCATGCACACACGTATGCTCGTGCACACACACATGCATGAACATGCATACATAAGTGTACCCACATACACATACATGCACAAACATGCACATAAATGCACATTCACATGCACGCATACATGTGCACTCACACACATATGCACACAGACAGAGACACACTTACATGTATAGGCACACACATGCACACACATGAACACACACACAAAAGAAAATACACACAAACAAAGCCACATATGCTCAAACATGCTTGAACGAATACACAAACAAGCACATGCTCACATATATGCACAAATCATAAACGTGTGCATACATGTACACTCGCATGCATCGACACACACATGCATACACACCCACACACATGCATGTATCCACAAACACACACACACTTAAACGCATACACTCACATGAATGCGTACACACAAAGTTTCACATGCACATACATAGAGACAAATACATATGCAAAAATACAAAAATACATGGATATAAACATGCAGACATGCTCACACAAATGTATTATGCACACACATGCACCTCCACACATACATGCACACACATGCATGCATACACATGGACACATGCATGCACAAATATATCCACACACAATCACATGCATGCACATGCACAATGACACACACACACATGCACAAAGGTGCACACACTCAAACGCACATGCCCATTCACATAAATATGCATGCACACAAGTGCATCCAAACACACACATAACTACAAACCACGCACAAATTTGTACACATCAAAATATGCATAGATACACACATGCATGCACCCATATATGCGTACATACACACAAACATGTGCACACATGCACACACACACATGTACATTAGTGCACATGCACACACACACATATATGCATGCACGAGCATGCAAACACCCACACACACACACCAACAGACAAACATTCAAACACAAGTATACTTCACATGCACAACCACACGAACAAACCCCCCCACACACACATAGACACATGCACTCACATATGCACATGCATGTAGACACACATGCACAAGCATACACACACATATTCAAACACACATGCTCACACACTCACATCCATGCACAAACCCAAGCATATAGACTCATACACACACACACAAATACAAGCACATACACACACATGCAGGCACCTATGGATGCACACACACAAATACATGTGTATGCACACATACACACTTGTGTGAATGCACTTGTACTTACACATGCACATACAATTGCACTCACACTCACAAGTACATGCATGCACACACAGACACAGGCATGCACACAGACACACATAAAGACAGACAAACACACACACACGTGTGTGTGTGTGCCCATCCACACATATGCTAGCATGTAGGAAAACATATACACATGCACAAAAGTGCATATGCAAATATGAACAACTAGTGCATAATGAATATATATGCCCACACACATGCACACATGTGCCAACACGTAGACACATTTACACACGCATACACACACAAAAAATCACACACACTTGCACACACACACACAAGCACACCCATGCACCTAAACATGTACATACCTACACTCCCACACACTTGAATATGCAAAGGCACATAAACATATGTTCACACTCACACAGGCATACCCACACAAACATGCACACACACAACCACCCAACTACTCACACACCTACACATACATTCATATATGCACACACACACATGCATGTACACACATCCATGCACACATAGACACACACATGCACTCACACACGTGCACACACACACACACACGAGCAGATGCACATTCACACAAGTATGCAAGCACACACACACACACTTGCACATGCACAAACACATAAACATAGGCACATTTGCCTACACATGCTCACACACATGTATGTACACACACTCAGACATGTAATTGCATGCATACTCATACTACACACATGCATAAACACATGCACACATATAGAGATATACACATGTGCATACTCACACATGCAAAAATACATAACTACACACACACCACCATATAAACACATACACATATATACATGCACGCACATAGACATGCACATGCATAAATGCATGTGCACAGCCACACAAATGCACACATCTACACACACATGTAGGCATTGATTCACACACATGTGCATGCAAATGCACACTCACACATGCATAATTGCACAAACATGTATATGCACACACATATAGACCAGTAGACACACTCACACATGCATAAATGCACAAACACACACACACAGAGAGATACTAGCTTGTGCATGCTAACAAACAAACAAATACCTAAACATGCACACACACAAACACATGCATGCATAAACACATACAAAAACATACCCAAACACACATGCACATATATAGGCACACACACTGGCACATGTACACACATATACACTCACCATACAAACACACAAACACATACACATGCACAAACAAACATATGTTCATGTGCACACACACACACACATGAAGACACATGCCAATGTCTGAATTCACCCACAAATATATATCTATGTGCATGTGCACAAAAACACACACATGCGCATTCACCAACACACATGGACACATATGCATGCCTGCATGCATACACATATGCATGCACACATATATGCACACACACCAACCCACATAGACATATGAACACACACACACACCTACATACATGTACAATAACACATGTACCCACAAACATACACATACAGAGAGACATAAACACACCTATACACAAGCACACTCATACATACATGTACATAGTGGTGGTCCCATATGCACACACACATACAAGCATGTATGCTCATGCACACAAGTACACACAAGCATGCACAATACAAACACATGCATAAGCATAACCATGCATGGAGCACAAGCGCAAAAACACATAAGCAAAGAAACACAATCACTGCCACACACACATACACACACATACACAAACATGCTCACACAGAAATATGCACATGCACAGACATACATGAACACACATGCACATGCAAACATACATACAAACATGTACAGACAATCGCACACTCTGATGCCCATGAACATGCATGCATGTGTGCAAGCACACACACAATACAATGATACAAGCATAAACACACACACACACAAATGCATATCACACATGCACATGCACACACAAGTAAGTATGCATGCACCGACATACATGACCAAGCACATATATGCACACAAATAAAAGCATATGCACATGCACACACAAAATAAATGCTTGCAAACACACACATGCTCGTACGCACAATCACGTACACACATAAACACGTACTCACACACACATGTGCACTTATGCACTCATACATGTACCCATGCACACACAAGCAAATGCACACGCATTAGCACACATTCTTATGAACACGTATGAACATGTAGACACACACATGCGCATACATACACATGCCCTCCCACACACACAAACACATAAGCACCCATACACGTGCAAACATATACATTCACACATGTAGATGCACAGATACACAAAAGTGCACATACTTATAGACATGCACGACTGCATAAACATGCACATAAAAACACATGCACACATGAATGTATGCAAACAAAAACATGCACACACACACATGCACAAACACAAAGACACGTGCATGGACACACACACACAATCACATGCACATGGACATGTGTACACACCTACACGCGAGATTGCATACCCGCACACATGTAGACCTACACTGACATAAGCATAGATACACAAAGACACACACACACATGCACATAGATACTTACATGCATTAACACATGTATGCACACACTTGCACACCCACATACACACACACACATACACACATGCATGCATAGAAATACACAGTAAAACCTATGCATAAATGTGCATGCACACAGGCATGCACACAACCATATAAGTGTATATACACATATACACAAACACACAAATACATAGACACACACAAACATACAAATATGCACACACACATGATAATATATACAGATTCACACAAGTACTATCCACACATAGAAAAACTTGTACATGTACACAAACACATGTACACACACAATGCAACCACACACAAAAGCACATATGAATGCATATGCACACACACACTCACATGTACACAAGCTCACACACACTTACATGTACTTGTACGCAAAGATAAAAAAATATTACACATGAACACGCATGCATGCACAGACATAGACACACATGCACTAGCAAACACACAAGCAAATGTACACATGCAAGCACATATGTATACACGTTTGCACACACACATGTAAACACCAAACCACACACACGCATGCATAATGACATGCATGCATGTGCACACATGCAGATATGCACATGCTCAAACACACACAAACCCGCACACACACATGTGCCCGTAAGCACACCTTGCACACACATATGTGTGCAAACACCTACACAAACACACACACATATGTGCATACGTGCCCATGCATAGACATGCATAAATGAATGTACACAAGTAGGTACATGCAAACACATAGAAGCACACACACTTCTACACACTCACACATATACACACACACATGCACACACACACACGTATATACTCACACAATCGCCCACCCACGTGTGCACACACATATGCACAGACACACATACACCAACACAGATATACGAGCATAAGTGTGGACATGCACATGCACATGCATATAGTTTAAAACACATAAAAACACATACCCATACTCTTGCACAAGCTAACACATGCATGCACAGCACAAACAAACACACCCTTGCACACGTATGCACACATCACACACAAATGTGCACACAACAGATAGACACATTCACATAGATAGAAGGACACAAGCACACACAGATGTATGCACATGCACACATGCTCTCATGCACCCACACACATACACTTATCAACATATGCACAAACACAAACACATGCACAAACATACACACTCTCACACATGCACAAACTTTGACACACACACACCTACATGCATGGACACATGCGTACAAATGCATGTATACATGCACTGGCTTACACAAACAACAAGGCACACACACTTGTAGCCACGCCCACAAACACAATACCACACACATGCACACATGAATACATAAAAACACACACACACACATGAACATAAAGACACACATGGATATGCAATCACTCATACACACACATACACACAAGCACACACACACACACACTCGAACACACATGCACATACTTGCATGCATACACACACACATAGACATAGACACACATTCACATGCACACACAGATGCACAGATGCATGCATGTGTGCATTCACACAAACATGCACATAGTCACATGGATATGCACATACACATGTACATCCACACCCACACATGCATACATGCATGCACACAAACATGTACACCTAGTTTACTCATAAACATGCACACACCCATATGCATGCACACACACACACACAATCACACACAAGAAAACGGACATGCGTACACATATGCACACAAATTTGCACACATGGACACACACAAACATATGTGCACATGCACATACACAAGCACACATATGCACACAAGCACTTGCTTGCTTGAATGCACACATAACATGCGAATATGCAGGCACCCACACCCACAAGAATATAGGTGCACACATGCACACACACACAGGTGCACCCACAAACACACATGCACACACATATACATGCATGCACACACACAGACAATTGAACACACACATGCAAGTGCACACACATAAAGTCATGCATATACAAACAAACACATGTGCATAGATGCACACACTTGTGCACACGCACACACATAATTTTGCATGCAAATAAGCATGCACACACACATGCAAATGCATGCACACAAACATTTACAAAAGGACACACATGCACATGCACACACCACACAATCATTCACACAAATATAGACACACACAACCACATGCATGCATAAGCACACAAATGCATACACACGCTCTTACATAAGCACACAAAAACACGTACCCACACGCTGACACAAGCAAACAACAAAACACACACTCATATGCACAAACCCACACATGCATGAACAAAGTCACACCCATGCACATGCACACACATGCACACAGATATGCACACACACATGCATGCATGCACATATGCACATCCAAGTGCACTAGCATAAACACATGCAAACACAATTACACACATGCCTGCACACACATAGATGAAAAAATGGGCACACATTCAAACACATGTGCACACACACATGAACGCATACACAAGCACACACGTAAGTAGACACACATGCACACATATACGTAGTTTCACATGCACAATCACACACACACAAAAATATAGAATGCCTACACACACATACATGTACTCTTATGTACATATACACATGCAAACACAGACACACCCCACTTACACACACACATGAATCCACATACCTTTACACACACACATGCACTTGCTTGCACACACTTGTAAACACAAAAACACAGACAAACACACATATATGCATGTATGTGAATACACACTAACATATGCACACACAGAGGCATTGCATAAACACAAAGATACATGGACACACACATATACACACACTCCTACACATGTGTAGGAATGCATACACATGGACACACATATAGAAGCACACACAACCACACACATGCACACATATACATAAGTACGGACATCCACACACATGCACACAGACACACATGATCAAACACATGCATACACACACACAAATGCACACGTACAAATGCACACATGCATGGACACACATGCACATATGTACACACACAAATTTCCATGCACACATGCATGCATATAAATGAACATAATCCTACATGCACACATACACATATACACACATATGCATGCATAAACACATGCACATATGTAAGTTCACACACACATATACTCATGCAGGCATGCACACACACACATCAACATATATAAATTCACAAAAGCATACATGCCCACTTACACACACATGTATATGCATACAAATACATCCACACACACATGCACTCATATACATAAAAACAAGTACACACATGCACACAAACATATACACAAATACATACACATGTATTGATAAATACAAAAGCACAAAATAATGTACGTGAACACACATGCACACATAATGATAGATGCACACTAGCACATACATATGCACGCATACAAACAAACACACATGCATGCACACAAATATAGACACACATACACATACATACCAACCTCTAAATATGCAAACACAAATGCACATCCATGTGCACACAGACTCTCTCACACATACACATAATGAAACACATGCACACGCACACACACACATGTAAACACACACACACATGTGTCTGCAAGCACATTTATGCACTCACACACACACACATATGTGTGTGTATGTGTGTGCATATGCAAAGACATGCAAACAAGCACACACACATGCATGCACATGAAAACACAAACAAGCATACACATACATGGTCTCTTGCATGCACACATTCACACACGCATGCACGCTTGCATAGCACAAGTACACATACCCACTCACATGCAAATGCACAAGCACAAATGCACCAACACACACATACACCCTTTGGTACACACATGCATATGCACATGCACACACTTTCAAACACACACACAAGAAGACACATAAAAATGCATACACATATGCATGCATGTAGACACACATGCATATGCACGCAACAAACAAATACCGACACCTATGTGCATGCACATACCCACATGCAAAGCTAACACAAACTTGCACATCAACATGTGCACACACACACACATGTGCATACAATGGATAATAAAGTATAATATACACATGCACACACCCATACATGCATGCATGCACATGCATATATGCTCATAAAAACACACACACACACATACATCAGCATATGCACACACACACACACACAAACACATGCATAAGCAATTACACACACATACACATACACATATTAAAATGCTCGCATACTTGCACACATGCACCATCCCAAACAAGCACACAAGTACAAGCACATACAAATGCACTCATACCCACAAACACAATACATCAAACAAGCACACAAACATACATGCATGCACACACACACTAGCACAAGCACACACACAAACATGCAAACACTCATACACACACACACACACATAGACACATGTGCATAGACATGCATGCTTATACAGACTCTCATACACACAGACATAGCCATATGCACACACACAGGCACTCACGTACACATTTACATGCACACATAGATGCGATATCACATGAACACACACACATGTACACATGCATAAATCCATGTGCACACATGCACACATATCACACAAACATGCACACATGTGCATGCGTATGAACACACACACATGCATACCCACACTCACACATGTATACATACACGCACATACAAACATGTGCACAAAATATACACACAAACATGCACACATCCACATGAATGCACTCACACACAGACACACACAAATACACACATGCACACAACATGCAAACATATACACACACATGCACATATATACACACATACAAACACACATTCATGCAAGCACATGCTTTCTAGCACACTTGTACAACACACAAACAAGCACACACCCACACATAAACTATAATACACATGTGCACACATACACACACACACATAACTCGACACTCACCCATGCATTGACACCCACACACACACCCACATATGTAGAGAAGCACATATGCATACACTCACACACACACATACAATACATGCATGCACACAAACACACACACACACACGTATACACACACACATACACTCATACACAGAAACACACTTGTGAACACACTCACAAAAATGCACACTCATGTAAATACATTACATGTATGCACATGCACACACACAAGCACACATGCAAACATGCTTGCATAAACACACACACATGCATACGCAACACACTTGCATAAGCACACATATATTCACACAAGCACATGCAAACACACATGCACACAAATGCACACACTCATTCATAAAAACTCAAACACATACACACATAAATAAAAGCACATGCACATATGCATATACATATGTGAACACAAAATCACACACTACTTGGACACATATATGTGCACACACTCACACCCACACACACTAACTTAAACACACTCACATACATGCACATGCATACACACATATACGCACATGCGCACAAACACACACTCAAAATGCATACACCCATGCATACCCTCACACATGCACGTGCATGTGCGTGCACACACACATGCATACATGCATAAATTCTCAAATACAAACAAATGTAGATATGCACACACACCCACAAGCCCACACACACACACAAACACACGAACACACAAATGCTTATGCATGAATGCATGCACACACATGTACATCAATAATCAATCTCTCCCCCCAACCCACACACACATATACACATATGCAAATATACATATATACACATGAATGAAGGCACACACACACACACACACACACAAGTACATGCACACATGTGCATTGCTGCACATACACTCACTACTATACATGCACACACATGCACATACACACCAATGTGCACGTATGAATGTAAATGAACTCATACACACATACACAAGAACATGCATGTACATGCACATGCACACAATTGCACACAAGCAAATGCACATAATCATACATAGATAGACAAGCACACCAACAAGCATATGCACACACACGCACACCCACAAACCCACACACATACATACATACATGCAAACACATAATCACACATGTGCATACATACACACAAACACATGCACACATACACACACACACACACAAACCCACACGTATTGACTCACATGTGCACACATGCAAACACATGATTGTACATGAACATGAACATATGCACACATACATACACTCAAAAACATGCATGCACATGAATATATGCACATAGGTGCACAAACATGCACCCATTCAAATTCAAGCACATTTACATGCACATGCACACACACACACAGCAGCCCACATGCACACCCACTCACTCACACTCAAACATGCATGCACATGCACACACATACAATCAAACATTTGAATACACACATATACGCTCTTGCTCCCTCAAAAACAAACATGCACATGCATACTTAGATACACACACATGTACACACATGCACATGCTCAAGTGCAAACACCTACACACACAAGCAAACTTATGCACACACACACACACATGTACATACACATAAAAATACACACACACATGCAAATGCATTCACAAACATGTACAAGCGAACACACATGCACACATATAGACAAGCACACATAAACATAAGCATGCATACACACACATACACATGCACCTGCACACACACATAAATCAGTCGAACAGGACACACCCTTATGCACATGCACATATAGAAACATGCATACTCAGACACACTAATAGAGACCTATATGCACATGCATGTGTTTAAACACACACATGTGCACATACATACACTCATGGACACACACTGATGCAAAGACAAACTTGTGCAATCAAAATCACACAAGCATTGACATGTGCACATCCACATATGCTCACACATGTACACGCAAATATGTACACAAATGAATGTACACAACCACACATGTGCACACAAACACACACATGCACATGTACACACACGTGCTTGTGTACGCACACTCACCCACTCACATCCACAACCATAAACATACATAACTGCAAACACTCACACAGTAAACACATGCACACACCCACACATGCACACAGACACACACACATATATGCTTACATGCATGCAAACGTACACACAGGTGCATGCACATGCACACAGACACATACGCGCATGCACATATGCACAAATACACACACACACACAAGCATTCATGCATACATATACAACATGCACAACTATACACAAGAACAAATATGCACACATGTGCACACACACATATAGACATGCACATGCACGAACACACACACATGCACATGCACACACATAGACATGCACGTGCACACACATGGCCATGCAAACACACATGCACCTACACTAGCACATAAACACACACATGCATTCATGCATAAGAACATGCATGCATATGGGCATAGGCACACACAGCCACACACAATGGCTCCTAAACATGCATACTTATGAAGACATAAGCACACATGTGCACATATATGCTTACACATGCTTGCATGCATACTTATGCATAAACATACATGTGTATATGTGGGCACATGCACACAAATGAACACACACATAGAAATGCACAAGAATGCAAACATAAACACACAAGCATCGACACTGACACACACAAGAGCACACACAGACACATACATACATAGACACACATACAAGCACACTAGACACACGAATACACACAAACACACACACACACACATGCATAGGTACATATGCACATGCATACATTCACTCATAAATGCACAATTACAAAAAAGTGCATGCATGCACACACATTAAAATATGCTCATGCACACACACATGTAGGCACATGCTCACAAATACACACATGCACATGCACTCACATGCACAAGTACAAGCACATATGGACAAAAACACTCATGCATGTGCACACTCACATGCACATATGCACACACACAGACACATGCATAGATTTTTGTATGCTCATGTAGTTGCACATTCACATGCACATATACTTGCATAAACACACATTCACACACATAGATATGCATGCACATACACATGAACACATGCATGCACACACACACCCATTACCATACATTCACACACATGCATGCACATGAATGCATATGCACACATACATAGGCATGCATGTACAAACACACACACACACACATGCACACACACTCATGCAAACACATATGCACACATGCAGGCACACATACACACACACACAACACATTCACATATGTTTGCATGTAGACACACAAAAATGTTCAACCAAACAAATAGATGCACATACTTCAACACAAACACACAGACAAGCATGTAGGCACATAGACATGCACATGCATACAAACATACACACATGTGCATGCTCGTGCACATGCAAGTATACATGCACATGCACACCCACACATACCTACAAAAAAACACACAAATGCATAAACATAATCATACACACATACATACATATGTGCACATGTATGCATGAACACACACATGCATATACATATGCATATGCATAAACAAACACAGACACACACGTGAACATGTGCACACACAAACATATAAACACCAATATATACACATGTATGCACATACAAACACACACACACAAGTATGCATGCAGACACAAACATCAACAAACACATATGCACTTACACACATGAACGCACACACACCCACACATGCACACATCCACACACACAAACATGTACGAATGTGCACACACATGCATGCATACATGCACACACACATGCACAAACCAACACACACCACACACATAGATCCACACACACACACACGTATGCTTGTTCTCATACACATAAACATGCGTTCACACTCACACACATACTTACGCATGCAAACACACATGCACATATGCATGCACATGTGCGTACAGAATCACACGTACATAGGTGCACACACATGCACTCAACACACACACATGCACCCTCACACACACACATGTGAACACACACACATGGATGCTCATACAAGAATATGCATGCACATATGAACACACACACACACATACTCAAGAAAAAGTGCATGCACACACACACAGTACACATGCACATATGCAAACACAAACAAGCATACACACACATACACATGAGAGCATAGCTCATGCACACAAGGATGCACACACACAAACACACATAAACATGCATGCATGATCATCGCACCCACTCATATGTGTGCATACACATATACATACAAAAAACACACATGCATGCATGCATGCATGCACACAAATGCACGCACCCACACATGCACAAGGCACACATAAATATGTGCACACACATGCACATACCCACACAAATACACATGCAAACCAAAACACACACACACACACTCATGTATACAAAAACACACATGCACACATACACATGCATACACTTTTACACTTGCACACACATATTCACACTCACACAAATAAAAACTTGCATAAACACATACACATAGTACACATGTGTAGACACATGCACAAGCATGTGCAACCACAGGCACATACACACATACTCACACATACACATGCACATACATGCATACACACAAACAAAAATGTTAAAATATACACATACACACACACACACATGGACATGCATGCACACAAACTCATGCATGGACATGCCTACATATGCTCACATAGATGTATAACCACACACACCCACACATGCTCATATGCACACTATCACACATATGCACACAAACACATGCATATGCACTCACACACATGCACACATATACATAAACTCATGCATAAACCCATGCACATGCTCACACACACACACACATGAACACACACATATACACATAGACATGCCCACACATGCAACTACATCTGGACATAAATGCATATGCACATATATGCACACATATTCAAGCATGCACAAACACATCTGCATATGCACATACACACACATGCATATGTATGCAAATTTGCACACACACACACACATGCATGTACACACAAAAGTTTAGAAAACAGACATACACATACATATGGATACATGCACACAACCACACACAAATGCATGCACATGCACACACACATACACACACTCATCACCATATGTATACACACATGCACAAACACATCCACAAGCACACACACTCCAACACATACACAAACTTTAACACACACACACACACCTACATGCATGGACACATGCATACAAATGTACGTATACATGCACACATGCATTGGTCTTCACAAACAAAAAGACACACACACATGCAGTCACACCCACAAACACAATACCACACATATACACACATGAATACATACAAACACACAAACAAATAACATAAAGTCACGCATGCATATGCAAACACTCATACACACACATACACACAGGCACACACACACACACAAACACAAACATATATGCATGGACTTGAATGCATACACATGCACACACACATAGACATAGACACACATATACATGCACACATAGACACACATACACATGCACACATAGATGCACACACGCAAGCATGCATTCACGCAAATGTGCACATAGTTGCATGGATATGCACACACACATACACACCCACGCCCACACATCCATACATGCACACACACAAACATGTACACATAGCATACTCACAAACATGCACACAAAACACACACAAGAATACAAACACGTGTATAAATATGCACATAAAGTTGCACACACATACACACACAAACATATGGGCACATGTACAAACACACACATACACACATATGCACACAAGCACATGCTTGCTTGCATGCACACACAACATGCAAACATGCATGCAACCACACTCATAAGAATATAGGTGCACGCATGTATACCCACACACACACACATACACCCACACTAGCACACACACACACGCACACTCTTATATACATGCATACGCACAAACACACACACACTTGAACAGATATGCTCATCTGCATGCGCACACACAAAAAGGCATGCACATGCAAAGACACACATGTGCATAGATGCACACACTTGTGCACATAAACAAACACAATTATGCATGCAAATAAGCATGCATAGACACATGCAGATGCACGTACACACACATGTGCAAAAACATACGCACACACACACATACACAAAAGCACACACCTGCACACAGCACATAATCATTAACAAAAATATAGACACACACACAAGCACAACAACATTTACAAGTGCATGCACATACACACACACACACGCATACACACACACACACACGAGCATCAATGCATAAGCATGTGAACACACACATACATATAAATGTACGCATGCACACAACTACACAAACACTTGTACACATACATACACAAACATGCCCATACACACGCATGTATGTAGGTACAAATGAACTCTTTCTCACACACACAAGAACATGAATGCACATGCAGACATATGGAAACACACACAAAAATGCACACACAAGCAAGTACACACACACAAGCACATGTACACCCACACCCACATATAAGCATGCACGCATACACATAGATGCACAACACAAGCACACACATGCATGCATATATACATACATACACACATACACATACATGCAACCACTCACATGCACACACACAAAAACATAGAAAACACACATACAACACTCACAAACACATGAATACAAATTCATGCACACATGTGCATGCATTTGACACACATGCATGCACCCATGCACATGCATGCAACATATACACTCATGCACACATACACACACCCACGCACACTCACCCACACTCACCTACCCACCAATCGACACACACATGTGGATACACATGAACACACACTCAGACACATGCACATACACAAACTTGCATGCATGCCCCATCAACAAATATGCACACGTACACATGCATGCCCATGCCCACACATACATATACATGCTCAAGCACAAACACACATGTAAACACAAAGGCACACACATATGTGCACCCACATAAACATACACACATACCCTCACATGCACATGCATGCACACACATGCATACACACTCATATGCATGCATGCACATACACACACACATATACACATCCATGAAAAAATACACATACACACACACATATATGCACACTAGTGAGTACAAATACACACACACATATGCACACAAGCACATGCTTGCTTGCATGCACACACAGCATGCAACCACTCTCATAAGAATATAGGTGCACTCATGTATACACACACACACACACACGTACACCCTCACCAACACACACACACACACACTTATATACATGCATAAGCGCACACACACACACACACACACACACTTGAACAGATACGCTCATCTGCATGTGCATACACAAAAAGCTATGCACATACAAAGACACACATGTGCATAGATGCACACACTTGTGCACATGCACACACACAATTATGCATGTAAATAGCATGCACAGACACATGCAGATGCATGTACACACACATGTGCACAAACATATGCACACACACACATGTACACAAAAGCATACACATGCACACAACACATAATCATTAACACAAATATAGACCCACACACACACACACAAGCACATTGACATTTACATGTGCATGCACATACACACACACACACATGCATACACACACACACACACTCATGCATCAATGTGCATGCATGTAAACACACACATACATATACATGTACACATGCACACAACTACACAAACACTTGTATACATACATACACAAACATGCCCATACACACCCATGCATGTAGGTACAAATGAACTCTTTCTCACACACACAAGAACATGCATGCACATGCAAACATATGCAAACACACACAAAAATGCACATACGGGCAAGTAAACACACACAGGCACATCTACACCCACACCCACATATAAGCATGCATGCATATACATAGATGCACAACACAAGCACACACATGCATGCATACATACATACATACACACATACACATACATGCAACCACTCACATGTGCACACATAAAAACACGCAAATATATATAAGCACAAACACACATACACACATACAACACTCACAAACACATGAATACAAATGCATGCACACATGTGCATGCATTTGACACACATGCAAGCACCCATGCACATGCAGCACACATACACCCACCCACCCACACTCACCCACACTCACCTACCTACCAACCGACACACACATGTGGATACACATGAACACACACTCAGACACATGCACATACACAAACTTGCATGCATGCCCCATCAACAAATATGCACACGTACATATGCATGCCCACACCCACACACACATATACATGCTCAAGCACAAACTCACATGTAAACACAAAGGCACACACATATGTGCACCCATATAAACATACACAAATGCACTCACATGCGCATGCATGCACACACATGCATACACACTCATATGCATGCATGCCCATACACACACATATACACATCCATGCAAAAATACACACACACATATGCATACTAGTGAGTACAAATACACACACACATATGCACACAAGCAATGCTTGCTTGCATGCACACATAGCATGCAAACATGCATGCAACCACTCTCACAAGAACATAGGTGCACGCATGTATACACACACACACACACGTACACCCACACA
This sequence comes from Vanilla planifolia, assembly GCA_023846275.1. Lineage (NCBI taxonomy): Eukaryota > Viridiplantae > Streptophyta > Magnoliopsida > Asparagales > Orchidaceae > Vanilla > Vanilla planifolia. The sequence goes on from JAIUJO010000263.1 coordinate 371,138, forward strand.
AACACACACACATATATACATGCATAAGCGTGCGCATACACACACACACTTGAACAAACACACTCATCTGCATGTACATACACAAAAAGCTATGCACATACAAAGACACACATGTGCATAGATGCTCACACTTGTGCACATGCACACACATAATTATGCATGCAAATAAGCATGCATAGACACATGCAGATGCATGTAAACAAACATGTGCACAAACATTTGCACACACACTTGTACACAAAAGCATACACATGCACACAATACATAATCATTAACACAAACATAGACGCACGCACACACAAGCACATTGACATTTACATGTGCATGCACACACACACAGGTGCATACACACACTCACTCACACATCAATGCGCATGCATATAAACACACACATACATATACATGTACGCATGCTCACAACTACCCAAACACTTGTACACATACATACACAAACATGTCCATACACACCCATGCATGTAGGTGCAAATGAACTCTTTCTCACACACACAAGAGCATGCATGCACATGCAGACATATGCAAACACACACAAAAATGCACACATGGGCAAGTAAACACACATAGGCACATGTACACCCACACCCACATATAAGCATGCACGTATACACATAGATGCACAACACAAGCACACACATGCATGCATATATACATACATACACACATAAACATACATGCAACCACTCACATGTGCACACACAAAAACACGCAAATATATATATGAACAAACACACATACACACATGCAACACTCATAAACACATGAATACAAATGCATGCACACATGTGCAAGCATTTGACACACATGACTGCACCAATGCACATGCATTGAACATATACACTCATGCACACATACACACACCCACCCAGACTCAGTCACACTCACCTACCCATCAACCCACACATACACATGCATACACATGAACACACACACTCAGACACATGCACATACACAAACTTGCATGCATGCCCCATCAACATATATGCAAACGTAGATATGCATGCCCACACACACATATACATGCTCAAGCACAAACACACATGTAGACACAAAGGCACACACATATGTGCGCACAAGTGAGTACAAATACACACATATGCACATGCATATAGATGCACATAGGCACCCACACTAACATGCACACAGACACAAACCCACACAGTCACACACAAGTGCATGTTGAACAACAAACATATACACACAAATACATAATTAAACACATAATGCATGCCCACAAACAAGCATGCTAATATATGGACAAGCACCTACACATGCACACACCTACACATGCACACAAAGAGGCATGCTCAAGTAAGCACACACATGCACAAACATACACATCCATGAACACACACAAATAGGTATACACATTCATGCACACATAAAAACATTAATAGGCACATGTATGTAGATACACACACAAGCATGCATACTTACACCCACACAAAAATGCTCATACACAAGTATGCACTCACATAGACATCCATACATGCACACACACATCTACACACTAAAACACACTTGCACATAAGCATGCACAAACACATACATGTCCATGAAAATATGCACACAAGAAAAAATGCATATTGCAAATGCACATACACACACAAAGGCACCCAAAATCACTAACTCATAAATACGCTTACACATGCACACATGCACTCACACAAGCACACATACACATGCATGCACATGCACCAACCCACCACATCCATGCAAAAATATATGCACACACACACACATATAAAAACACCCCCACACACATGCCCAAGCACATAGATAGATGTACACATACACATCACCACACTTGCATGAACAAACACATGCATACTCACATGCAAACATGCCTACACACACTTACAAACACATATACACACAAGTGCAAACCTCCACGCTCACACACACAATCACACAAACGCATGCGCATACATGTGAACATAAACATGCAAATACATACACACATATGTATAGACACATGCACACACAGCTATACACACTCAAGCCCACAAACATATATACACATGCATAGACACACACAAGCACACATGTTCATGCACACACATGCACATATTCATGCACACACACATGTTTGCACACATACACATACACATACACATATGCAGACACCCACACACTCAAATGCACATGCACACAAGCACACTCACATACACACACAAACGCACACATGCACTTGAGCAAACACGCACACATGTACATGCACACCTACAAAAACATGCACACTTCCACACAAAGATACACAAATAGACAAGCAAACACATACACACATATGCACAAGCTCCCACAACCACACAAGCATACTCACCCATGCATACATGCACACACACACACACTTGCATACAAACAAATACATATAAGCATGTAAACACTCACACACACACATCCACATTGGCACATAAGTGCCCAGAAGCATTAACACACAAGCATGTATGCATGCACACACATCACACTTGCATCAACACAAGCATATGCATATGCACACACACACACATGTATATCCATACACACATACTTTTGTACACACACACACACACACACACACTCACATGCACGTAGGCACACAAATACACACACACTCACATGAACATGCATAAACATATGCATGCCTATGCACACACATGCACATACACATGCATGCATAGATACAAACAAACACACACACATGGTCACCCATATCTACACAAACATTCATACACATATGCACACACAAATAAATGCACATGTATAGGCAAACACACTTGCATGAACACTCCAATGCACATGTACACACACATGCATGAGATGAAATTAAGCACAATCACGCATGCACGCATTAACACATACACAAATATACATGCAAGCAATGCACACATACGTAATGCACATGCATACACACACATATGCTCCCACATATACACGTACACATAGGCATTTACACACCAAAACATGCACACGCTCACACACATGCACAAACACACATACACACACACATGCACACATGCGCATGAATGCACATATTCACAAACACTAAATTTCTCATACTCACATGTACAAACATGCAAGCCAATGCACCCACACACACACACAAAAATGTGCATTCTCTCCTACAAACACATAAACACATACACAAGCATGCACATAAAAGCATAACTAGAAACTTGCAAATAAACATGCACACATGTAGACATACACACATGCACAAACACATGTGCAAGCATGCACATAGGAACACACATATTCACACATAAGCAGACATGCACATGCATGCAAACACATGCACACACCAACACACTCATAGAAGCACATACACAGATACACACATACAATCACGTGCGCACAAACTCACACATGTAAAAATGAACATATGCACATTTATGTGCATGCAGACATCTACACATAAACACATGCACGGTTAAACAAATACACACAAGCATATGCTCATCCAGACATGCACATACTCTTTTACATGTATGCACTAGCATACACATGTACACATGCACACACATACACACGTGCACATATAAACACATAAAATACACAAACACACATACACACACACTCACATAGACACAAATAGACATGCATGCATACATGCACCTAGATATGAAGACACACAAGCACATTAACCCACACACAAAAATATGCCTATGAGTACATACACACACACACAAAAAAAAAAAAAAAAAAAAAAAAAACACACAACAAAACGCATAAACACATATGCACACACACAACACAAACATACACACACATGTGCACATGTTCAATCAAACACACAAACATACACACACAAAGGTACATAGAAGCATGCACATAATGACACATAGAGGCACACATGTAAATAGATGCATAAAAACACACACAAACACACATAAGCACACATATGCACACACACACACACACAAGAACATGCACACACAAGCACAAACATGTATGCACATATGCACACACACACACACACACGAACCCACGTGCACCCATAAACATCCACAACCACAAACATATGCACACACACATATACACATAGACATGTAGACATGCACACATAAACATACTCACATAAGAAAACATACATGCACGTACACCCACACACACTAATGCTCGTATATACACTCACACACAACTATGCATAGACACTCACACATGCGTATGCACACTTACCCACCTACACATATACATGAACGCATGTGCACATGCACAAGTACATAAAAATATGCTTATGGATGCACACACAAAGCCAAACAAACACACTTGCATGCACATGAACACATACATGCATGCACATGACCACACATGCATGCATATGTTTGTAGACACACAGACACTTCACACATATGCACACATATAAGCACACATGTAGGTAAATATATACACACTTTAACATGAACACATGCAAAGATACACATGCACATAGATATACACAAGCACACATGTGCACACACACACACAAATGCACATAGTCTTACACATGCATAGATGCACACATAAGAACACAAATGCATGCCCATTTAGAAGGCACACATATATACATATGCATGTAGGCATGCATGTAGACACCCACATGCTCACACCCAAACATACCCATGCATGTAAGGACATACACGCAAGACCACCCTCACATGCACACTCATGCACACACACAAGTACTTGCACCATGGAAACATGCACACATGACAACAAACACACACATGCACATGCATGCAAACATGCAAATGCACACACTCATGCCCACACACACGTGAATGCTCACACACATGCATGCACACACTCCTATAAGCACAGATACACAAGCATGCATGCATATGTAATTGCATGCACACACATGTAAATGCAGACACTTCCACAAACACATGACAACAAACACACATGCATGCATGCACATGCACACTCACACTGACATGTAATAATGTAGAGACACGAACATGCACATGCACACACACTCACACACACATAAGCACACACACGCATATATGCACACTTGTACACACTCTCTCTCACACATATTAACATGGATAGATGCACACATACACACATGCATGCATACATAATCAATACTCATAAGAACATAAAAACACATATGAATGTAGGCATAATATACACACTCATGTACAAACAAGTACATGTACACACATTGATTAAGACACATGCATGGACAACATACTCACACATGCATGTGAATGCATGTACATGCACACACACAAATACTCACACACATGCACATGCACATGCAGACACACATGCACATGCACAAAAAAGCATACACACAAGCCGACACACACAAGCACACATACACTCACACAAGCACACATGCACACACACACACACATGCACACAAACTCACACATGCACAAACACACAAACATACACACATGTGGGTGCACACACACCTGGTCAAACAAATGCACATGCACACACATGACCACACAACCCATGGACCCACAAACACACATGTGCCCATGTGCTCACCTACACATACACACAAACACAAATACCCACACACAACCACACACATGAACACATACTCACATCATGCACACACTTATGTACATGCAAATGTGTGTGCATGCAAATGCACATATGCAAACAAACACACACACACACACACTCACATATGCAAGCATGCAAATGCACACACATACACACATACACAAGTACCCATAAACACGCATGCACATAGACATGGATGCACCCAAATGCATGCACACTCCCACAGGTACATAAACACAAACATGCATGCATACATAAGTACACATGCATATACCCACATACACAATCACACAAACACATAGCAACAAATATGCATGCATGTGTAACAATGCCCACAAATGAAGACACATATGTACATGCTCTTGCACACATTCACATGCACTAATATAGGCACACACATGCATACACACCCACACACACACAGATGCACAAGGATGCAAACATACAAATAAACACATACACGCACATAGAAAATCATGCACACACATGCACCAACATATGAGCATATACAAATTCACAAACATACCCACCATTGCACATGGTCACACATACCCAAAACCATTTGAACACACACATGAATGCAAATGCACACATATAATGGCACACATGAACACACATTCACACACACTAAGATTCATGCACATACAAATATACCTACATATGCACAAATGCACCCACACACTCACTCAAATGCTCACACACATACACACACAAACAGACACACACACACACTTGCATGCACACAACCACACATGTGAAAACACACTCACATACTCACACATGCACAAATACACACACACACACACACACAAAACTACTGGCACATACACACACACATTTGCACACACATGCTTGCACACATATACTGACATGCATAAGCACACAAATGCATACACATGCTCTTACATAGGCACACACAAACACATACCTACACACTCACACAAGCATAAACAAAAACACACACTCATATGCACAAACCCACACATGCACACAACCATATGCATGTATAAATGAACACACATGAACAAAGTCACACCCATGCACATGCACACATGTGCACATAGATATGCATGCACACAAGCATTCATGCACATATGCACTTCCATGTGCACTAGCGCAATCACAAACACACACATGCTTGTACATATACCATGCACACATGCATGCACACACACACATAGATGGACACACACACGCAAACATGGGTGAATGTTCACACACACACACTCATGCACGCATGCACGCATACACACATGCACACACCAACACACACCCCACACACACATCCACACACACACACATGTATGCTTGTTCTCTCATACTCAAATTCACATACAAACATGCATGCACGCTCACACACATACTCATGCATGCAAACACAAACACACATGCACACATGAATGTGCATGCATGCACAAAATCACAAATACATAGGTGCACACACATGCACACATTTGAACACACACACATGGATGCTCACACATGAATATGTATGAACCTATGCACACACACACACACATGCACACACACAAAACAGATAGGCACATATGCAAAAACAAACAAGCATGCACACACATGTGCATGTGCACAACACATGCACACAAGAGCATAACTCATGCACACAAGAATGCACACACACAAACACACATAACACACATGCACGCTCATCGCACACACTCACATGTGTGCATACACACATACATGCAGAAAAACACATGTACAGACACATTCATGCATGGGCACAAATGCACGTACCCACACATGCACAGACACATTCATGCATGCACACAAATGCACGTACCTACACATGCACAAGACACACATAAATATGTGCACACGCATGCACATGCCCACACAAATACACATGCACACCCTAACATACACACACACTCATGTACACAAAAACACACGTGCACACATTCACATTCATACACTTTTACACTTGCACACACACATTCATGCTCACATAAATAAAAACTTGCACACACACACACGCACACACACATACACATAGTGCACATGCACAGACACATGCACTAGCAAGTGCAACCACAGACACTTACACACATACTCACACACACATACATGCATACACAAAAACACAAATGTTAAAATACACACATACACATATGCACACATGCACAAGCATACATACACACTCATGCATGGATATGCATGCATATGTTCATGTAGATGTATAACCAAGCACACTTACACATGCTCACATGCACATTATAACACATATACACAAAAACATATGCACATGCAATCACACACACACATATACATAAACACATGCATAAACATATGCACATGCTTACACACACACACACACTAACACACACACATGCGCATAGATATACACATACATGCAATCGCATATGCACATTAATACACATGCAAATACATGTACACATATGAAAGCATGCACAATCACATGTGTAAATGCACACATACACACACACATGCATATGTATGCAAATATGCATACACACACATGCATATGCACACGCACATGCATGTAACATGCATGTTCACACACACACATACATATACAATCACACATGCTCATCCATGCACACACACACTTACACAAATAGTCACTAACAAAAAAAATATTGGCACACATAGAAATACTTACACAAGCATAGCTGCATAGATATATGCACTAACACATTCGCACACATACATACACATAACCAGATGCACACACACGCACACAAGCACCAAAACACACATATAAAAAACACAGACACAAACACATGAATGCACACATCTATACACATGAGCTCACACTCACATGGATAGTCTCACATGTACGAACAAACACAAGCTCTCACACACACATGCATGCATGCTTGCACACATGCACACACACACACACAAATAGACACTCACATATGCACAACCCAATAACACTTGCATGCACAAACAATTACACATACATGCAAACACAAGCATATGCACTTATGCACACACATGCATAGACACACATACATGCATGCACAAGCACAAACACACATGCACACATGAATAGAAATACAAACACGTGCATAGATATGCACACATACAAACACACATGCACTCACACATATGCATAAGCACACACACACAGGGATGACCACATGCATAGTACACAAACACATACACACAAACTCACATGCATACACATATGTGTGCTTCCACACACACACACACAATGGCTTATGTACACACACATACATAGAATGACTCATGCTTGTATACACACATACACATACACACATGCACAAACACATGCACACATTGACAAACATCAACATGCACACACACACACACATGCATAATCATGCTCACATGCACACTCACATGTGCACGCACACATATACACATTCCTGAACAAATGCAAAAACATGTACATATACTTGCAAACACACACATGAACACACATATACAAACACATGCACATGCAAGCACACACACACACACATGCACATGCAAGCACACACACACACACACACACTCCTGAACAAAAATACGCACACACAAACACATATACACATGCACACACATGTATTCCCACACACACATGTATGCCCACACACACATGAGTATGCACACAAACGCACATGCACACACATGCACATGAATAAGTACACACACATGCATACACATGTGCACATATACTGACACATAGACATGTACACACACACACACACATGCATTCACACAAACAAATGCACAACCATGCGCACACATGCATGTAGAAACACATGCACGTATTTGTAAATGCACATAAAAAATGCACATACTCGCACACATGCATGCTTGCACACATGCACCTACACACATGCATGTGCAGAGATACATAAACAAACATACAAATACACATGTACACGCACACGCACACGCATGGACACACACATACATACACACTCAAACATGCACACACATAGGCACCTACACACACAGATGCATGCACATAAACACATACACACATGTGCGAATGCACATACCCACCCACACAAACATGCATATACATGCACACACACACACACATGCACACACACATGCATATGCATACACATGCCCACAAATATACACACATGTACACACACATAGACACAGTCACAGTGTACATGCATAAATGCCCTCACACACATGCACACACATATCCACGTGCATGCACGTATACTTGCACACATGTCAAAAGGCATGCAAGCACTTGCGAATAACTCACACAAATGAAAAAAAAAACTCATACACACACATGAACACACATGCATGCATGCACTCATGCATATGCATGTACACACATGCATACATGCACCAACAAGCTGATAATAATGCACACACACACACACAAACTCACACATGCAAGTAAACACATGCAAACCCACACAAGCACATCAATGCACACACACCCAAACATGTATACTGACATGCACACACAAGCACACATGAACACACAAAGACAGACTCACATTCTTATGTAGACACAATGATATGCTCATACACACACACATACATAGGCACACACACAATGACAAGTGCACACACATGCACATATGCACACGTGCACATATGTACACAAACACACATGCACAAACACATGCATGCATGCACACACACACAAGAATACATAAGGGAATGCACATGCACACAAGTGCAAATAAACACATATTCACATGCGTGCATTGACATGTTCATACACACATAAACAAGCATGCAAACACATGCACACATACACACACACACACACAAGTGCATATACATAAGCACACACATACACTTGCACACACACATGAACATGCACATAGGCTTATAAGAAAATGTGCATGTGTGCACACTCACACATGCACAAATACATGAACACCAACACACACACACACACATGCTTGCATGCACATGCATACACACACATACACACTTTTATACACACTCACACTTGTACACAGGCACACATGTACACAAACGTGTGTGCACATGTGTGCGTGCTTGAACAAGTATAAATACATGAACACATAAACACACACATACACATGCACATAGACATACACACAAAAGTACACAAGTGCACTTATACACATGCACAAGCACATGTATGCATACACAAGCACACTTACACACACACTCACATACACATACAAACACATATGCACAAACTCATGCATAACGCATGCATGCACACATAGATAGACATAGGAATTCATACACATAACAAGTACCCATGCACACACATGTCTATGTGCATGTGCACAGACATATGCATTCTCATAAGTGTGCACACACATGCACATATCCACACACACCACCCACACACACGAACACACAGACGTGTGCTCCCACCCACTCACACACATGTGCACATATGCACAAGCACACATGCACACACAAAAGCATGCATGCACCTACACATATAGGTATCCACACTCATGCACACACCAACGTGCACACACACACATGTACATAGGCACATGCATGCACACACACACCCAAATACACACACACACACATGTACACACATATGCATAAATGGTAACACAAGCAAACACAAGGGAGGTGCATAGCCAAACAAACACAATTGCATACACATTAACATGTGTTCATATACAAAAGCATACAAATGCATATACACACACACACACACACACCCCTATGCACACATGCACATATGGACACAAAAACACATACTTGCACATAATTGCATACACAAATGCATTAACACGAACAAACACACACACTGATGCACATGTAATGCATGCATGCACACATATGCAAGCTCAACACACACACACTCACACATATGCACATAAGAAAATATATATACAGACTCACAAAAATAGACACATGTATGTAGGCGTGCACATGCACACACAAGCAAACATACAAACATGCTCTCACACATATATGTAAACATGCACATACACAAATGCATGCACGCACTCACACACATATTGACACATATGCTCATACACACACATGCACATGCACACATACACAGTAATGCTCATGCATCCACACACATTAGCATTAATGCATGCATAAACACAAATGCAATCACACAAGAACAAACACACACATGTACACATACACACATGTACATGCAAGCACACATGCATGTACCCATGCACATACGCTCAAATGCACAAGCACACACATGCATGCACACATATGCATATCCATATGCATGCACATGCACATACATAAATGCATAGACATATGCTTATACACATGCACACCAACAAATGCATGTACACAAAACCATAAGCACATGCACACTCATGCACACGCACATGCACACATTCATGCACAAACACATACACATGCATAAGTATGCACACACACTCTCTCACACACATGGCCACACATCCACCCACATGCACACACATAAATATGCACATGCACGCACACACATATGCACCACCATGTACAGACATGTAGGAACACACACATACATGCACATGCTCATATACATGCACAAACATGAAAACACAAACAAAAACACCCACACATGCATCCACATACAAGCACACATACTACAAGAACAAACACACACACATACAAGCATGCTTGCATGAACAAAAATTCAAGCATAAATACAAAGATGCACAAACACAAACATAAGCACACACACACACATAGACACATGCACACATGCATGTACATAAGAATGTATACACACACATGCATAAGAATATGCACACACATAGATAGAGACATGCACATTACCTGCACACACCAGCATGCACACCCTTCTAGATGCACACACACACATATATGCACACACATGCACACACACACACATGCACAAAGACATGAAAACTCCTATTCACACACAACCCCAGACCTAAAAACTCACAGACATGCACACAAATATGAACACATGCATATACACACACACATGCATGAACACATGCACACAAACACATAAACACGCATACGTACGCACACTCATATGGATGCTCACGCATACACACATGCATGCTCACACATAGACATTTACACATGCCTGTAGGTGTACATACTCATACATGAACATGCACACAAACCTATGTGCATGCACACACATGCACACTAGAACAAAAGCATGCACATGTACACACACTCTCTTTCATACACACATGTATACACACATAAACATGTACACATGCATGCATATGTAAGTAGACATTCACACACACGCACACATGTGCATGCACACACATGCATAAATTGAAGCATTCGCTTGTGCACTAGCACACATACACATGAAAACACATAAGAGACCACAACATACAAACAAATGGGTACACACACACACATGCACATAGACATGTACACCTACACGCACACTCTCATACCCTGACAGGAACACACCCACACACATATGCATGTGCACGAACACCCTCCCACCGCACACACAAACAAATGCATAGGTGCATGAACAGATAGACATGCACATAGACATAGATACACACACATGCACACATGTACACATGCACTAATAGATTCCTGTGCTTCCAAATACATAGATGGTCATGCACGCACATACACTCACAAACATACACAAAATCACACACACACACCCAAATGCTTGTACACATGCATTCATGCACATGCACACAAACACATGCAAACACTAATATACAAGTATTCGCACACAATGCACACAAACATGCACATGCATTCATATACACAAATGTGCATAGATAAAGACACACATGCATACATGCATGCATATATGCATGCACCCACATGTGCACTCACACTCATGCACATTCACACATGCTCATAAGCACCCAAACACATAAACATGCAATGACACAAAAACACATGAATAAGTACACACAAGCACAAGTACACACCTATAAACACACACACCCAAACACATGCATCTATGAATGCACAAACACACACATCAAACATACATATACACACACACCAACAAGCATATGCACATATACACACTCACACACTTGCATGCATGCACACACACAAAAACACAACCACACGTACACACATGCATGCACATGCACACCCATCTACATGCACATACATGTACGCACACATGTATAAACACAAGCACACAAACATGCATATGGACACCCACATACAGTCATAAATGCATGCACAAACTTTCATGGACACACATATAAACATAGATGCACTTGCATGCATACACACATGCACACACACACAAACTCACATGCATGCATGCATGTAATCTCACACAAGCACAAGCACACATGCACACACATGCATGCACACTAATTCTAGATGAAATGCAATGCCATTGCATCTTACATGCACACATAGATGCACATAGACAAATAGAGACACACACATATAGATGCACACACATTCTATAGTCTTTGTTGCAACAAACTTAAACAACTATAATATACCTTGAGATTTAACTAAAATAATACTATGCTCAATAGGGAATTCGTAATGTTTTTCTTGGCTTTGTGATCATTACATCAAATGGTATAATATTCTTTCACTTAAGGATTATAAAACCAATATTAGAATTAAATATATAATAGTAAAGAAAATATAATATTAATGAACAAACCAAGTTATATAATATTCAACATTTTAACATGCCCTAATTAATTGTTATACTTCCTCTAAATTCTAGCCTACACTCTCCTTGAATTCTAAAGCTAAGTTTTTCCCCTTTGTGTAACCATTCAAAGGGTTAATTAAACCAAAAATGAATCTAAGTCTATAGAAGACTTTGTTAGATAATGTCTTAATAAAAATATCAATTAATTAGGTAGAATATAGAATAATTAACAATTTAATCACTTCTTTTGACACGTGCTCTCTAAAAAACTGATATCATAAATTTATGTGTTTTGTTCTTTAGTACTAAATAGGATCTTTGATAAAACATTTGTACTTGAATTATCATAAAAGATTAAAATTTCTATAAATTGCAAGCCATAATCTAAAAATTATTGTTTAATCCTTAGAACTCGAGCAACATAATAACATATAATAATGTACTCATCCTCTGATAATCATGTCACATAATTTTGTTTTGAATTAGCCCATTAAATTTGTGAACCATCAATCAATTACAATATACCAGAGGTTCTCTTTCTATCAGTCTTACTACCAACAAAGTCAACATCTATGTAGGTTATCAAAAATAGACTCAAATCTAAGGTACCATATGCTTAGAGCCTTAATTCCTATAATATATTTAAAAATATGCTTGACGACTTATAGGTGTGATTCTTTAGAACTAGTTTAAAACCTCACACACAAATCTATACTAAATATATTATTAGGAAAAATTGTAGTAAAATATAATAATGATCTAATAATTCCTTTAAATAATTTTGTATCAATAGGATTTTTAGCTATATCTTTATGTATGATAGTGCTTTTACTAATGCGTGTCTTTCTTTGCTTCATGTTCTAATCTTTAAATTTTTTAGCAACTCCATCAAATACTTGGTTTGAAAAAAGAAATTCCTTCACTTATTTGATTGTCCTAATGTCTTATGAAGAAGGTTAGCTCTCCTATCGCACACATTTCAAATTTAGTTTTTGTTAAATTAGCAAACTTCAAACACATCTCTTTATTGGAAGCTCCAAATATTATGTGATGCACATAAATTTGAATATTAATTAACTTCAACTAAATTTTTAATAAATAAAGTATTATCTATCTTGTCTCTACAAAAACTATTTGACATAATAAAAATGCACAATCTTTCATACCAAGTGCTTTGAGCTTGCTTCAAACCTTAAAGTGCCTTCTTAAGTTTATAAACATGATTTATCTTATCATGTATCTCAAATACTTAGGGTTATTCACCATGCACTTCTTCATTTATATATCTAGTTAAAAATGTACTTTTAATATCTATTTTGTATAATTTTAGTCTTTTGTGACATGCATAAGTAAAATCCTATTTTTCACAAGTCTAGCTACAAGAGCAAATATCTCATCCTAATTTACTCCTTCAACTTAATAATAACCTTTGGTTACTGATATAGTTTTATTCTTAATAATTGCATCATTTTCATCTAGCTTATTTTTGAACACCCATTTTGTATTAATGATGATTTTATCATTTCACTTAAGTATAAGATCCCAAACTTGAATTCTCCTAACTTATACCAACTCTTTATTCATTGTAACATTCTAGGACTCATCTTCAAAAGCATTTTCCGTAAAACTTGGTTCAAAATTAGATACAAATACTACATGATTAAAAGAGCTTCTAGTCCAAACTTTCTTGCTTACATCTCTTATGATCATCTCATTAGGATGATTCTTAGAATGTCACTTGTTAATATTATTTTTTTCTTTTTGTTTTGTTCATTTTTGTTAAATAATCCTCCAATTTTTCTCCTCTAAGACTTAAATCTTTTAATTCATTAAGATGATTATCTTTATGATGACTACTAGATAGTTTAATAAGGGATCTATCAAACTTAACATGGAGTATCTCTTCCATAACTAATGTTTTCTTATTGTATACCCCAAAAACTCAACTAGTGAGTATTCTAAAAAGACTCCTTCATCAGACTTAGCATCAAACTTATCTAAATCTCTTTTTTATTATTTAAAATGAAACATTTGCATTTAACCAAAAGACAATGAGAACCTTGGGCTTCTTATCATAATATAATTTTAAAAAAATATCTAAAAAAGGTTTATATATTATTTTATTAAAAATATAATAG
Organism: Vanilla planifolia; assembly: GCA_023846275.1. Taxonomy (NCBI): domain Eukaryota; kingdom Viridiplantae; phylum Streptophyta; class Magnoliopsida; order Asparagales; family Orchidaceae; genus Vanilla; species Vanilla planifolia. The sequence continues at coordinate 387,305 of JAIUJO010000263.1, forward strand.
GTAGTATTAACTACCTCTACCCAAAAAAGCTTTTGAAAATTATACTCATTAAGCATAAATCTTGTGACCTCAAGAAAGATTCTATACTTTTCCTCAACTACACCATTTTGTTAAGGATCCAAAGCGAAGAGAATATATGCAACACTCCATGCTTTTCACAAAAGTCATCAAATAGTTCATCATTGAATTCCCTTCTATTATCACTCCTAATGTAGAGTAAACTAAATGCATGCTCTTTTTCAATCATAATAATCAATCTTATAAGTTGTTTAAATGCTTTACTTTTATTTCTAACAAAAAGAACCCATATAAACCAAGTTAAGCCATTTACAAATTCCACCTCATATTTGTTTGTACCTAAACTCACTAAACGAATGAGATCAAATAAATCTAAATGAATTAAATTTAATAGTTTTTTAATTGTAATATCCTTAAGTGGTTTAAATCTCTCTTTTTCTATTTTCTTAATTGGCATGGACCACATAATTTGTCACTTGACCTGCTAAGGTTTGGCAAATCTCTAATTAGGTTAAACTTTAAAAGCGTTTCAAAAAAAACTTTTCAAAGAGAAAAAATCTTTTATGCCATAAAGTAGAATTGTTTCTAAATTTGTAATAAGAAGAAATATGTCCAATTCTTATGCAATAATTATAAACTATATTTGGAGTAAAAGAACATGTAACATTTTGAGCATAAGTAATCTTATGAAAAAAAGTCTTACAATGAGTATTTAAATTTTTTGAATTATTTAATTGTCTAACTAAGCATTTATTTTTTATAATAATAGAGGTTTTTCAGCTCTCTCAATCTTTATCTCATACAAACAATTAACATTCAACTCATTCACATACTTACACAACCCCAAATAATTTTCACTCTTTTTTTAATTTAAGATATTTAGAAGCTAATTTTTGTACTTAGAGCATACATTAATATACAATTTTTTATAATAAATCGTAGAAGAAGATGATGAAAAGGATAAAGAGGAACAGACCTCATCATCTAATGATGTAATAGGAACATTATCCTTTGTCATAAGATAAATTAAACTCTCTTTTTATCTTCATAACTAGAAGAACTATCTAAAAGATCCCTTGATAACTTCATAGCTTTCTTCTTCTTCTCCTTCTTCTTCTTCTTCTACTTCTTCTTTCATTTCTAAAACTTCTTAACTCTTTTCTTATAGTGGGAGCAAATGGTCCTTATATGCCCAAGTAATTTGCATTAGAAACAAATTGTTTTTTTCATAAGAAATAGTCTTTCTTTTTTATTTCTTATTGTTGCTAAATCATTTACCAATATTTCTTTTATTATAGAATCTACATAAAGCTTTTGAATTAATAGCTACCTCACTTGAGATGGAGAAAGATGTGTCATTAAAAACAAATCTTCCTTCTATTTTTTTCTTTTTAAGCCACAAGTTCTTCATCCCTTCTCTTAATAAGCTCAATGTCATTTGTAAATAGTTCACCTAATAACTCATCTAAGGACATAACAAAAATATTTACTTTTCTTTCAAATCCATGATCAATGGATCATATTATGGAGGAAAAAATTGAAGAATCTTCCTCTCCTATTGACAAATAAAAAATTCCTTATAAAGGTTAGATAAACAACTAATAATATTTATAAATCTTATAAATATAGCCTTAATACTCTCATTCGTATTCATCAAAATTAATTTGTACTTATGAACAAGTATGTCGATTTTAATCTACTTAACTTGAAAAGTACCCCTGTAGGTGACTTCAAATTTAGATCAAATATAATATGCCATTTTCAAGTTTATGATTCAATTATGCTTGAAAGCACCCAAACCACAACATAAAATATTCATAGTTTGAGAATTTATTTGAAACTTTATGTTTCTCCTCAAGAGTAGTTATCCTAATGGCTTTCTTATGTATTCTCTACCACTTGTCTTAGTTTGAAGCTCAAATATGATTTTAACAATATCCCAAATTTTGAAACCAATAGAATCTAAAGAAAATAAAAATTTGTATTTAAAAAACTTATCAATGAAATGAAATTGCTCAATAATTAAAAAACACCAAAATATTTTAGGTGGTTTGGCATTCCAACATCCACCCTATCACTAATCGGTCTTCTATTAACCGCTCTCTTTAACTGAGGTCAATAAGGGTAAACAAATTACAAACCAATGCTCTAATGAAATATGAACATCCACAAAAATTAGCTGGATGAAAAAATTGCAAACGTTACAAAAATTTCTACATACAAAATTCTTACACCATTAAATCTTTCAAACAAGAGTGGCACAAACTATATAATGATGTAGATGTTACAATTATGAAGTGAAAAATTGTAGAAGAGAACAGAAGAAATAATAATTTAACATAACATGCCAAAATTTAATACTCTTGGTTTTGGACTTCTCTTGAGAGCTTATGAAATTTTTAAGTTGTCTCAATAACAACAAATTTTGGTAAATGACCTCTATTTATAATGAAAATAAAACCTTCCCAGAATAATGCCCCCAATTAGTTTTGTTTTCGAATGGTAGACGTTATGAGAGAAAAAAGAGAACAAAACATAACTGGTTTTCGATTTCGGACAGACAAAGTCGAAACCATTCGAATGGAATAACTGATAAAACGTTTAGCTCTAATTATAACAATATGATCTGGAGCATTAGATCTAAAAGGCAGATGAACAACTGTGATGATCATAATACAATTCACGAAGGCAAAAGGGCTCTCTATCGTTCAATAAAGCATTTTGAAAGAAGGGCTAAAGGAAAAAACTTTTCACAAATGAGGAAAACATGATTGTTTGAACACAAAAAAACATGAATGATCGATACAAATGCATTCAAGTTTGGAATGAAACAAATGTCATTTAGTTAGTAGCACATTGCAAATTAGTGTATGTGATTTTTCCTTATATTACTTCATTTATTCACAATATATAGCCTATTTAGATTAGCTACTCCATGATGCCTTCAGTATGTCATTATCTAAGGCAATTGCATAAAATATTAAAATGGGCCTAAACTGACCCAAACCAATTACTTATCATTAACAAGTCCATCTCGACTATTATTCCTAAGCTATTAGGAGTAATGCCATGACAATTTTCATATAAGTTGCTGTAGGATTTGTTCCTTGATCGATACTCTGGCCTGACCCAACTTGGTTTTAGTCGGGCTCTTGGCCTAAGGCTACCGAAGTCCTAGTGCCTAATTACAATATTTTTGAGCTAAAAAAGATTTAGTTTTAAAAACTAAATATAACCTAATGCATTGCTAAGAAAACAAACTAAAATATGTACAAATTATGATAATCATATATGCCATAATTGAAAAAAAATAAAGGTTTAACATGTTAACCATGAAGATATTTAGAAATATAATTCTATGTGAATTAGCCACTACACAAAGGGCATAGTTAAACCTCATGTATGCAAACCAACATGAACTCACAAACAAATACACACACATAAGCATATGCACACAAACACATAGGCATGCACACACATGTGCATGTAGGTGGAGATATGCACACACATGCAAATGTACACACACACACACTCAAACACCCACACAAACTGAAGCACACACACATGGACACAAACATGCACACACAAATGCTTACCTGTACACATACACACACAAAAACAACACACAAGCACACACAGACATACACACACATCTATTCATACTCATGCCTATGCAGACATTTCTATAAACACAAAAAACATTGCTTGCACACACACTCACATGCACAAATGCATACACATATGCACAGACACGCATACACATGCACTTGTACATATGTGTGTACACGCACAAACACACACACATGCACACACATAAATGCACATGTATGAAAGAATGCAAATGCATGCATGGAGCAAGCATATACACATGCATGCACACACAACCACAAATATAGATACACAAACATGCATGCATATGCAATTACACACATGCACACATTCATATGGACAAATGTGCAGAAACACACACATAAAACCACATGCACATACATAAGAAAATCCACATGCACATGTATAACCATGCACACGCATGCACACATGCACGCAAACACAACCACACACACAAATGCACTAGCATATATGCACAAATATATACATGAACATAGCCACACATCTACGCACACACACACAAATACAAAAACATACACAAGAACACACACGTGCACACATACACACACACACACACACACGTGCATGAACACACGTGCATGTGTATGAACACATGCATGTAGTAAGACACACACACATGCACATATGCGTACATATACACATACACAAACACATGCACAAACATAGAAATGCATCTGCACACACATATAGAAATATTGACACACATGCACACTCAAACATGCACACACACGCACCCACATATGTGTGCACATACACTTGAATGTACACCACAAGAACAAACATGCACAGAACACACACCCCCTCATACATACATTATCATGCACACACTCATGCACACTCATGTATACTCAAGCACACAGCCAAACACTCTTACACACATATACATGCACAAGCATGAACAAACATGCACGCACACACACATATGCACACACACACACACACCTACACATACACACATGAATTCATATACATAACAACACATGCATACTGGCATATATATATATATATAATATATATATATATATAGATACATGCACATATAGGCATGCATGCATAATCACACACACATGCACACATACATATACATCCATGCACGTGCACTTGCATAAACACACACACACACGTGTATGCACCTAAACACCTGTGCATTGACACTTGCACAAGTACATATACACACAAAACTGCATACTAACATAGGCACAGAAGCACACACATACACATAACCACACATAAGCAAACACACATGCACACATACACGCATACACAAACACATACACACACATGCATACGTACACACACAAATGCACACACACACAAACACATACAAATGCACACACACACGCACACAAAAAGACATGCACACCCGTATGCATCCACAGACATAAACACACATAAACACACACAAACACACATACTCACATGTATAAACACTCAAAAACACAAATGCACACATGTGTGTTCATACACACACACACACACTCACACATTAGCACACAAATGCACATGCATAAACATTTGCTCAAACATGCACATGCACACACACACACACATAGATGCACATGCATACACATACACACACATATGTTCGAAGACACACACACAAACATAATCACAAGCACACCTATGGGTGCACTAGCACATGGATACACATGCACATAGACACACATGTATACACACTTGCACACATGCATGCACACACACATGAACACATAGGAACACACATAAGCACACACATAGATAAGCACACATAGATGCACACATGCATGCAAACAAACATACACACACATAGCAGACACATGTATAATCACATAAATAGATGCATATACACACAAACATACACACATATGCCCACGTCCACACACACGTGCTCACGTACACACACATAGTCATGTACACACACATAATAAAATCCACACACACACACAAACACGTGCATTTGCATTTACACGCACAAATGTGCACTTGTGTACATGCACAAATAGTCACATTTACATAGGTGCACATACACATGCACACACAAACATATACACACTCACACACACACATAAGAACACATGCAAATGCAAGCACATGCAAAGCCTTACACACGTGAACACACACCCATACACATGTATGTAAAAATATGCACACACACAGATACACAATCACATACATGCATATAGACACACATACTTACACAAATGCAGACACACATGGATGCACATAAGCAGACACATGCACATGCACATGTGCACTCATGGACACACATACACAGACATGCACGCCAATAAACACTCACACATGCACATATACAAAAATGCACACACACATGCATCAATGCACAACACATGCCATCACACACATAAATGCACTAGCATACACACACACACACATATATGTACACAAGCACATGCATGCACTCACACACACGCACAAGTGAGCACACACACACACATACAAACATATACCCATTCAAAGCCTCATAGTCATGCATAATTACAAGCACACACTCTCACATGCACACATTTATTGACACACATAAGTACACACACACATGCACACACACACACAATCACACACATGCATATGCACACACATATGTACAGACACATATACACACACATTTGCACAAACATACACATAAATTATATGCACACATACATAAGTGCACACATGCACACACACAGATAAAACAAATGCGCTTGTATACACACACATGCACACCAACAACACACACTTGCATCCATGCATACACGTGTATCCACATGCACTCACATGCATGCACACACTAAATCACATATGCACACGAACATGCACATGCAAACCTACACAAACATGTAGCAAATGCACACACACAAACATGCATAAGCACACATAAACTTGTGAATGCTCATAAATAATCCCATGCATGCACATACATGTGTCAATGTAGATACACACAAATGCAAACACATGCACACACACACACACATGCACATGCATAAAGAAATGCATAGGCACACACATGCATGAACATGTGCAAACAAAGACATGCAGGACCACACCCATACACATGCATACACAAGCATACATGCATGTACAAATACAAAAACACAAACACACACACATTCACCTTTGCACACATGCAAACATGCACATACTGATACACATGCATAGACACATATGAGCACATGAAAACACACACCCATTCTCCCCCCACACATATATGCACATGAATGCTTGTAGAGTCACACAACACACACACATGTAAGCTCCCACGCACTCAAAACCAAACACACACATTGGTACACACACACACACATAAAAGTACACATACACTCGTGCACACCCTGACACACAAAAATGTTTGCACACACACACACACACATTGATGTAGTCATGCACACACATGCACATGCATGAACACAAACACACACAAATACATGTACATGCACTCTCATAGGAACACAAACACACAAGCACACACAAGCTCATAGGCATGCATACACATAGGCAGATATATGCACAAAGGCATACACATGCATACACACACAAGAATGTGCATGCATACACACATATGCACACACATATACACAAGCATGAACACACACCCATATGCACACACACACACATGCACAAATCACATATGCACACAAACACACACAAATACATACACACACACACACATGCACATACACACACACACATTCACATGCACACACAAACACATGGACACCAACATATACACACACATAGGCAGACACAAGCACATGCAAACACACATGCATACACACATCAACACACACACACATGCACAAACACAAATGAAAACTTGTACATATACACATGCATAGGTATAAATGCATGCACACTTATAGATATACATGCATGTTAGAGTAGACATATGCTTATACACTTACAAACACACAAACACATAAATACAAACACACAAAAAAGTGTACACATATGCACACACATGCAACTGAAACACTTATACACATGCACAAGCACAAATATAGACACATGTGCACACACACATATGGTCTACAAAAACACAAGCATATGTACACATAGAAGCATACACACACATACAAATACATAGACACAGGCATACAATGTACACACATGAGCACAAACACTCACACACACACCAACACAAACATCATATGCACACACATGCACACCCACACACATGTACACAGACACTTACATACATGCACACACATTCACACACACGCATTCACACACACCCATATTTCCCCACACACATGCACATATGTACACATGTAGACATATGTATAAACACATTCACACACACACACACACATACCTACACACACATGTACATGCACACATATACACAAATACTCACACATGTACAGACACACACATATGCATAGACACACACATGCACATACACAAATACATGCACACGAACATAGATGCACACACATTCACATAAGCATATGTGCACACACACACACACACATGTAGACATACACAAACATATGCACACACATGCACTCACATAGACTTATGAACTATGCAAAAACACATGCACACATACTCACATATGCACACATGAGCTCAACCACACATGTGGGCATGCACATACATGTGCAAGCATACACACACATATGAAGCACACACACATGTGCAAATGCACTCACACAATCATACACATGCATGCACACACATGCACACACACGTGTGCACTAGCACATGCTCAAGCACACACACTCACGCACAGATGCATAAATGCACACATGTACAAATATGCAAATCACATATACATACACATACACATGAATGAACACACATATGCATGCACACACACAATGACATGCATGTACACATGCACACACACATATACACCTACACACACAAGCACACTTACACGCACACACGTACACACACATGCACATGCATGCACACGCATGTAGACATACAAGCTGAATTGCACACACACACACAAATGCACCCACACATGAACACACTTGCACATGCAAACATTCTCACATACACACATGTGCATGTATATACACACCCATTGGAAAACACACAAACAAGAATGCATACACACACACATACAAACCCACACACATAAACACAAACACATGGCCATGTAGTCAGCCACACACACATGAACATGAGTGCACACACACACATAAACCCCAACACATGCACCTCCACAGACATATCCACACATACACACATGCAAGCATGTGTAGACAAACACACACACACACATGTAAACATACACATGCATGCACATGTGACACACATGCAGGCACAGCCACATACACAAATGTACTCACATGCACATGCTTAAACACATACACCTATGCACACACATGCTTATGAAAGCACACACATCCATCCACAGACATAGGTGCATGTATACACACACATGTAACATGCATACAAATGCACATGCAAATACATGCACACATACAAGTATACACTAGCATACACACATGTGCACGTGCACATGCATGAAGAAATATTCATTTGCACATACATGCACCCACATCCACACATATGCACACATGCATGCATAGTACACAAACACACACATGCACATGTCTTCACATGTGCACACACACATACTCATATGAACACACAAACATGCATGCACACATGAAAAAACACATGCATAGTATTATGTGCATACAAACACACACACATACACACATGGACACGCACATGCAAACACACACTTAAATATTCATGCACACCAAAAAGAACTCATACACAAAAGAATACATTCTTGCACCCACACACACACTAGTACACACACACATACATGCTTACACACACCCACACATGCATGCACATGCATACACAAACACATGTACACACATAGATGTGAAAGAGCACAAACATGCACCCACATATGCACATAAGCACAAAAGGACACACATGCAGATGCACTCATGTGCACACAAAGTCACACGCATGCTCACACACACATGCATAAACATGTGTATATACAAACAAATGCACATTCACACACACATACATATGCAAAAATGTAAGAAAATACACACACGCTTACATACACATACATGTTCGTACTAGCACATACATAGGAACATACACGTGCACACACACACACATACACACACACACACTTATGCATACACACTTGGAAACATATATGCATAGATGTAGACATAAACATGCATGCATAGACACACATGTGTACATATACACACCAAAAAATACAATCACATACATGCACAAGTACATATGCACACACACACACATGCATACACTGACACACAAACATGTGTCAATGTGCACAAATAAGCATGCGCAAACATGAAAACCCACATACATGCACCCAAACATATACATGTACATGCATGCGCATGCTCACCCAAACAACTACACATACACATGCACACACACAAATGCACAAAAACATCTCCAGACACACTAGCACACATACACACACACACTTATGTGCATGCATATGCACAAAAATGCACAAATAAGCACACACACATACATTTGCATGCAAGCATATGAACGTAGATGCATGCGCACACACACATGCATGTTCATAGCCACACACACTCATATAAACACATACACACATATAGAAGAACACACCCACACACGCACATGCACACACACAAACACATACACATGCACACACATAGTCACACATGCTCACATGTATGCACAAAGCACACATAAACACATTAGCACATGCATGTATACAAACACATGTGCCCACACATAAGCACACACCCATGCACACATGCACACACTCAAACAGATACTTCTATGCATCCATGCACACCCAAACATACACTCACACACATGGACACACACACCTACACACATACACTCACACACACATAAATATGCATGGCTGCACACACACATAAGAACAAATGTACACATGCACCCAACTCACACATAGCACACATGCACCTAGCAAAGACACAAGCACACACACCTACATATGTACAAGCACCCACATGTACACAACCACACACATGTACACCCATACACGAAAGGATACATATGCACCCACACATGCATATACACACACATGCATGTGTACACACATGTTGAACAATATATCAAAACATACACACATATAGATAGATGCACATGCACACACATATACACACACACATATAAAATGCATGAATAAACACACACACATGGATAGACATTCATACATACACGCATGCACATGCAAACAAATGTACACTAGTACACACACATGTACCCTCATGTACACACACAAACACATCCATACACGTACACATGTACACATATGCATGTACACAAATATGCATTTATAGGCACACACACTTTGCACAGACATGAACACATGCTCACATGCACATAAGCTGGCATGTATGCACATGTGCACACCTGCACAAATGCACACTCACACTCATATGAAGGTACACAAATGCACATGCATATATATGTTCACATAGATATGCATGCTCATGCAGACACACACACACATGCATAAATGAAGCCACATGCACATGCATTAAACACACACATGCAGACAACCATACATGCACATACATGGACAAACACAATCATTAATACACAAATATGTGGACATGCACATAAACATGCACACACATACATGGACATGCAAATACATGCATACACACACACACCACAAACACACACACATGTATGCACACACATGCTTACACACATGCATGTACACATATGTACACACATGAAAATGCTCTCTCATATGTACACACTTGGACACACCTGCAAATGCATAGCCACACACATGCTTACATACGCACAAATACGTACATGCAAAAACTTGCATGGCATAGTCACTTGCATGAACATACACACATGCACCTACACATGCACACACACATGCATGAACACACAATCATAGACACAAATGTACATATACAAAAACAAACATAGATGCACACACACACACAAGTACACATACACTATGTATACACACACACAGAGACTCATGTACACACAAACATACACACACATGTAAACAAATACACACACCCTTGCACACACATACACACACACATAAGCACACACAAACATGCACTTGTATACTCACACATAGGCACACATATATGCAAACACATGCAAATAAACATGCAAACACATTCATCTACTCTCACACATAGACATCTGCACAGTCACATGCACTATCAGATGTACACACAAGAACACTAACATGTACACAGCAACACAAGTAAACACACACATACAAACATACACACATGCACATACCACACATGTATACAAGCAAAAGAAAAAACACACACCTAAATCCACGTGTACACACATGCACACCACTGCACACACACACATATATGCATATGCATGCACATGCTTACACACATGCACCTGTATAGGTATATGCACCCACACACAAATAGGCTAAAAAACTTCCACACACATGCATGCACACTCACATATGTAAACCCATGCACACATGCATGCATAAACACACGCATACTCATAAGTACACATGTAAACATATAATACATTAGAATATATACACACATTCATAAGTTTAAATACACACACACGCTTATACATATGCATACATACATGTGTGCACTGATATACACACACAACCACACAAATATATACAAATGTGTGCACAGTAGACAAACATGCACACATAAAAGGACATAGACAAATATAAATGAACAGACACACATAGATACACAGGGATGCACACACATACACACAACCACACAGATAGATGCTCACATAAACACATACACAGCAGTGCGTGCACACACATGCACATACATATGCACATATGCACATGCACACACTCCTGCACCTACACACATATCACGCACACATACACACATGCATAAACATGCATACACAGACAAATGAACACACAAAAGAACACACATGTCGATGCACATACACACAAATGTTGATGCACACTCACATAATCATGTATACACTTGCACACACACACATAAAACTACACATACTCATGAGCACGCACACACACGTAGTCATGCTCACAAACACACATGCACATGTAGACACACACACACATGACACATGCATGCATAAATATAAACACACCCACATGCACAAGCACACAAACACATGCTTATTTGCACACATATACACACCTACACAGAACTCACACTTGCACACATGCATAAACCCACGCATACACACACATGCATACACACACACACACACAAATACATGTGTGCACACAAAAACATGTACACACACATACCCACAAGCACATGCATATAGATACGTACATACTATTGAACACACACATGCAAAGATAGGCACACACATACACACACAAGCACACACACATGCGAGTATATGCATATGTGCATGTACGAACAAACACAAGTGCATATTCAAATGCATACATATATGAAGTCACTCGTGCACATGCACACCTACATACACACAAAGTTGTATGCCTGCACACACTCATAAACATACAAACACACACATTCATACCCATAGACACACCGATAATAATGAACGCACACACACTAGGGTATGTAACCACGAACACACATGTGCAAGCATGCACACACACCCACATACATACACATACACACATAAGAATTCATACATACATGTACATGCATAGATACACACCCAGACATACACATGCACACACAAGCATTCACACATACATGTGCACGCACACAAAGACATAACCACACATACTCCACCCCACGCACATGCACACACACATGCATGCATGCATGCATCTACATGCACACAAACACAAAACACATAGACATGCACAAACACATATATGCACATGCACACAAGCACACACAAGTAGACACATGCGCATACACATGCACAGCTACTCAAACACTAGGACACACATGTAACCACTCCCATGCAAACACACGTGCACACATGCATATGTATAGGCACCTACACACACGCACAAACTCATATAGACATGGACAGATGCACGTATGCACAGATACACACACCTACACCTATGCACACACCATGCATACACACTTGCATGCACATACACACATGCACACATACAAACACATATGTGTATGCACATATATATATATTGTATATATATATATACATATATATATATATACATATATATATATATACATATATATATATATATATGTAAAAGCACACACACATGCACATATACACACACCAACACGCACAAACAACTGCACATTAACACACACATATGTAGGAACAGACACACATGCACATAGTCACACATTCATATATGCCCAAATGATAAAACACACACATATACACACATACATGCACACAAATAATCAAGTGCACACACACACATGTACACATACATGCATGAATGGACACATGTTACATACATACAAAGAACACACACACATCTACATACACAAGCATGCACACATGCACATTCATAGACACATGCACACACACACACACACACCTACACACAAAAGCACCCATGCCCTCATGTAGGCACACACATACACGTACACACATGCACATATGCACATGCACAAATGCCTATGCAGACACATGTGAGTACACAGATTAGGACACACATGTGCACACATGAATGCATACATAAGCATATGCTCAAAGAGACATGTATGAGCACACCTATGCATGCATAGAAACATTCATTCATGCATGCATGCATACACACACAACCACACATGCATATAAGTACACATGCAAGCACACACACAATCATGTGCATAGCCCACACAAGCATACACACACTTGCGCTCACACACACAATAAGAAAATAACACATATGCATACACACACACACATGCACAAACATAGACACACATGCACTATCACATACACATGTACACATACAAGCAAATGCAGACATACACACATACATGCATAAAGGCTTGCATGTGCACACCCATGCGTACACACACAGAAATGAGAACACACAAATGCACACACTCTTGCATAATCACACAAATACACATGCATACAGGCAAGCAAATGAACATATTCACACACACACACACACACCCCTAAATACACAAACACATGCACTAACTTACATATACACACTTTTGTACATACACAAGTGCATGCACACACACACACACATTAACACTTATGCAAACGCACACACACAAACACGCACACACCTACACACACACATGTGTGCACATGCTCACACATAGATATGCACACACATACATGTATGCATGTGCAAGAACACAAATGTACACACTCACACACTCTTCCACACACACACACACATGCACACACATACACGCACAAACCCACATGCATGCACAAACACACATACACGTGCACATACACATGCACACACATGAACCAACACACATACATAAACGCAAAAGCATGTGCACATACAAATAGAAACACAAGAAAATGCACAAAAAAGCATACAAACAAGTGTGTATGCATGCATGCACATGCACACACACACACACACACATACGTACACTCAAGAACATGCACACACATCACAAACAAGAATACACAAGAATGCATACACACACACACATAAAATAGTCAAAAATACACACAGACAATCATACACAACAACATACCCATACAC